>QGKV02000297.1:32023690-32037093 GCA_003260655.2 Brassica cretica
TAACCCCCTTCAAAAATAATGAGTTTTTGGTAAATGCTTGATATACTGAAACATATAATCTTTAGTGTTGTTTTAAAATTTTTAACTACATTCTTCATTTGTATTAACGTATGCTAAACTCTCTTTCATGATACATGACCATCGTTCAATTTTTTTAATAAATTAATTCTGTAAAACTTCATATACTCCCGAAATTATTGGACTAACCATTATAAAATCGTTATTCTCTGGAGAAATGAAGACAACAAAGATTCCAAACCTCTTTGATCATCATCATATATTAGAACAGGAGGCAACTATGCATTAAAACAATATTGTCATATTTTTCGATATTTTCTCAAAATCTATGTGTTAACCCCCTACGAAAATATTGAGTTTTACGTTAAACGATCTATATACTGAAGCTTATACTTTTTAGTGTTGTTTTAAATTTTCTAACCACATTCTCCATTTGTATTAATGTACGTTAAACTCTCTTTCATGGTATATGATAATCGTTATAATTTTTTTATCAATTAATTTAGTAAAACTTTATATTACTCTTTAAATCCGTGGAATAACCACTATAAAATCGCTAATTTCTTGAAAAATGGAGACAGTAAAGGCTCCAAACCTATTTGAACATCATCATACATTAGTGCAGGATGCAACTATGCATTAAAACAATATTGTCATATTTTTTGAATTTTTCTCAAAATCTATGTGTTAAACCCCTACGAAAATATTGAGTTTTACGTTAAACGCTCTATATACTGAAGCTTATACTTTTTAGCGTTGTTCTAAATTTTCTAACCACATTATACATTTGTATTAATGTATGTTAAACTCTCTTTAGTGGTATATGGGGATCGTTTTAATTTTTTTATCAATTAATTTAGTTAAACTTTATAATACTCCTTAAATCGATGGATAACCACTATAAAATCGCTAATTTCTTTAAAAACAGTGACAACGAAGGCTCAAAACCTATTTGAACATCATCATATGTTAGTGCAAGATGAAACTATATATTAAAATAATACTGTCTTATTTTTCGAAATTTTCTCAAAATCTATGTGTAACCCCCTTCAAAAATATTGAGTTTTTGGTAAATGCTTGATATACTGAAACATATAATCTTTAGTATTGTTTAAAAAATTTTAACTACATTCTACATTTGTATTAACGTATGCTAAACTCTCTTTCATGGTACATGACCATCGTTCAATTTTTTTTGTAAATTAATTCTGTAAAACTTCATATACTCCCTAAATTAGTGGACTAACCATTATAAAATCGTTATTCTCTGGAGAAATGAAGACAACAAAGATTCCAAACCTCTTTGATCATCATCATATATTAGTACAGGAGGCAACTATGCATTAAAACAATATTGTCATATTTTTCGAGATTTTCTCAAAATCTATGTGTTAACCCCTACGAAAATATTGAGTTTTACGGTAAACGATCTATATACTGAAGCTTATACTTTTTAGTGTTGTTTTAAAATTTCTAATCACATTCTACATTTGTATTAATGTATGTTAAACTCTCTTTCGTGGTATATCGAAATCGTTACAATTTTTTATCGATTAATTTAGTTAAACTTTATAATACTCACTAAATCGATGGAATAACCACTATAAAATCGCTAATTCCTTTAAAAACGGAGAAAACGAAGGCTCAAAACCTATTTCAACATCATCATATGTTAGTGCAAGATGAAACTATACATTAAAACAATATTTTTATATTTTTCGATTTTTTTTCAAAATCTATGTGTTAACCCCCTTCGAAAATATTGAGTTTTTGGTAAATGATTGATATACTAAAACATACTCCCTCCGTTTCATAATATAAGTAGTTTTGGCTAAAAGCGCGAAGATTAAGAAAATTATTATGTTTTTAAAAGTATTTTATAATAAATAGGTTAGATATAATTTAACCAATAAAAAATAAGTCTATTTAATTTGATTGGTCACACTGTATTCAATAAATTTAAAAGTTACCTAGAACTACGAAAACTACTTCCATTTTGAAACAAAAACATTTCTCTAAAACTACCTACAATATGGAACGGAGGGAGTATAATCTTTAGTGTTGTTTTAAAATTTCTAACTACATTCTACATTTGTATTAATGTATGTTAAACTCTCTTTCAAGGTAAATGAGCATCGTTCAATTTTTTTTATAAATTAATTCAGTAAAACTTCATATACTCCCTATATTATTGGACTAACCGTTATAAAATTGCTATTCTCTGGAGAAATGGAGACAAAAAATATCCCAAACCTCTTTGATCATCATCATGTATTAGTACTGGAGGCAACTATGCATTAAAACAATATTGTTATATTTTTCGTACTTTTCTCAAAATCTATGTGTTAACCCCCTATAAATATATTGGGTTTTTGGTAAATGCTTTATATACTGAAGCCTATTATATTTAGTGTTATTTTAAAATTTTTAAGCACATTCTACATTTGTATTAATGTATGCTAAACTCTCTTTTAAGGTACATTAGCATCGTTCAATATTTTTATAATTAAATTAGTAAAACTTCATATACTCCCTAAATTAGTGGACAAACCATTATAAAATCACTATTCTCTAGAGAAATGGAGACAACAAAGGTTCTAAACCTCTTTGGCTATCATCATATATTAGTACTGGAGGCAACTATGCATTAGAGCAATATTGTTATATTTTTTGAATTTTTCTCAAAATCTGTGTTAACTACCCCTACGAAAATATTAAGTTTTACGTTAAACGCTCTATATACTGAAGCTTATACTTTTTAGTGTTGTTTTAAAATTTCCAACCACATTCTACATTTGTATTAATGTACGTTAAACTCTCTTTCGTGGTATATGAGAATCGTTATAATTTTTTTATCAATTAATTTAGTGAAACTTTATAATACTCCATAAATCGATGGAATAACCACTATAAAATTGTTAATTTCTTTAAAAACAGAGACAACGAAGGCTCAAAACCTATTTGAACATCATCATATGTTAGTACAGGATGAAACTATACATTAAAACAATATTGTCTTATTTTTTGAAATTTTCTCAAAATCTATGTGTTAACCCCTTCAAAAATATTGAGTTTTTGGTAAATGCTTGATATACTGAAACATATAATCTTTAGTGTTGTTTTAAAATTTCTAACTACATTCTACATTTGTATTATCGTATGCTAAACTATCTTTCATGGTACATGACCATCGTTCAATTTTTTTTATAAATTAATTCTGTAAAACTTCATATACTCTCTAAATTAGTGGACTAACCATTATAAAATCGTTATTCTCTGGAGAAATGGAGACAACAAAGATTCCAAACTTCTTTGATCATCATCATATATTAGTACAGGAGGCAACTATGCATTAAAACAATATTGTCATATTTTTTGAGATTTTCTCAAAATCTATGCGTTAATTGGCTTTCGTTTTATAAGTTTAGGATTCGTTCAAGTATTTAAAAAAATTACTTTGATTTTGGTTTGATTATTTTGGTTATTGGTTCGAACTTGGATAACAAATTCGAGAACCGGCTAATATCCGAGGTAATTTTGGATCTCATTCGGTTTCGATTGATTCTACTTTTTCGGTTATTTCAGGTTTTTGGACTGATATTTTATAGGATTTTGGTTTAAAATTTGGATAAATTTAAATATTTTAGATAAAAGGTATTCTGATAATTCATTTTTGGGTATTCGGATTTATAAATAATATTTTAAAATTATTTAATTATTTTAAAAGTAAATATATTTTATATTTATAAGTATATATATTATATTATAGAAATTGGGTACCCATTCGATTTTCGGTTCAGTTTCAGTTCAATTTTGTTTTTTTTTCTTTTGTTTTAGAGATATAGAATTTTCTTGGAAATTTTATAGGATCTAAACTCGAACCGAATTTTTTTTATTCGGTTCGGTTTGATTTTTGGATTCCGAAAAATGTATCCATGTCTAGTGTGTATTGACAAATATCTACGGACATCTGTGTGTGATACATACATCCATATATACTAATAAAATAGCTCAACTATAAATATAGATAAATTTTGTTCGAGTATATTTAAAAATAATAATTTCTAAATATAAATAAAAAGAAGAATATGATTTATTTCTCTATAAATAGATAAAAACTAACAATTTCTATTTTATATAAGAATTAGAGATAAATTGAAATATATTTATATTTAAAACTCTTATATTGATGGATATAGACAGCGGCGGAGGCAGAAATTATTTTTGATGGGGGCAAAGACATCAAACTAAAATATTTAAAATGGGGGTATATAGATTAGTTCTAATAATTTACACTAAATTTTCTAATTTTGTTGGGTTCAATGGCCCCCACCTTACTCTATGTGGCTCCGCCACTGGATATAGAGATGGTTCAATGGTTTTTAACGGTTTCGAATCCGTTAACCGAGGTTGTATATTTCTTATCTCTAGTTCTATGGTTCTGATCATTGCTTCTAGATTTTGTAGCATCATGTAAAATGTTCAGTTTACTTTTAGATTTGAGGTTTCTTTCTCTGCACTTTCAGTCTAAGATATGTACGAAGCAAATTTAAAAAATGTTTTTCTAATTTAAAAAAAAAAATGTTATTATGGTTCAAACTTTTCGGAATCCTCCGTACAAGTACTTCCATGGCATTTAATTTTTTTTTGTTCAACGCTGGTTTTAAAATTTTAATTAAAATAATCAAATCGTTCCATATAATCCTCAGCATTAACAATTTGGGAACATTTACATCGGATGATTCTGAATGTATGCAATCAGATAGCGTCCGAATCTTTGGACTCTGAATGTACAGTATACCCCAACTATATATTCGTTCTATGCCAATATAATTATGGTCTAATAAATGCGTTTAAATCAGTTAAATATTTTTTTGTAAAAATTAATTTAGTTATATGTAAATAAAACTTTAAGAACAATGATAACTAAAACAATATTTTAATATAAATGTTAGCATTAATACCAACCAGTAAATCAGTAATCTGAAACAGTCATCGTCGATACACCAAAAAATAATAATAATGTTAGATTATACGAAAGCAAAGCAAATAGCAAATATACAACAACAAAGAGATCTAAGGGCAACTTTATTAGTGTCACATCCTCAAACCAAAACCAAGCATCTCAACCAATTATTTTAACTCATTTTCAATTAAAAGCTAGTTTTTATTTTGCTTTTTAAAGTCAGACCGATTGAAGGTTGACGCATGGAAAAATTGAGGTTTTAAAAGAGGTCAATCAGTTCTTGCATGCCATACCAGTTCTGACAATTTAGTTCTTCGTTCTTACATTATAATTACTTTTATTATTATAATGATTAACATATCGTCTTAGATACTACCAATAGAAGTGGCCTAAGATCTGAATAAGCAAAAAAGAAGAAATAAAGGAGGGAAAGAAGATTACACGAAAGCAAAGCAAATAGCAATCATGCATTTTTACAAATATTCCACATAATTGTAGTAGATGAATAATGCTGAGAGCTCCCAGCAACACACATTCGCAGCCCACAGTAACCAACAATACCAATAAAATAAAATTCAAGTCATTCAAAGTGCGTCACATCTGACATAATCGATCTGATTTAAGATGGTGGTACTCGGAGATACAGAGGGATTGGGTTTTTGGCAACCGGTGGTGAATCCCATACTGAAAATGCACTTTCAGAGTTCATCCATCTGTCGGTCATTTCAGGATAATGGCGATCAAAAACATCTTTGAGACTCTCTGTAGTATTCACCCATTCAAGTCCTTTCTTTGTATAAGTCATTTCATTGAAATCACTCGTGAAGAATCTATCCGCTTCTAATCTCCTGAAAATATATTTAAGTTTATATAATATATTAAATATTGTCTATCCTTGAAATATAAATTCAGCTGCCCATTTTTATCCATAAAAGTTAAAACTAAAATAAAAGTATAACAAACGAAATGCTAAATAGTAAATATATATATACCTAGTAGCCATGAGGAGGAAAACGTTAAAGGCAGTCTCGCTAATAGCGAACCCTTTGATTTTCTTCTCGGCCATAAGTCCCACCAGAAGATCGAGCTCTTCCACATTACCACCGTACACGTCTTCTAGTGCTTCAATTGCTTCCTTATCGTCCGTTAGATCTTCCCACTTCTTTATCGGAATCATAAACATAGANCACATCACTCATCAAGTCAAACCACAATACTGTACATATATAAATACAAATACAAAACGAACGGCTTGGATCGGATTGACTTACTTTCTAAAGCAGCTAAGTCGATGTGGTCCGGACGATCGTAGCCATTGGGGTCATGGGGAACAAGATCCCTAATCCACACTGGATAATTCATCAGTTCAAGAGCCCCACTTGCTTGATGACCCATTGAGACCATTAGCTTAGTAAATCCAATATGAGACATGGTTTGTTCTCCCTTAGGACCAAGCAATTTTCCGAAAGAAACCCTAAAATCCATATAATCAAGTTATATAAATAGAAAAGCGAGAGATAAATTAAAAAAAAAAGAAAAAACTTAACTTCCAAAAAAAATTGATTTGGAAGTTTCAAAAATAGAGAGCTCTAAAGTAAGTTATATACTCTTCAATCAATGGTAGTGATTTATTAGTTCCTGGTACAACGTCGATGTCACGTAGTTCGAGCTGATCAGGTAAGAGCGAGTGCATTCGATAGACACTGGTGAATTCTTCCGTTATCGAATATGGGACTCCATGATTTTGCGGTTTCTTCATACCCACGATACCTCCCAAGATGGAACTCCCTACATGTCCGAACGAATCTTTGAACTTCTTTCCTAAAATTCCGTACCTAAAACACACACCATATATAAACCATACATATATGTTAAATGTGTTAGATTTTTATTTAAAAAAAATTGTGTGACGTGATTACAGATCGACAAAATGTACAACTATTCACCAATTTGTTCGCATCCCAGCAAGTAAAGTGTCGGTTTTCAGAAGCTCAACGGTCCAATCTATGGTGTGAATCTTGGCAATCACTGCTGACGTCACTAGCCTAGCATGGCGGTACAAATCTTCGTCTTCCAAATCATCGTACTCCTTCTATAAAATGCATAAATATAATATTGGACTATCTACAATCATTCATTCTATATTCTATATATGCGTATGAAAAAATTATAATTTACAAACAAAAAAATGAAAACATATAGTTGACCTTGAGTACGTCGCATACAGCGTTGTGCTCTTTTATGAAGAGAGCTTGCAAGGCGGAGACACCGACCCAACTGTTACGTATGTCGCCGGAAATTGCTAAACCGTCTTGGTCTTGGAGTAAGAGACCCGTCTCCTCCGATATCTTTAGTTTTCCGTCTTTGTAAGTTCTCACTCTCGCCATCGCTTTCGAGTTGCTTCCATAGATGGCGCTCGAATCCCTAATTTCATAATACTCACTCGTATTAATGTACTACATTTTTGTTGATCTCTTAATTACATGTACACCTTATAACCTATAAGGCTATACTATAACTTACCACCAAGGTGTACGGGAATTTAACGAACCGGTCTTGATCTCGAAGAAACCGGTAGGAACTTCCTTTGTCTTGAAGAATCTGAAGGAGCTTAAGGGACACTCGTTCGCTACTTCTTTTGGAGCCACGAGCTCGATCTAAGTTTACGAATTAATAACACGACTAACTAATTCAATTGTTTGTTTTATAAAAAGTTAGTAAAAAAAACTCCGGACATTAAACTCACTATAGGAAACCATAAATAGTAAATAAATCACCCTTTCTTTGCCGCTACAATTTTTACTTATTTAGCATATTAGTAATTTAGTATTATCGTAGATGTAGGGCATGTAAGATTAATGAACGACCTGATTAGTTTCTTCAAGATGATCAACCCAATCATGAATCATGAATTGTATCCATGAAGCTGCAATCATATTAAATTGTTTTCCCGTGTCGATCAACTTTCTTCTTGCTAATAATTTTGTCGCCACTACCATGGGGTCTGGCTTCAGTAACTTGAGAAAAGAAAAGACACAGAAAAAAAACAACTTGTCTTTATATATTTAAGTAATATTCAAAACCTGAAAAAATGGAAAACATGCTTCAACATAGAAAATTCTTGAGAAGATGACATTTTTAGAATAGCGTTTCAAATCAGTAATATTATTCCTTATTTGGAAGTTCGATTCAGCTGAAAAATAAATAAATAAACGAAATCCTCCATCGATCTCTATATAAAAAATGGTTTTGATAAACTACCAAAACGCGACCAAACGTGATTCAAATTATTCTATATACGTTTACAAACTGACAAATAAATCTCCATATCCAAAAATTCGAACAAAAAATAAATCAGAAGCCATATTAAAAGACTTTTATAGATACATGCACATATGTAGGGAACCTACCTTGATCTTCTGATCGACTGGAGGACAATTTCTTCCGATGAAGCTACTTTCGCTGCCGACGCCTTCGTTAAACGGATCATTGAATTTCCCGTCAGCAGTCCGGTAAGGATAATCAGCAGGATTAAACCGGGTCCCAACCGGAGTTTGGCCGACATTGATGAGATTATATTCTTGGTGAAGATGTCTGCGTAACCCTAGGTAGGCCAAACCCAAGAATACCGGAAGCTTGTGCCACGGAACCATCTTATCAACTGCATGCACGATCTGCACCATGTAATATCCGATCATCATAACTATTTTTCAATGAATGTCTATAACCAAACACCATAGACATCCGAACATAATGGTGAAAATATGTTATACAAATCCTCCTGAAAGAGACCACGTTATTAACAGAGCCGGGCTTGGCTAACTCAGCTAAGAAGAACAAGGCTTTTTCTAGTTTGCACTTTTTGGGGAATATGAGTCGAAGCAATAACAAGACTATTTCTAGTCGAACGATCCAGCCGCACCTTCCAGTACGGCTACCTTGTTACGACGACCCCACCCCTTCTCCCGAAGTTACGTTCCGGCGAACGAATAATCATTGAGTCCTCCTCTTTCCGGACAACACATACAAAGAAATGACCTCTGCGGAGGAACCCCTATCCCGGAGCCAATCCCCATCATTAAGATAAGAATTCCTTGATTGAATGTATGCTTTCAAACATTTGAATGGGCCCCCATTTGGTGGGGCCCCCTTTAAAAAAAATTAGTTGTATATATAGGTGTATTTATATTATTAAATAGTGTTAAATATATAAAGTAAGAAATAGTTTATATAATAATAAAATTGTTAATGTATTCTATGTTATATAATATGTACAAGTTTAATAATATAATTAAAATAATTATATATATTTTTATGTCAGTAAACTTCAAACTTTATATTTTAAAAAAATTTACATTAGTTTTTACTAAAAATCGCTAAAAATATCTTTAATTTTAAATTAAAAAGAAATTTGAATAGGGCCCCACACCTCTAGGACCGGCTCTGGTTATTAACAACAAAGAATTTTGCATGGAGTCTTCTGACACTTAATTTAATGATAACATAATCTGTTATTCTGTTTTGTAAAAGAAACATCTTTCTTTTGGGAATGAATTAACTAAATTTTGATATCATTGTCGTATCTATGCGTTTCTACGTGAATGCATGTATGTAGTAATACTAACGTGTAATTACTTACAAGAAGTAGGATGCGATCGAAGACTGACATTCTTGAGTAAATCTCGTGGAAGTCTTTGTGGATGAATTTAAGCAGAAAAGAAGACATTAAAGAACTTATTACTTCCATATTCTAAATTTTTTTGTGAGGTTATTATATGTATGTATAAAGGGATTGTGGGAATATCAAACGTAACACGAGAATCGTTGTTTTAAGCAACAATGAAAGACCAAATAGCTGTTTAAAAATGGTGTGAGAAAACCTTGGTGTGTCTGTTTATCTTATTTATAACCGTGAAAAAAAAGAAGACCGTTCAAATTTCAGAGAGATACGTACACTACCCATACTTAAATCATATTGAATACTTTTTTTTTATAAAAAACTAGGGGCATGTCCGCGCTTCGCGCGGAATATTGTTTTATTGTGTTAATTATTATTTTTCGGATCATATAGCTAGCTAATTATGTGATCGTCTTTATTTGCTAAGAACTTTATTTGGTATTTTTATTATGTTATGTAGTAATATGTGATATGCTAACATATTATGTGTTTGTATTTTTAATAGTGTGTTGGTGTGGGTATATTAGTACCTTATTAGTGGTGGAGTGAGTTTGTGATGTAATGCATATTGAATTTCAATAATTTTACATTTAGGCATTTGTTGAATTTAAGGCTAATAGTTTCAGGGTAAATATTAATATTTTTTCTAATTATTTGAACATTACTTTTTAAAGATGTTTTGTGCTCTCTCCCTATATTTTTACATTGAGCTGTCACCATCTATGCATTTCGTTTACCTTTCCGTTATGCTGTGATTCTCGCCATCACCGTAAAAGACTCACATATGTGCTCTTGTTTTTTCTCACCTTTTTCTCCTCTTTTTCCTTAGATTTCGGCTCATGTTAGGAACTGCATCTCCCTGGGTTGGGTCAGAGTTTAGTCGTCTGTGAAGTTGTTTTCCTCGTCATTGGCTTACCATCGATAGTCCCTTCTCGTCTTAGTTTTCAAGATATGGTTTTTGGTGATCTGACTTCTATAGCTCGAGGACGGCTCCGCGATTGAATGATTTCGTTTTATCTACCCTTCCATCTATGTTCCTTCATCTCATTGCAACTTTCATGGTTGCTTGCGTCTCTGTGACTCTCCCTTTCGCCATGTTTGCCACTCCAAATTTGGATAGTGTTCTCCTGCGAATATGCTCTGTAGATTTGGAAGATTGTTTCTGGTCTCAAGTCCGAGCTCTGGTTTCTCGGGAGTTGGCTTCCGTTCTCCCTCACTCAGGTTGTTCTCTTCTTCCCTTGCTTCCCTTAGTATAAGTGTGTGGTATTAGTCTCTTGGAGCTTTGGTCCCTTCTATCCAGAGTTTTGTGGTTCTTCACTTGCATAGACGTCTTGTTTGTGCTTGTTTAGTTTGTGAGGTGATTCTTATCTCTTAGCTGGTGGTTGTCCTTATCGTTCGTTATGTACGTCTCTTCCTGATTCGTGGTGATTTTAGCCTTCTGTTGATTATTTTTCCTCTAACCCGCTTTCTTGGTTCTTTGCATTGGTCTTTGATCACGCTCCTTTGTGTTCNAGCGATTGCTTTATCTCAAGATTATCTTTCTACATTTTTCTGACTTTTGATTGTTCTGGCCAAGACACTCAATGATAAAGTGGGGTAAGTTAATTTTCGTTCTTGATCGCCTTTGAGCTCTGGACCTTTATTGAGTTAGTGTTACTTTGGTATTTTTTTCTCTATGATTATGGAGGTTTTATGTTTAGATTATGTGTTTTGATTTAGTTTAGTTAATATTAAGATAAATATATAGTTGTAAATGAAATAATAGAAAATAGTAAAAAATAATAAAATAGCGAAAGTTTATGTTATTTTTAGCAGTGAATAAATTAAATATTAAAATACATTTATATTTTTTTACTTATTTCTTTATTCGTTTTGCAATTTTTTGAACAATAAAATAGATTATCAACCTTCAAATGATGATAGTTAGTGTGAGAAGGATTAGATAGTGCATAATTAGAAAATAATGAACCAAATTGCAATAGTCTAAAAGAAAAAGGATCTAAAATGTAAAAAGACAAAAAAAAAAGGACACATGTCAACAAACGCTCATTCCACATATCATAAGAAGAGAGAAAAATCTACTTTATATATATAGATAGTACTCCCTCCATCCAGATAAAATTTTGGTTCGCACACATATTAAAAATTTATCTTTTCTAAACAAAAAATCATTGAAATATAATTTAAAGCTAATTTATTTAATTATAAAAAATACAATTGGTTACACTGTTTTTGATAAAATTAAAGTTGACAACATCATCTATCGTGAAACAAAAACAATCATCTAAAATATCATATATATTGAAAAATCATCTATCGTGAAACAAAAACAATCACTTAAAATATCATCCATATTGAAACGGAGAGAATACTATTTGCCAAGCTTATCGTGTCATTTTGAAAAACGTGCAGCATTATAGGTATGACCCATCTAGATCCGCCTCGATCCGTATGTCCCATCTAGACCCGCCTCCGGATGTCACTTATTTTGTATCATTATGATTTTTGTGGTCTGTATGCCACTCACACCCATCTACACCCGCCTATGCATGTGACTTGTTTTGTATCATTATGATTTTTGTTTGCCACTGCATGTTTAGAGAATGTATTTTCCTATTGGAACCATCCTAATTTTTTGTTTTAATTAAATAGTTGCCATTTTTTTTTAAGAAAAAAGAGTTAAATACGGGTCTATTGAAGACACAGACTTAACCTCCGGGTGGGAGGTGCAGCCCACGACAGGTCCTTTTCCGGGTTTTCATACGGACGTATCCGCAGCCGTGGTGAATAGAACAATGTGACTTAGTTTTCGCAGCAGGAAGATCGAACCCGGAATGTGTTTACATCCAAAGTCCTTCCACTACCATTGGACCACAAGGCCCGATCAAATAGTTGCCATTCATCTTGTGCATGCCAGTTTTGAATTGGTTGTTTGACGTCCGACTTATTTTGTATCATTATGATTTTTGTATCCCACTGCATATTTTGTTTTACTAGACAATGTATTTTCCTATTGGAACCATCCTAATTTCTTTTTGTTTTAATTAAATAATTGCACTCCTCTTGTGCATACCAGTTTTGAATTGGTTGTTTGACGTCCGGAAAACGCTTGCAAGAGACATCCATGTGCACTAGTCCTGGGCATTTAGATTTCGGTTTAGTTATGGATTGGTTAATTCAGTTACTCTGTTTTACGTTAAACGATCTATATACTGAAGCTTATATTTTTTAGTGTTGTTTTAAAATTTCTAACCACATTCTACATTTGTATTAATGTACGTTAAACTCTCTTTCGTGGTATATGAGAATCGTTATAATTTTTTTATCAATTAATTTAGTAAAACTTTATATTACTCCTTAAATCCGTGGAATAACCACTATAAAATCGTAAATTTCTTGAAAAACGGAGACAGCGAAGGCTCCAAACCTATTTGAACATCATCATACGTTAGTGCAGGATGCAACTATGCATTAAAACAATGTTGTCATATTTTTTGAATTTTTCTCAAAATCTATATGTTAAACCCCTACGAAAATATTGAGTTTTACGTTAAACGCTCTATATACTGAAGCTTACACTTTTTAGTGTTGTTCTAAATTTTCTAACCACATTCTACATTTGTATTAATGTATGTTAAACTCTCTTTCGTGGTATATGGGGATCGTTATAATTTTTTTATCAATTAATTTAGTAAAACTTTATAATACTCCCTAAATCGATGGAATAACCACTATAAAATC
>QGKV02000297.1:32054582-32080317 GCA_003260655.2 Brassica cretica
AAAAAAAAAAAAAAAGTCTAACCATACATAGTGAGATTAATGTGACTCCATAAACCCCCAAATTTTCTTTCAAAAGGTGTGACGGGAGGGACACAATCATTTTGTTTCTTTCCATATTTCCAAGCAAACTCCATTCTACTTCCATTAAACGATATACAATACATACGTACGTTTATCTTACATACATACAAATGCATGTGTGTATACTAGTATATACTATATAAGTATGATATGTATGACGTAGAAAAACCAACAATACATTGAGCCATGGAAACCTTTTTACCCTATCTTCTCACGTTGTTATTAGTAGCCATCTTTCATACTCTGCCTCCTCTCACCAGCTCTTTCCCTATTTCTCCAGATTTTCCGGCGGTTTTCAACTTTGGAGACTCTAACTCCGATACCGGAGAACTCAGCTCCGGTCTTGGCTTCCGTCTTCAACCTTCATATGGACAATCCTACTTCTTCAAACCTCCATCGTCCGGAAGATTCTGTAATGGACGTCTCATCGTGGATTTTCTTAGTAATTATTCTTTTCCAAATCATTTTTACTTCTACCTTTACATTATTTTTACTGCACAAACCGTTTTTAATTATTAAACCATGATTATATGATTGTACGTATAACTTTATGTAGTGGAAGCAATTGATCGGCCTTATTTGAGGCCTTATTTGGATTCGGTGAGCACACAAAGTTACCGGAGAGGCTGCAATTTTGCTGCGGGTGGATCAACGGTTCAGAAGGCAAATGCTGCATCCATTAGCCCTTTTGGTTTTGGTGTTCAAGTCTCTCAGTTCATCACATTTAAGTCCAAAGTCCTTCAATTGTTACAACAAGGTAATTAAAAACACAATTGATAAAATATCAAATACTAATGGGCAATTCTACTAAATAGACAATTTTCAAGTTTTGGTCACAAAGATAGACCACAAGGTGGAAAATGACCAAAATGTTTCATTTAATAAGTAAAATGACCTAATACCCTAGATATATAAAAAATAAAAAAAAATTAAATTTTCAAATTCAAACTTTTTGTAAAAATAATTTTTTTTTGAAATTTTTTTTTTAATTTTTTTTTTCAAATTTTCTTTTTGTAATTCGAAATACTTTTTGAAACTATTTTTAAAATTTTTACTTTCAAATTTTTAATATTTATTTTTTATTTTATAAAATTTTAAATCTCAATTCCAAATCACCAACTCTTGACTCTAAACTCGTCATTTTGATCCTTAGAATCTATATTTGTGACAGAAACTTTTTTTAGTGCTATCCTAGGGTATTTCCCAATATTAATCAACAACGTTTATATAGACATATTTGAATCATATAGTACATTCTTTTTTCAGATGAAGATCTCCAAAAATACTTACCGTCAGAATATTATTTCAAAAGTGGATTGTATATGTTTGATATCGGACAAAATGATCTCGCTGGAGCATTTTACCAAAAAACATTAGATCAAGTCGTTGGTCTCATTCCTATAATCATAGATATATTTCAAGATGGAATAAAGGTCAGTATTTACATAATAAGTCTTTAATATCATTCTTATTTTTTTTTGTTTCATGTAAATTTTGGTTTGTTTTCTAGAGATTATACGCAGAAGGTGCAAGAAACTTTTGGATACACAACACAGGACCACTTGGGTGTATAGCTCAGGTTGTGTCATTATTTGGGAGAGACAAAACAAAACTTGATGAGTTTGGTTGTGTCAGTGACCATAACCAAGCTGCTAAGCTGTTCAATTCACAGCTTCATGGTCTTTTCATAAAACTCCCTCAACAATATCCTGATTCTCGTTTCACATATGTAGATATCTTCTCCATCAAATCCGACCTCATCCTGAATCACTCCAAATACGGTACATATTAATTATTTATACTTAGATGTATAGCTGCTAGCTAGCTAGTGGTGCCCACTTAATTTCATTTTTGGTATGATAACAGGTTTTAATCATTCGATAATGGTATGTTGTGGAACCGGAGGACCACCATTGAACTACAATGATCAGGTTAACTGCGGTTCGACAGGAAAATCATCAGATGGTACAATAATAACAGCCAGAGCTTGTAATGATAGCTCCAAATATGTTAACTGGGATGGGATTCATTACACTGAAGCTGCAAACCGGTTTGTTGCACTCCACATTCTCTCTGGTAGATATTCCGAGACGGCCTTGTCATGAATCTTTAGAAATACTCATATCTAATTATCTACACAGTTTTATGCTAACTGAATATTTATCAATGCTTCTAGAGGCTTTTGGTGTAAAACAGAGCATTCCTTAAATAACTTTCCTTCACCAAAAACAAATGCTTTGACATAATAAAAGGATATTCTTCAAAGTTCATGTAATGTTTCTGTGTATCTATAGAGACCACACACAGGTTTTGTACAACACTTTCCCACAAACCAAAAGCTATAGAACTTCATCAGTAAGTGGTACAATTTTCAAAAAATCAAATCTGAATTCTTCTGTTCTGTAAACTTATCAGCTGCATTGTCCATTGCATAACTCATCCTCATTGTTATCTTCTGAGTTCGTTAACATATTGTTTTCCACCTCCTCATGTACTTCTCGTTCTTCAACGGCTGCCTCGGTCTCGCATTCTTTATCAGAATCAGCCAGATCATGAAAGAAATCACCAAAATACCACTTACAATCTTCTTTCCACTCGCCTTTATGCGCGTTAACACGCCACTTCTGATCAGCGATCATTTCTGGTGACAAGCCCCATTTCTCCAACTCTTCCTCAGTGTGATGAATCGCCAAGCTGTAGTCGCCGCCTTGTCCTAGCTCCATAACTCTGATCTCGCTGTTCCCGGGGTTGTTCAGCGCCTCGAACTGTTCCACGGTCCACTTGAACCATTTCATCAAAAAGACACGTGATGTTAAACCGTGCGAGACAATCACAAAGTTTAGCTCGTGTGACGGGTTGATGTGAAGTCTGTTCATGTCTATGTCTCTCCATAGAGACTCAAGAAAACCTATAATAAAAATAACACGCATAAGACAAATCATTACACTTAGATATGAAACTCAAACTGTGGTCGGAACCGTATAAGAAAAAAAAACTGTAATAAAACAACACGCATAAGACAAATCATTACACTGAGATATGAAACTCAAACTGTGGTCGGAACCGTAAAAAAAAAAAAAAAAAAAAAAAAAAAAAAACCTCAAACTATGGTCGGAACCTAACATCAAACATGAACAGCAACACATCTAAAGATAATGAGAGATTAGATCAAACTTTCAATCAAGCAAGAGAAGGAAACTTACTGGAGACACGATCAAAGACATCGGCGGCGGATTCACCTTCCGGGAACCGGTAGAAGAACCGACCAAACCTCTCTCTGTCCACTTTGGTCTCTCTCATTCGCTCTTCGACCTGGAAATTCCCAAAGTCTTGTTCCCTGATCCGACATTCTTCGCGAACGCCAATCACGCGGCGACGCGAGAACGACCGTCCGATCTCCCGGAGCGTAGATCGTGTCCGATCGTACGGCGAAACGTAGAAGTACACGCGCCACTCCGGCGAAGAAGGGTTCGATGATGAGATCAGCGAGTGGAGACGAGCTCCGGCTTCTTGCGCCTGAAGCAAACCGGATTCGGTTAACTGGATCTTGGGATCCGGCGTCGTCGTGTACGCCGCCGTGTCGAGGTTGCCTTCGGATTCGCCGTGACGTACGAGGATGATCCGCTTCGGAAGGAGCTTGTTGTCTGGACTCATGGATGATGAGCCAATTTTTCTAGGGCTTTTTATTTAATCTCTAAGAAGACTTTCTCTTGCAATACCTTCTTGCTCAAGCTTCTTAGCACAAAACGGGTTTCAATGTTCCTGAAAGTGAATTTGCACGTTATATTAAGCCAATTAAGTCAAACAATTAATATTATAAATTATTAAATTATCTATTCGTTTTTGTTTTTATTCAGAGAAGTGCGTATGTATTGTTTTTGTCGTGTTATACAGAAAGATTAATAATCAAATTAGTATTATCCTTATCCACGCCTTCTCCATTACTATTAATCATACCACCATCTCTCTCTTTTTCTTTTATTTTATTATTTGCAGCATATAGTAAACATAGTATCTGTATAATGGATTTGTTAGCAAATAAATCATGATTATGTGATCACATATAGGACACATTATGACATTAGTGTGGATTTAAAATTATTAACCTATGGGCCATCATTCAGGATAACACCAAGTGGTAGCCCAATAAAAAAAGCAGAACCGATCCGTTGAGTGAAATTGATTCGGTTACCCCAACTAATTAAAAGATATTTAGCCCAATAGAAGCTTGTTGGTACAATTAGTCCATATCTTGATGGGCTTTATCTTATTTTTGGGCCTGCATAAATGTAAACTCAGTTTATTTCACCATCGCCGGATATCCTTTATTTTCTGACTGAAACTTCAGATTGCATCGAATGATGGCAATGTTCCGAGCAGTGTGGATCTTACTCACGTTCAACACTAGGTCGCTACTCCAAACAATTACAATATATATTGACTAATTTTACAGTCCACCACGACATATGATTCATGATTCTCGTGTTGCAAGAGGACACCACAATTGAGTAATAGTGTAATACATAAGGTAAATCAAAAGATAAAATCCACAAGCAAACACCAATGTTTTATTAGAATCTCCTTAAACAATCTATTACAAGATCTGCTTAATTCAGCTTTTACACGTCTAATGTTATCATCCTAACACGTCTAGTGTTATTACCCTAACACGTCTAGTGTTATCACACTAACACATACTACTGAAAGATTCCTAAGCTACCCGCTTATGTCTCTCTACCGTCAAGTACTTCAGCCACTGCTTCAGCACGACCCATAGCATTTCCAAGAACTTCTCTCTTTCTCTATAAGATCAGCTTATGTGTCTTTGTCTCTATGTAGACGACCCCATAGTTATCTTATAGTTATTCTCTATGTTCCCGAAACCCTAGTCTCCGAGGCAACATGTATGGACATTTTCCATAACAATATGTGCAACTTTCCTTTTCTTGGAATGCACTTATTCCTCTTTCTTTAAGTCATAAACTTGCTCCTCAAATTTATTCACATTTCCATATCTCCAAGATACTCTCTTGCTCTCCAAGTCTACCTGGTTCTAGTTCAACACCTTGATTCCACATGATCTTCACCACTTACCACGACGTCTGTTTCAGCAACTACCTCAGCGACTATTTTAGGACAGACATCTTATGTTTAGTCTTAAGACTGTCATTATTGGTATGATGATTGTTGACGATCAGTAATAATATCAGTCAGTTATATTTTATTTTTAGCAAAAAAAAAACGTAACGTGGGTCTCACATATGTATCTCACTCATGCACCATGCTTTAATGTTTATCTCTTCAACAATCATTCGTGTCCACGAATTCTTTTGGACCGCTACTACCATATGATCTGACGCAAAATTATTGATATATAAATACAACCAACATCATAAAAAGATTGGTTTCAAAAACACTTTGAAGTTATATTGTAGTCTTTTTCCTTCCTGCTACCTCTGTTAAAATAAATAAACTTCTGATTTGTTTCTTAGTCGGCCTTCGGATTTGTTTCATAATGTGTGTTCTAGAAAAAAAGAAAAAAAATGAGAATAGTTTTAGGGGGTTTTTAGAGGAATTTAACAATATTTTTTGCTTGCTTATAAAATATCAAACGAGCAATGAATATTTCAACTGTATTTTTTATCCTGAAAATATGTGACGTGTCGCACATGGCTAATTTGGATAAGCACATAACATAACTATTTAGAACTGTTAAATGATAAAGGAAAAAAAAAGAAATAATTTCCTTATTTTTCAAATTATTTCTTAGTTTTGGTACAAACAAAATATCCATAAAGTTTTATTATAGATTTGTTTCAAGTACTTGTTCTAATATGTTTGAATCTTTCTATTCTTTTTTTTTTTTATTATACTTTATCTACTTTCTTGCGGTCACTTTATCTACATAATATTATTAGTAATAGTAAAAATCATAAAGGAAAATAACAAAAGAAAGCTTGTATTTAGCACATATAATGAGCTAAATTCACTTTTACACACCCAAATTTGGCCTTATCTTNTGTTTGAATCTTTCTATTCTTTTTTTTTTTTATTATACTTTATCTACTTTCTTGCGGTCACTTTATCTACATAATATTATTAGTAATAGTAAAAATCATAAAGGAAAATAACAAAAGAAAGCTTGTATTTAGCACATATAATGAGCTAAATTCACTTTTACACACCCAAATTTGGCCTTATCTTCTCAACTAAAAGTTAGGGGTGTAAAAATGAGCTAACTCGCTCAACTCAACTCAACTCATAGTGAGTTCGAATTTTTTATGAGCTAGTTCGGCTCAGCTCATTTATTATATGAGTTTTAATATGTAAATTCGAACTGAAATCATCTAGATCATGAGTTAAATGAACTATCTCGCGATTTAATATTAAAAATTAATTATCATAAAATAAAATATTAACTAAGTATTATAATATTAAAAGTAAGATTTATGAAATTTAAATGTAAAATGAAATATTAAGTAAGATAATTACGAGTAATTTCTAAATTATCTCTTAGGAATATTTTGTTTAAAATCTAAATTTAAAGATATATATGAGATGATGAGTATATAAATTTTCTTTTACATTTTCTATATATATCTAAAAAAATTGTTTTACATTTTAATTTTAGAAGATAAATATGATAATATAGAAATTATCTTTTTACATAATATATAATTTTAAGTATAAAAATGACTAAGCTCATGAGTTGGCTCATATTTATCAAAGATCGCTCATATAACTCGTGATTTAATTTAAGCTCGCTCATTAAACTTATTTATTAAATAAGCCTAAAAATTCGTGCCTATGAAAAACCGAGCTGAGTTGAATTAGTAGCTGAGTTATAGCTCATTTTGACACCCATGTTAAAAGTACAAACAAACCAAAATTTATATTAAAAAGTAATATCTCGGTTTGGTTAAAAAAAACAGATGTGTTCGATAACCAGCACAGTTGTGCTAATCAAGGACTTGAAACCCGCAAGTACACACACACATCTCTCTTTATCTTTCTCTCTATGTCCCTCACTCTTTTCTGTTTATATCAACAAACAAGAAAATTTCTTGGGGGTGTTTTTTTTTTAAAAGCTGGTTTTCAAATTCTTGGGATGTTGTGAAAAGAAACTAAAATAGACAAGAAAATTTCTGGAAAGAAGGAAAGAGAGAGGAGAGACTAATCTTTAAGAATGGTGGTGGAAGAAGATAGAAGAAGCATGGAGGAAGGACTTATTCAGCAAAGGCATCAAAACGACATAGATGATCCTCGTGTTACCACTTGTGTTATACTCAGCACTTTTGTCGCTGTTTGTAGCTCCTTCAGCTTTGGCTGTGCTGTAAGATTCTCAATTTCTCTTTTTAACCTCAGTTATTATTTTCGCCTCCAATTTTTTGTCGGTTGATCAACAATTCTTATCAGTTAATCAAATTTAAATAATTCTGTTTGCTCTTAATTTATTGGATCTTAAAGGGTGGTTATACTTCAGGCGCTGAGTCTCAGATCATGAAAGAGTTAGACCTTTCTATTGCAGAAGTATGTATCTTCTCTCACTCTTTTGAAAATATAATAGGCATTTATTTGAGCAATCTTAATCGTTAAAACTGTATTTGGGTACCTAAACAAAGCAAAAGAACAGTATTTTAAATATTTTTGTCTAAATAATTAAATTGCTATTTTTTTAAAAAACATGAGCAGAAAAAAGCCACTTGGACAGTCAGAGATGTAGTTATGAAAGTTCTCTGCAAAAAATCGATTCTTGTTTTCTCTTTCTTCTTTTATTTTTTTTAAACAATTATAGTGTTTAGATACCATGTGAGAGCTTTTCAATGGAGCTCTCTTACAATATATACCCCGATTGATTAATTGGACAGAAAAGTAAACTGAATTCATAATTACTTCTAAGTTTTTCTGCATGTTTAATCAACTATCAGACCTGAGCCACAAACCTGATAAGTAATTAAGATTATCAAATTGATATTTAAGTGCAATGTATACCATCAAGAACTTTATATAGCAATCAAAATAATTATATCTTCCAAAGTCTCCAAAATTCTTGAGGGTAGCTCAGTATTTTTACTCATTATATTCCAGTTTTCAGCGTTTGGGTCCTTCCTGAATTTAGGAGCTGCATTGGGAGCCTTTTGCAGTGGTCAATTGGCAATCACCCTCGGCAGAAGACGCGTAATTACTTGCAATTTTGAACTTTTTCTTAAATCATATATTATGCACTTGTTAATTTTTGTCATACTAGTTTTTTTTAAATGTTTTTTTTCGTATTACTTAGATTCTAATTTTTCTTTATAATACTTTTTATCTTGGTGATGAACTGTTATAGACGTTGTGGGCCTGCGATTTACTTTGCATTTTTGGTTGGCTCTCCATTGCTTTCGCAAAGGTGTATATCCGCAACAAAAACACTTTAGTTTCATGGTTTATAAGTATAAAGTTGGTCGTCAAAATATCTAACTAAAGATTGTAATTATGCCGAAACGAAAAGGATGTCTTGTGGCTGGACGCAGGAAGGATTTCACTAGGCATAGGAGTCGGCTTGATTAGCTACGTGGTAACTGAGAAGTTGTTAATATTAATTTCATCTCTTATTTGATTTATTCTAGTTCACATTTTCATAAACACCACTGTTAATATCCAAACAAGGTACCTGTCTATATTGCGGAAATCACTCCAAAACATGTTCGTGGTGCATTTACTTCTTCGAACCAGGTGAAACACGAGCTATATATTTTAATGTTAAGAATAAAAGTATACTATATAAGTTAAATATAGTTAAGTTTCACCTTTGTATTGTAACTAACTGATATTTGTTTTTGGTTTTATAGCTTTTTCAAAACTGTGGACTGTCCCTTATTTATTTCTTTGGGACTGTGATTAATTGGCGGTTCCTGGCTATTATAGGTAATGAAAAATATTGTTGCAAGATATTTACAATTTTTTAGCAATAATACTTTATTATTGATCTTAGCATGTTGATTTTTGTTATTTCAAATTTTCAGTATTACATCAACACCAGACCGATCTAGTTTAATTCTACTTTTCCTGTTCAGGTGCTCTTCCATGCGTCATTCAAGCGATCGGTATATACTTTATACCGGAATCGCCAAGATGGCTGGTTGGTATTTTTAAATATGTTTATATGGACCATAAGCATTCAAAGCTTTTTATTAAATTATCTAAATTTACTTTATTTATCGTTGGCATTTCCAGGCTAAAATCGGCTCAGGTAAAGATGTAGAACACTCTTTGCATCAACTCAGAGGGAGGGACGCTGATGTTTCGGGTGAATCAGCTGAAATTCAGGTATGCTATATAAATATTAAATATTAGCTACTGAATATTCTTAGTATACTTTTTCTTATAAAGCAACCATTATTATATGCTTTTCATATTTATGTTCAGGTTATGACAAAAAGGCTTGAAGAAGATTCAAAGTCGAGTTTCTATGACATGTTTCAGAAGAAGTATAGACGAACTCTTGTGGTACGGTAACATATGTGGAAATACAGTGGATAAATCTATGTGTTTATTTTACAGTTGATTAAAATAATAAATTACTTTTCAAAAATTATTGTTTTATTTTATTTGTTTTCAGATTGGAATTGGTTTAATGTTGATACAACAATTATCTGGAGCTGCTGGAGTCACGTATTATTCAAATACTATATTTAGAAAAGCTGGTTTGAATATCAAAACTCAGACTTGTGTTAATTTATTAATATTTAAGCCAGAGTCCTAGTTATATTTAACAAATATTGGTACATCTAAAAAGTTATTCTCCACAGGCTTTTCAGAGACACTTGGGTCAATGATATTTGGTGTGTTCGTGGTGCGTGCCATATTATTAATAATATTAGAGATTGTATACTTTCCTTAAATCTACTTCGATTCTACTTTTTATGTTGTCTTCTCTACTCTTTGTAGATCCCGAAAGCCTTGCTGGCTGTAATTTTTGTGGATAAATGGGGAAGACGACCACTCCTATTGGTTAGCACAAATATCCGGTTAATATTATACAGTACATAAATAGTAGTTTTTTTTTTACTAAATATTATACATAAATAGTTAAGTACTAAACCATTTTCTTTCTACCATATTCATATACAATTTTTACAAAAACATTTGTAGGTTTCTGCTGCTGGAATGTCCATTGGATCCTTGCTTATTGGGGTTTGCTTCACGTTACAGGTTACTCTTGTTTTATTTTAATTTATACTGAATTAAATAGGGAAAACTAGCATTATTACCTTCCTGTGCTTATATTATATTTTAAAACATTTTTTAAAGATTTTGGTGTTTGTTCTGGCGATGGACAGGGAATGGATATTCTTCCTGAATTGACTGCAGTGGTCATCTTCATATGCATTCTGGTATAATCTTTCATTTCATTTATATACGATTTTTGTATATCTGCGGTATGAATTTGTGGTAACAATTTTTTTAACCTTTGTCTAGGTCTACTTTGGATGTTTTGCCATCGGTGTAGGAGGGCTGCCCTGGGTCATTATGTCCGAGGTATATAAGTAAAAGGTTTTTATAGAATCAAGGGTGGAATAATAGTCATTTATCAAGAAAAAACGTTTATCATGTTCCTGCAGATTTTTCCAATCAATATTAAAGTTTCAGCTGGGACAATAGTGGCATTAACCTCATGGACCACTGGGTGGTTCGTGAGTTACGCTTTCAACTTTATGTTTGAATGGAGCGCACAAGGTCCTAATCTTCCCAACTATTTTTCCATTGATTTTAATAAGGCTTTACTAATAAAAACAGTATATACCTAACCTTTTGAAAACAAATCCAAACCAAACATAAAATTAAGAGCAAATAGGTAGATTGATTTTTTTTTTGGTTTCTTCTGTTCATATCGGCTTATATATTTTATTTAAAATTTTGACTTCTTTTGTCTTCTAAGTTAATTTTAGTCTCGATGGTCTCAATTACTTATTTTTGTAGTTTGTGATAATTAAATAGGAACATTTTACATATTTGGGGTTGTCGGAGGAGCATCATTGGTTTTTATTTGGTTTCTCGTCCCGGAAACGAAAGGACAGTCACTGGAAGAATTACAAGCTTCGCTCACGGGGACAACTTAAAGACATATTTATGTTGTAATATGCTATTAAATTTATTTTTAACAACCTACTATTAGTTATCCAAGTGGCTTTATAAAAAATATTTTGCTTGTACTTATTATTATTATTAATTTTTTTTTATAATCGTGCGGATCCCAAAAGTTTTTTAGGCCAAAAATCTAATCCCACGAATCTCATAGAAATCCGAGTTTTTTGACACTTAAGGCGTCTATGGGTAGCCAATACTACTCGAACCTAGAGCGGAAACTCCAGCGGAGCCCTTTTACCACTAAGCCAAGTCGGCTTGGTTTTGCTTGTACTTATTTTTTTAACGTGCTTGTACTTATTATTAGGGGTGGGCACTTCGGTTATTTTTTCGGTTCGATTCGGGTTCGGTTTGGTTAGTTCGGTTCTAGTATTTTTCTAATTGAAATAAACCATAGTTAGTTTGGTTTGGTTTGGTTTGTGTTTGGTTCGGATTATATTCGGTTCTTTTTGTATCGGTTGGATTTATTTTTTGGATCAGTTTATTTAGGTTCTTCTTAGTTAGGCATAAATTATGTAAACATAAACTATGTGAACTAAATTCAATATAAAACTGAAACAAAAACCTTTAAAAAGTCACAAAAATATATAAGAATTAAAACAAATGAAAGTTAACTAAAAAAACATCATTAGTAATGTATTTTATATCATTATTAAAAAGCTTGCAATGAATCATCTTCCATGTTTTTAATAAAATTTGCTTTAGATTTTAGGCTTTAGGTTTAGATTTAACATCCATGTTTACATATGTAAGAATATAAAGATACAGACTTTTCCATTTTCTTAAATCAAATATTTTAATGATGACATAATCGGTTAGAATAATATATGTTAATAAATGAAAAATGGAAAATACGTGATATGGTATTAGAATTTTAGTATATTGGTATTACTAATATTTTTAATTTAAATAATTACAAAAACACATCGGTTTCTCGGTTCGGTTCGGTTTAAAACCGAACCATTCGGGCTGGGGAAATCTTTAATCGAATGGTTTAAAATACGCTTTGGTTCGATTTGAATCGGTTTCGGTTCGATTGGTTCGGTTTGTCTCGGTTCGGTTTGGTTTTTTTGCCCACCTCTAGTTATTATAAGCATAGTGCTTGATAGTTATATGATATTATACCCTCTTCTTCTAAAAAGGGTACAACTTATATTGTAGTAATTAGTCATTACAATATTTTTTTTGGGAAAGGGTTTGTAATTACAAAGTTAATCGAGCATATTAAGAGTAACCTCATGATGAATTATTTATTTCAAAACATTTATTTTATATACCGTGTGAATAAAAACAAAAAACGAAAATGCCTAGTGATATGCTTAATCAATGGAACATAATTTTTAAACTTTTCAGTGTAACGAGTAATCTACTATCTTTAGAAAAATAAAAATCGTGGAGTCCACTAACAACTAGTAGTTGGATTTAGCCCTTCTCGAAATGTGCAAAGGCTATCTCTCTCATTCACTGAACCAGGACGCAAAAAAAAAGGTACATCGTGATTACACTGGTAGTTGTTCACATAAAACGTGTATATGTCTGAGTATGACTAATATTATCATTCATCAATCATTGTATCATCTTCCCGCTCTTAGGTTAGACGGTTTAGTTGGTTTGGTTCGAGTTTTCACGACGATGCAATGAACCTGAAACGTGGGGCTTCCTAGCAATCATGTTTGTTTTGACCAGCAAAACTGGCATGATTGATGGTCAAACATTAGAAAAAAAATGCAAAATCCAATCTGATTCGATCTCACGCACACACATACACACACAAAGCTGGAGTTCAATTCATAAATCTAAAGCCCAAACTATTATTGCCACACCCCAAGTCTGAAATGAGCCCAATTAAGTTGGTTCTTATTCTTATCCGTTAATCATGGTATGATTTAGTTGCATGATTTATTTAATTTCATACGACCTGACTAATATGAACGACTCACCAAATCTATTTTATAGCTAGAAGGTTGCAATATCTGAAGCATTATCAGGAGAAGTATTATATGTTTCAGTATATGGAGGTGTCTTTAAAAAAAATGTGTATGCTAAAATTACCGGGGTCATATAAAATTGAAAACTGGCAGAAACGAAAGACACTACAAGACAAGTAAAAAATGAAATTTAGAACGAAACAGACATTTAGAAGGATAAAAGTCGACCACTCGAAATCCATCATATAATTCTACAGTATTTATAAAAATCGTTTAATATCAGTTTTACCGCCACATTTAGGATCAACTCAGAATATTAGCATGAGGAAGTTGAATTTCTTCTAAGGATAGTCCACGAGTTTCAGGCACCAAACACCATGCGAATAAAATTGTTAATCCACTTATCATGGCGAAT
This sequence comes from Brassica cretica, assembly GCA_003260655.2. Lineage (NCBI taxonomy): Eukaryota > Viridiplantae > Streptophyta > Magnoliopsida > Brassicales > Brassicaceae > Brassica > Brassica cretica. Next base: position 32,068,137 of record QGKV02000297.1, read on the forward strand.
ATACTAAAAGTACCTGTAATTAAAATTTACAAAAGCAATTTAAAAACCATAAGTCGTCATTTCAATCGTGAATTTCATAACTACTACAATACAAGAAGAATAATTATATCTAAAATATTTAAAGATAGTTCCATAAATAAGCACCTGATTGACTCCAAATAAGCATAAAATTGAAGCAGTAGCTGACGATCCAACCGGTAAACCAATTCGTGATGGCTACTAAACTCCCAGCTACTGCTTTCATGTTCATCGGAAATATCTGTATTAAAATAGTTAACATCATTTATATTTAATATGATAACGAACAATTTAAAAACTAAAACGTTTGCTTAAACATGTAAAAAATATTTTATATATATGTGGATATACCTCAGACATTATAATCCATGGTAGTGCTCCTAGTCCAGCTGCGAACATCATATTGAATGTCTGTTTGGATATGTGGATAATACCAAAAACTAAAAAGTTTTTAACTGTTCTAACTAAACAAAAAGAATAACAATATATTTAAAAAAAAAAATTATTTGAATTTACCAATACTCCTATGAATGCCATGGTGGGTGTAAAATTTACAAACCCAGTGACACCTTTCAATCCAAACGATAATGCAAGAAAGATACAACTTAAACATAGCCCTAGTGCTGATACCTGCAATTTGTACATTAAATTATGTTTATATATAGAGCAAATTAGGGAAATATACCGTAAAATGTGAGATACCATACAATGTGGAGGGAATGGTAATGATGGAGGGAAAAAAATTAAGGGGAAATAGAGTATGGATTGCAAATATGAGAGGTTTGGTGTGTAAGGGATACAAATTCTCTTATATATATATATATATATATATATATTTGTTTTAGAAAACTATATTAATCTATTAACAAACTTAAGTAAATTCTATAAAAACATTCTAACCATCAGAAGTGGTCGTCTTCCCCATCGCTCCACAAGTATCAAACCCAATATAGCTTTTGGTACCTATCATGGTATATCATTGATAAGTCATTGAAATGCGCTACAATTTCATAACCAACTCAATGTATCCAGGGGTGAAGTGTAAATAACAACAAATAAAATAGACAGATTTTATGAATACTTTACAACTACGTACCACAACCATTGACAACACTGTCATTCCAATCCGCGAAGGAAACCCTTAAGAGTTCAAAGTATTAATTTCATCATTTATAACAACAAAGGATTGAACGACATAATAATCACTGAATAACTAATGATATATATATCTAAANAAAAAATTACCGGCAAGCTCAAATATGCTGCCTGCGTAATAAGATATTCCTGCACTTCCAGATAATTGTTGCAGAAGCATTAAACCCACACCGATCTAAACATAATTAACCATATACAAAGATCAAGTTAGTTAATTATATTTTATTCAAATTGCTTTAGTAATAACTTTTTTTAGCTGCTAATGAATGAGACTCTTTTCTTACTGTAAGTTGACGAGTATATTTCTTTTTGAAAAGACTTCCCATGCTGACATTTGCGGTAGCTTCAACACAAATCTACAATTTACATATATATAAACAAGATTTTTTTTCATGAAGACAAGTATTAAAAGTGATCGTTATCTTTCCAAAATGAAACCTATTTTTCTTATAGAGAATTGATTACAAAATAATATAATAATAAAAAATGTTAGATAGTTAAACCTAGTTTTGGTAAGTATACGCATGTGTACCATGATTTCACGAGTTTCCTTCATAACATCAGCTTCTTTTCCTCTTAACTTCTGAAGAACAACTTTACATTCTCAATCACCACCTTCTCTTGCCTAGCAAAATCCCATTAATATATTTTGCTTGGCAAATTGTTAATAAAAACGAGCTTAGAGAAGTATATGATACGGTTCATATGACTAACCAGCCATCTTGGAGACTCGGGGATGAAAAACAATCCAAAGAACTGTATCAAACATGGGATAATTCCTGAAGATGTTAAAATCTAATTAGTTATATATTTTAATATAATAAATTAAAATTTTGATCAGTGAGTCATATGGAAGGATTGAGACAAATAAATAATATCAGTGGGGAAAAAATCACCGATAAGGGCTATCGTTCTCCATGCCATGAAATTTCCAAGATAATATACGGTTGCCAACCCACAATTTTGTAACAACTGTAATATTTTTCAGCGTTGTTATAGCATAATTAATCAGTTTAAAAAAAACTAAACGTAGATCATATATATTTAAAGAATTGTATATATTACCTGATTGCTAAATGTAAAAGTGCCTCGCACATTTTTTGGAGTTATTTCTGTGATATATACAGGAATCTAAAAAACAAGGATTGTTACAATTTTAGAGATGGTAATTTATTCTTTTCAAATTATTAAAAAAAATCTAGAACTTTTCTTACCACATAGCTAATGAGACCAACTCCAATTCCCACAAAGAATCGTCCCAGATCTAGCCAAATAACATTCTATTGAAAAGTCAGTTATAATTAGGGGTGTTCAATCCGGATATCGGTTCGGTTTCGGTTCGGTTTTTTCGGTTTTTCGGTATTTTGGTTAGTAAAATACAACTACCATTCTAAATCCATATTTACTTCGGTTCGGTTCGGTTTACATACTGCCGGTTTTCGGTTTATTCGGTTTTATACCAAAAAACATAATTCTTTATTTTGGGATCATATTATATGAATTTTAGAGTCTTGTTGTCAACACATTCATTTATTAAAAAATATTATAAGTTTAAATAAAAGAACAAAAATAAAAAATGTTTCTATCATCTAATAAAATAATCAAATCTATAATTAAAATCAAAGCTCAAAATTTTGATAATAAAAATAAAAAACAAAAAATAAAACAGAAGCACGAAGCACAAAAAATAAGTTATTATATTCTTTCATATTTAGCGTTCATCAAAGTCATGTTTCTTCTATTAAACACGAAACTCTATTCGTTTATAGATAAAAAAAATTGTGAAGAATTTCCACTAATTGTTATCATCAAATTTATAATCTTTATTTCAATTTAGTCAATGCTAAATTAAAGCAAAAAGATCAAAAGAAGACTAAGAAAATAAGAAGCATGTTTGCGATGAATTGTTATTTAATTATAGTTCAAGTGTTTTACAAATCAGGACTATTTTATTACTGTAAAAAATATGGTAATAGTTATTAGCAAAAAAATTAACTTATGATTTTCATACGTTGTTATAAAATATANCTAAAGTTTTAAACAATGACTAATTTGACTTTAGATAAATTTTGTTTTCTATCGACGATGAAAAAGTAATTTGTTTATTTAATTACATATCTTTTAATTTGTAAACTTTTGAAATTGGTTTTGAATTTACCTTTTACTGGTGCAAGTCATGAAAAAATGTTTTTATGCAATGAAATTAGTGGAAACCATCCTATCCAAACGAATGTGCGATCATTTTAAGTGTATCTCATTTTGATTTACCAAACAAGTGCTTGAAAATATCACAAACTAAGAAGTGATACCTTACTTCAAGCAATGATTAATTTATAATATATTAATATCAATATTTTATTACATTTATTTTCATATTATATCTTATTTTAATTTTAAATAATATTTTTAAAAATTATTTAATATTTTAATTTTAATATTAGTAGTGCACCTACTAGAAAAATTTCCTGGCTTCGCCCCTGTTGTTAAACCTACTTTAATTTTCAAAAATCAATTCATTTTCTGAAATTTTCAAAAAAAGTTCAGTTGACATGCAAATGACCACTATTTACTCCATTAACCTACACATATATATAAGATTTATAAGAAAAGGTGATTAGTAATCAAAACAAAACTTTAGGATTCTTCAAATATGCTGCATCATATATTTATGTTTCGAGAAAGAGATAGAGTTGGAAACATACTGCAACGCCAAAGGTGAAGGAAGCAGAGACAATAATGAAAGTGGTAAAAACAAGAAGTGGAGTTGTATTTGCAGATGTTTCTTCCTTATTTACGAGTAATAATCCTTTCTCAATACTATTCTCTCCCTCCATTTTCTTAGCTCAAAGTCTGAAAGAATTGAAAAGATCTCAAAAATCAAGAACAATAGGAAAAAAGAAAGAACAAGAGATAGATCAAATGAGAACTATGCTTTTCTTTTTATGGATTTCTTAGATGCTTTGACCTATTTCTTTAATGTATGCACATTATATTATATATTATAATTAAAACACGAGGATGACTTGAAGAGCATGACCATGGGCTGAGACATTTTTTGTCCTTAATTTTTTTTTCTGATTTAAAAAAAAAAATTAAATATAAACCAATTGCGGACTGCCACGTGTCAGTAGGGCCTGCACACAGTTAGGGACAATCCTTGGGACGTTACTTAAGGGCATCATTATCGGTTGGTATTTTTGATGGTTCTTAAATTTTTTTTTTCTGATTTAAAAAAAAAAAATGAACCAATCGCGGGTCGCCAAGCGTCAGTGAAGCCCGCAAACAGTACAAGGACCAAACAAAAATGTCTCTTAATTAAGAAACTTCTCTCCTCTGTTTTACAATTTTTGTGGTCCCTCTCCTTAATATCCCACCTAAGATACACCAATAATCTTGCTCTAATTAGAGACATTTGAACAAAGTTTGTAGTAAAAAGGTGGTGGATTCCACATCAAAAGCACTAAGGATCAATGTTGGGACTACCAATAATGTTGCTCTTCCAGTTCCATAAACTTTTGAGCCAAATCTATTAATCTACCAAACGAAGTACTGGTTATTTGTATTAGTGCTCGTACGTAACATCATGTCTAAAATAATCAATTTGGTTATAACAAAAATAAGAAAGAAAAATAAGGATAACATTAGAAATATTCGATTGGGAAGCTTTTCCATAATTGTAGGATTTGTTCATGAAAGCATTTACCGTATTAAAAACAGAATTCTGTGGAATAATAATAATAATGGTTAGAAGATCATTAATTATAAATATTACTTTCATTTACATTGGCGATATAAAAGGAACATAAAAAAATAAAATTGCAGGAATGAAAAAGAATGGTTGTTACTTATCAAATTTAACAAGGAATATTTTTGTTCTTTATTTATCTACAAAAAAAAGAATGGTAGGGAATGAGAAGAAAAAATTATTCCTTGCGAATGGTGATATTTTTTAAGAACGTTAGGAAATGCATTATTTCTCGTCGTTCTCTGGTCACTATTCATACCCCTAGATTTACCCCACACATTTTATATTGCTGGTAAAAGAATTACAATTTAAAAACTAATTAACCAAAATGCGTAAGAAATGAACAGAAACTGAGGAATAAAAGACTATACAATTTTGTTAAATTATGTTCTATCAACTTTAGTAACACCTTTGAATACTATTGGCATTGGGAGTACAGTTGGAAAAAAGCAAGATTTTGTTCTTCTTTTTCCCTCAACAACTTTTGTCTTCTTTTATCGGGTGAGTTATAAGATGTGCGTGTGTCATGTTGCCAAGTGCTGATGCTATCCTTTCTATAATATCCATCTCATTGGCATGCCTACATAACCTTTGCTGGTTTGCTAGACTTAGATAATTAAAAACAAGGGAGATTATTCCAAACTAATGTCCCAACCAAGTGGTGTGTTAGTCTATTGGCAATTTTTTAGGGTTTGATTAGTATTCACATTAGTCATGGGTTTGATTCTTTCTGGGAACTAAATTATCATTACTTAACCAGACTGGGTTTGGGTTTTGGCCCAAATGATTTACATGGTGGATCGTAACAGATGATCGGTTCATCCTCTGACATTAGTCGGAATGTATTCTAAACTCGGGTCATACAATGTGGCAGCTAGGCTTGGGAAAAATAATCGGAATCGAAGAACCGAACCGGAACCGAACCGAAATACCTGAAACCGGAACCGGACCAATACCTTCAAATACCGAACAGTTCCTATATTTTTATATCCGAAATAACCGAACCGGAACCGAATCGAGAACCGAATGGATACCCGAATATATAAAAATATTAATTATATATACATATAACATAACTAAATATATCTTTTTTATTTAAAATTCTATTAAAAGTATCTAAAAATAGTTGAAGATAACTAAATTATTATAAAGTATCCGAACTACCCGAAAGTATCCGAAACTATCTGGATCATTTTATCTGAAATATCTTAAGTAATCCAAAATATCTGAAATTTTTATCTAAATCATCCTAATTATTTGATATTTTACCCTAAATAACCGATATTTTATCCAAATTCTCCGAACTACCTGAACTATCCGAACCCAGACTGGATCCAAATGAGAACCAAATTTTTTCCGGATATTTTCCGGTTCCTACATTTACTATCCAAACCGAACCGAACCCGAAACTATCCGAACCGAACCGAACCGAACCCGAAACTATCCGAACCGAACCGAACCGAAAATAGGTCAAGTACTAAATGGATACTCTAGCCCCTATCCGAACTACCTGAAACCCGTAATACCCGAACCGAACTGATATCCGAAATGCCAGGCCTAGTGGTAGCCAGTCCACTCTGTAACATTAAGTGCGTTACTCACTAGATCAGCCGATAGGGTTTATAAAAAAAAACTAATGTCACGTCAGAAAATTGTTATTTAAACTTTAACTAGTTTTAATACTTCGTCTAATATGAATAAGATACGCGAATGTTGCTTGATCTTTTTTTGCCTAAAAATGTTGCTTGCTTTTATCCACGTCCTTATGCTAACCAACCAATTTGACATTAATCTATTTTATATATTTGTTTTTTTAATCTGGCTACGCAACTTCATCCCCACACGTCTTCCTATTGGTAGTTCGAGATTATTAGATTAAATAGTTGTAAGCGACTAAGTCTTCGAAGTTCTCCATTCAATTACATGGTCACATGTGGACTATTTAGCCTCTTCTGATCATTTTAGTTATTTGCCATAAAAGGCAGTTCTATTCTAGTACATCAAACCTATTATATGTTATACTACATAACAAAGCTGATATGCTGTAGAGTTGGTATTCTGCATATTATCAAAAACAAAAATTCGCATAAAAGAAGTTTTCTATTTGATATTAGAAAAGAATAAAAATGGAAGTATATACTTCGAACTTCAAAACAATCATGGGTGGTGTATATATATAATGTTAATGATTCTATTTTTTTATGATTATATTTATTTAAACCATACAAACTAAAGTATGGTGTTCAAAAATATATCACACAGCTATTATACTTTGCTTTGTAAAAGAAAAACATGGTATTAATCACTAGTGATATACTGATATATATATATATATATATATATATGTAAATATTTAAAGTTGCACAAACACAAAGATTATAAGAACTTCTCTTCTTATTAGATTTAGAAATTCTCTCAAAACTAAACCTTTCAATGTGTTTCTCTTGATGGAACATCTCTCCATGAGAACTCTTTATATAGGAAGAAGCTACATCTTTTCCTAAAGGCGAAACTACATATTTTCCTAATAATAATATGGAAACATTCCTAAGCTCGATATGTTTTCCTTTTTCCTTAACCCATCAAACTTCACTTTAATGAGTTAACTTGCTCCTTAAGTTAATTGGAATTATCCAACATTCTCCCCCTTAATTCCAACTTGAATCTTAGGTATGTTGATCTTCTGAACTCCGATGAACTTCCATAGACCGTTACTAGGTGCATCGCATTTCTTCGATACGATGTTGCATCAGAACGTGAGTATAGATGCTTCACTGCTTCTCTATGACTCTCTCTTAAGCATCCTATGGTGCTTCGATACGATGTTGCATCAATCTCAGGCTCCTCCTCTGCCTTTGATACTTTCAAACTCGTGTGCATCAGAACGTGAGTATAGTTACATGACTCCATCTTCGTCTTGACAAGTATACCTTGCGCGTATCCTTCTTGTTTGATGTGAATGCCATCANACGCGATCAGCACCTAGGTTACGGGATTTGATAGCTTCCCAAATCTTCTTCGATGTATCATGTTCTCCAATCTGAAGTATTAGCGCCTCCGGGACTGATTGAAAGATTAGAGCAATCGCCATATTGTTCTTCTTTGCATCGTTACTCCCTGGATCAATCGTATCCCAAACTTCGTATAAACGAAGCATCACTTTCATTCGCATCGACCATACGGTGTAGTTGGTCGATGTTAGCATCGGACATCGTATGTCCTTCTTCATCTCAAGACCTTTATCACGTGCTTGAGAATCGTCTCCCATGTTTTGATCGAAGTTACAACTCCTCTTGTAAACGACCTTCGAAACCTGGAGCTCCGATACCAATTAAAGTTGCACAAACACAAAGATTATAAGAACTTCTCTTCTTATTAGATTTAGAAACTCTCTCAAAACTAAATCTTTCAATGTGTTTCTCTTGATGGAACATCTCTCCATGAGAACTCTTTATATAGGAAGAAGCTACATCTTTTCCTAAAGGGGAAGCTACATCTTTTCCTAATAATAATATGAAAACATTCCTAAGCTCGATATGTTTTCCTTTTTCCTTAACCCATCAAACTTCACTTTAATGAGTTAACTTGCTCCTTAAGTTAATTGGAATTATCCAACAAATATATATATTTTCTGGGCTTGCTCAAAAAAAATATATATATTTTCTGGGCCAACTCGAACTAGTCATAATAATTCAGCGTGTATTAAAATAAACGATAGACATTGAAAAGTGAATATGGAACATGCATGTCCAAATTTACTAAGCAACACCAAAAAGTCGTAACTTGTCGTTCATTTTCAATTAATCACGCGATGTTCTTGTTGATAATTTAGAAAAAACTAAGTCTCTTTGAACTTGTTAAAGAATATATTATGTATGTTACGCGATTACGTTACGGTATACGTAATTATCATTTCTCTAGAAGTAAATGATAAAATAAGGTACATGCACGCAGCAAGGCGACCCTCGATAATAATACAAACATATTACCGCCCATGTCCTTGCTTGTCTCATATTCAGTGATACTTATTCTGTTTCAAAATAATATATATTTTAGACTTTTAACATTTATTAATAAAACATATTAAAGTTTAGTTATTAAAGAACAGAGTAATGCTATTTTTTACTCTGAATATAGAGTAAAAACTCAGTTACAAAAAAAAAAAAAAATTTAGTTATTAATGCATAATTTTTTGAAATTTTATGTTTTTAAACTAATAAATTTCAAAAATGCAATTAACGTTTTTGAAATTCACAATATTTAATTATTAGCTGACAAATGATCCATTGAAAATATAAAAAATACATCTTTATGAAACAAAATTATTTTTCAGAACATATATTTTTTTGAAAGGGAGTACTATTTAGCAAAACAATATTTAATGCTACCAAGAAAACCTATAAAATAAATAGAACAACCCCCAATAAGCAGTAGTTATAAAATATACACGAATTCGTCGAGGTGGGATCATGCCGATTCTTTACTAGCTCAATAGCTCCTTCACGCGTTTTATTATTTTAATCTAGATTTTTTACTAAAAACTATATATATAGTCGACAAAGGATCTTGGGAGTTATTGGTTCTTGTATTTTAATGAATTTTTAAATATTTTTGGATTTATAAATCTGTGATAAATCCATGATTTTTAAATCAAACAAATGGATTTAAGGAAAAATTATAAGAACTTCAAAATCAAAATAGGTGAATTGTTATAAAATTTTTTTTTTTGACATCAAACATCTGCAGACTGGTAAACCAAACTGGTAACTTCGCATCCATGTGAACGACGAAAAACGGTTGTCTGGTAACTTCGCATCCATGTGAACGACGAAAAACGGCTGTTTCCTAGCACTGCGTGATAAGCTATCCGCCTTTTGATTCTCCGTCTGAGGTACATGAATGATCTCTGAGTTTAAGAAGCTTCTTTTCAAAAGCTAAATGTCTTCCATGTAACTGTTAAACGCTAGCCATTCTTCTGGTTCCGAAACTATATTTACCAATTGAGAACAATCCGTCGCAAAAGTGACATGAAATTACCTTAAATTCCTCATACATTCCATTGCCCAGATTAGCGCTTCCACTTCCGAATGAAGAGGTGAAAGGCTTGCCCTTACATTCCTTGCCCCTAACAATCCATCAAAACCCGCTAAAGTATTGTGCCAACCTTGTCCTGAAAATTGTTCTTTATCTTTCTAGGAACCATCTATGAAACACCATATTCCTGGAATTGAATGGATTTGTTACTAGACCTAAATAATGACTTACGAGTTCATGAGGGAAAGGTAATAACCAAGTCTGTCATTGAAAAAAAATTTACTCGCTGTTGATAAGTTAAAAAAAGATGAGGATTTATTCGTGACCAAGAGAGAAAGAAATGAGGAACAAAATATGACATATTGAACAATAGACAAGATATGAGATATCAACAAGCTTATCATGTAGGTAAAAACTGAAAAGGAAATGTTACAGATCCAATCAAAATAAGGTTGAACTCAATATTTGTTTCTTTGTATTTTTACCTTTAAAACATTTATAAATCCATTCAAATTCAGTTTCAAATCAAATCCTTAAATAATCTATGGTATTGAATAACACTTGATTTTAAAATCAGTTCTAAAATCATAGAACCAATAACAACAGATTTGAATATGAGTTTTAAAATCATAGAATCAATAACACTAGATTTGGATATGTGTTTTAAAATGATAGAACCAATAACATATGATTTGGTTTGGATTTTGAAATCCATTAAAATACATAAACCAATAACACCCTCTTAGTAATTCTTATTGGTTAATCATATGTGTGATAATAATAACAATAATCGTTTTAAAGAAACTTTATAGGGTATGTTTTTTTCTTATTAAACAACTTTATAAGTTAGTTTCAGATTTCGTAACAAATGATGTATTGGAATGGAAGGAACAGTTAAAAAAAAACATTGTTCATCAACAACTTTATCTAGAAATCCATGTTGCCTGGAAAAACATAGCAAACGAACAATTTTATCAATTGTATGTTTGTAAGACGTGTGTCTCATGTTAATAACCATACCGTTTCCATAAATATAGCTTGGGCTTGCATAAAAGACCTCAGAAGACCACCTTCTTTGCAAAAAAATAATAATAAAACGAATGGTAGTAGATTTGGTAAATCATAAACGGCAAAGATTTGGTTATCTAATCCAGAGCCGCAGTCCATTTCTGATTTGCGCTTGTGACGCCTTGCCGCAATGGTATTTTTCAATGTCTCTGTCAATCAGCTTGAAGATAAGCGGTGGAGAGGAATGACATGATAATTGTGGAAATTGGAGAACATTGTTTCTCTGTCAGTTTTTATGAGAGTGTTAAAGCCAACTGATAACATGTTATTTTTTTCTGCTGAGTTTACTTCTTTATTCACCTCAACATCCTTTGACGTCATCAACTTGAGCATAAAAGGAAAGGAAATGCGCGATAAATGATTGACATGTTATGTGACGGGGTTTTGATAACTTTAGTTTCCGGTATAGTTGGGTTTTTTTTTAAAGTAAACTTTAGATTTTTAGCTGCATTAGTTCGTAACCAGATTCCGGGGATTTACCAAGTTAATTTCCAGTTTACATTCTTGTAATATGTTACTAAATGTTTTACATGATACTAATATGTTTTACACTGTTCCAAAGGTCCCAGGCGCAGTCATCTTTGTCGCTTTATATCATGCTTTTTATATATTAGAGCACAACTGTATAAATACTTGTTACAACTTACGTAGACAAAGAGGGACAAAGGTGACAAATTATGTAGAAAAAGATTAATATGCTTAATATTAATATATACGTAACATCCGAGTTGTGACGTACGAAAAAACTTAAGAGAATTGATTTGACTACATATGTCACCAAAGCTGATTTACCTTTTCCGTCACACATCCGTTTAGAACTTCAGAGTTAAGCATGTTTGGTCTGGAGTAGTGAAAGGATGAATGACCTATCAGAAAGTGATTCACGATACCGTGCGAGTGAGGCCAAAGCACAGAAAAATGTTGGGTGGTGATTACAGGATTAATAAACAATGATTTTAAGCTTTGAAAAATTAACGTACCGACAGATGGAACGGGATAGGACCCACAGGCCGAGAGAGCAGGCGTAGGTGACCCATTAGCCATTGACTGACATGGCGTTACAATACACTACATGCATAACCGCATAAGCATAAGCTGATAGAAACTTATTGTCAAGGTATTGAATAATATCTATCGGAGCGCACTTGTCCAATTCCAGAC
>QGKV02000297.1:32085344-32098580 GCA_003260655.2 Brassica cretica
AAATAAATAAAATTATTTATAAGATCAATGCATTTTGCAATTAATTTAAGCTGAAAGTAAATAAAATTTGCATTGTAATTATAAAGTGACAATTTTTATATAACAAGAAAAAATGTTAGAATAACAGTTAATACGAAACAAAGGGAGCAAAAAACAATTTTACAACAAATTTTATATATCTACGACTATGAGAACTTATGTATAGCCATATTTGTATCACGCTGAACCGCATTATAAAGATTCACATGTTATGGTTCCATTTTACACAATTCTTAAAACAGTTTGATAAAAAAATTCAAAAAAAAAAAACTATATAATTAAGAATAAATCGATTTTTTAGGATTTAAATCATAAATTTATATGGCATTGGAACATTAACGAAACTTTCATCAAAGCCTCTTGATTAAAAAGGAATACTACTATTTTGGTCTAGCGAAAAACAATTGAACCGGATAGGAAATATTATGGACAAAACCGAAAAGACTGATAAAATCGACTGGTAGACTAAACTTAAAATCACGTGACAGCCACTTGCAAGTTGCAACAATACAGATTTACGAAAATATCCTCGTAACTGACAGAAAAGATCGATAAGATATCCCACCCCTTAAATTCTGGGACCCCAACTTTTGAATTTTCGAATTTACCCCCCCAAAAAACTGAAGGATTGGGGTCTCTTTATCTTCCCAATCTCCCTCCCTCCTCTATATCTGCAACACTCCCATCGAAATCCTCAAACCCCCCCCCAAAAACCCTAATCCTCCGCCGCCACTTTCCGCAACTTCGAGAATCTCAATGGCCAAGAAGAAAGGGACGCGTAAGAGTAACGCCACCGTCGACGACGAGAAAGCTACTAAACTTAGCCGGCAGTCTTCCATGGAAGAAGACCACCACGAGAAGGTCCAGAACCTGAAGTCTCTCAACGCGATGCTCGTCAAGCAGACGGTTGAGAAGCGGCAGCAGATCGATTCGCTGGCAAATGCCAAGACCGAGCTGGAGACCGAGCTGGCTCGCTACGGCGCCGAGAGAGGCGAGATGCGTGGCGAGTTGGATCAGGTTAGGGACGAGAACCTGGGGCTGAGGATGGAGTTGGGGTTGGTTATGGATTACGTCGGGTGTAGGTTTAGGGAGATGGGCGTTGTAGTGGAGAGGGTTGTGAGGGAGAGGGATGTGATCAAGAACGAGTTTGAGTTGCAGTGTGGGGAGGTGAATAAATTGAAGGAGAGTGTGGTTGTGCTGGTGGAGGAGAGGAGGGTGAGAGAAGAGGAGAAGATTGAGATGGAGAAGGCCATGGAAGAGAAGAAGGAGGAGATTGAGGGGTTGAGGAGTGAAAAGAATGAGATGGAGATTGTAAAGAGTGACCAGAGAGGGGAAATAGAGGAGTTGGAGAGGAAGTTAGGCGAGGTGAGTGATGCTGTGGAGAGTTTGAGGAAGGAAGAGAAGGCTTTGAGGGATGTGGTTGTTAGGTTGGAGAAGAATCTTGATGAGTCCGTTGAGAAAGAGAGGGTGATGATGGTGCAGATTGGTGTTATAGGGAAAGAGAAGATGGTTAAGGAGTCTGAGCTTGAGAGGTTAATAAAGGAGAAGAGTTTAGTTGAGAAGCAGATGGAAGTGGTCAATGTGCAGTGTTCGGATAAGGAGAAGTTGATTGACCAGTTGTGTAGGGAGAAAGTTGAGCTTCAGGAGCGTGTTTTTAGTGGGGAGGCAAAGCGTGTTGAGTTGAGTCGTAAGGTTGATGAGCTAGAGCGTGCTGTTGCTGCGCTGCGAAAGGATTGTGTTGATCGAACCGAGACGAATGAGAAGCTTCAGTGTAAAGTTGGAGAGCTAAGGGATGCGCTTGAGCAGGTTGAGGTCGAGAGAGAGGAAGCTGGTAAGGCACTTGCTGAGGAGAAGAGACACGGAGAGGATCTCAAGGCAGATGTTTCAAAGTCACAGAAGATGATTGAGACAACTCTAGTAGAGCTTGAGAAAGTTAAGATGGAGCAGGAGAGTTTATCTACAGCAAAGAATGATCTGGAGAAACAATCCAAATCACTGAAAAGCGAAAAGGCTATCCTGGAAAAGAAGCTTCTAGAGCTCACAAAAGCTATCGATGCTCTGATAGAGTCCGCTGGAACGGAAGCTAAACGCAGCTTGGTGATGCTAAAAAGCGCCGCATTCGCTGTGTCACAATCAGATATCGAGCAGCAGAAGCAAGAAAACGGAGCAGAATCCTATGCCTTGGAGCTAGAATCAATAGAGAAAGCGTTCAAAAACAAAGATAATATAATCGAGGAGATGAAGAAAGAAGCCGAGACAATGAAGCAATCAACAGAAGAGGCACACAAGAAGAAAAGCTTCTGGACAGTTGTTTCGTCTGTGACAACGATTTTTGCTGCTGCATCCTTTGCCTACGCCTCTAGAACTCGTTAAGCACACTGCACACTGCACACTGCACACTGCACACTGCACACGTCAACATGCCTTTGATTAGCATCTCACTAGAGATGTTTACTTTTTGCCTTTCAAATAATGTTTGTTGTTTAGGTCTCTCAGCAAAGACAACGACTAATATGAAATATAATAATCTTTCTCCTGAGATCAGTATGTGTATCTATTGATTTTCTTAAACAATGTCTGAACTTGTTGACTAGGCATTTGAGTTTCAGATCTCAGAAGCTGCCTTACGCATATGTCATCTGTTTTGTGTTTGGTCTGAAAGTCACATCTTCTCACAAATTTCTCTTCAGTGACCATTTTGGAAACAAGTTAGAACAAATAGAAAAGAAACATAAAGAAATAAAATTGCAGAAATGAAAAGAAATTGTTGTTACTTTTCAAATTTAACAATAAATACTTTTGTTCTTTATTTTTCTACAAAAAAAAAAAAAGAATGGTAGGGAATGAGAAGAAAAATTTATTCTTTGTGAATGGTGATAATTTTTAGGAACATTAAAAAATGCATTATTACTCGCCGTTTTGNCAGTGACCATTTTGGAAACAAGTTAGAACAAATAGAAAAGAAACATAAAGAAATAAAATTGCAGAAATGAAAAGAAATTGTTGTTACTTTTCAAATTTAACAATAAATACTTTTGTTCTTTATTTTTCTACAAAAAAAAAAAAAAGAATGGTAGGGAATGAGAAGAAAAATTTATTCTTTGTGAATGGTGATAATTTTTAGGAACATTAAAAAATGCATTATTACTCGCCGTTTTGTGGTCTGTTTTAACAATCAAGCTTTAGCTGTTTCTTCATCATTGTACCAAGATTCTTTGTCTTGTCGCTGTGATAGTATTCAATCAATGAGAAAGATTCAAAATACTCTCATGGTAATGCAAGTGCAATCCTTATTTTGTAAATACATCAGAGTACAATGAAAAAAAGGAGCAAAAATACAATACAAGATAACTCCATAAGCTAATACTACTACATACATTCTTGAAGTATATATATCATTAACTATCACTCTAATGCTGAAGAAACAGCTTTGTAGTTAAGTAAAGACTAACAATTACAAGCCAAACATTATAAACAACAAAAATGTCACTACTACTTTGTTCCTTTCCAAGTCTCTGAACTCCCTTCGCTGTTCTTCTACTGGCTTTAGCCTTTCAGAGTCACAGTTGCACACGCTTCCCACAAAACACCACACAAACTAACTAAAGCAACCACTAAAACCTCAACTCTCCGCGTTCACAAACGCAGCAATCTCATCCATAACACTATGAAAATAAGTATTATTAGGCAAGAGGTAAAACCCAATAGTAGCCTTCTCCAAATGCACAAGCCTAACCTCTTTCCCCGCTCTCTCCAGCCCTTCCGCGTAAGCTAACTGCCAATCCTGAATCAAATCCAAACCCGCCACAACCACAAGACTCTTGGGAAACCTCAACCCTCTTAAGCTCTTCGCTCTCGCCCCAAACGGGTTACAAGCAGGATGCTCTCTATCCTCCCCTTCAGGCAAAAACGCTTTCCAATACCAATCACGGTCCCTAACCGTCACAAAGTACTTCCCATCAAGACGCTTCTCAGACTCAGTCCTCTCCTCCCCACCAAACATGGGGTTAAGCAGAACGTTCCCCAACACATCAATCCCCGCTTCACCGGCTTTTAACGCCACGTTATGCACTATGTTCCCACCTGAGCTATCTCCCGCTAAAAAGATACGAACCTTCGAGTCTTTCTTGGACTCGAGCCACGTCCTCGAGTTCACCCAGTTGAGAGCCGTCCAGCCATCGTCGTAAGCGCAAGGGTAAGGGCTTTCAGGCGCGCGGCGGTAGTTCACAGAGACGACAACGCAGCCGCCGCACGCGCCGACGAGCCTGCGGCAGAGCGTGTCGTAGATCTTGCTGTTGGATGAGGAGTGAGCGAAGCTGCCTCCGTGGAAGAACAGTATCACGGGGACTATCTCGTCATCAAGGGGCTTCTCGAGGTCTAGGACACTAACAGGTCCCTCTTGGTCTGATGCGTAAGCTGGTCTGTAGACTCTGCTTAGGAGGCTGGTGGTTCGGTCTATTACCACGTCGAATGAGAACACGCCGTCTTCGGGGTTGGCGTTTGCGGTGACTTTACGGTCAAGGTACTCCGCTAAGTGGCGGTTGAACGTTCCGTCTGATCGACGGAGGAGGTTGTAGGATAGTTTGAAGGTGGAGATTAAGACCCATGTGTTGAGAGGAACCACTGTCTGCATTAAAAACAAACACAATTAGAGTTTAATAAGCAAACATTAACACACGAATAATACACAATCTTTTGATTCAAAATCAAAACAAGAAAGCACAGAGAGAGACTATCAAACAAAACGACACGTTTCATCACCTTAGCTGAGTTAAATTAAAAGTCCTATAAGCTTTGAATTTCTTTATTTATTTAAAAGATTGATGTAGTAATCTAAATAAGCTCAGACACAAGAGCAGAACCGTAAGAACATCAAGAACCTAACTTAAACCGGAAATAGAAAGAGACCCATTTGTTTTCACTCGATTTAGAAACTTTTAAATCCAGATGCTACAATACTTACCTTGCTATCAATAAGATTAACTTCATCGCTCGCTGCCATTGAAGCAGAAACTCCTTTTGTTAGGACAACACAGAGACGCGATTGAGATCGAAAGGACGAGACTTTCCAAGTCGAGAAGCGAAAACTCGGGGCTTGATTTGCGAAAGTTAAAAACTTCAGATCAAATGGGTTTAGTAGCTTAAAGAACTAAAGCATAAACACAAAAGGCTTGAAAGGAAAATATTTATAATGCGCCAAGAGGTAGAGGATAAGAAATATCTGCGTATTTTAGCATGGATACGATCACGTGGTGTAACGTGCGCGGTTAAGTCGGACGCGTCCATTGTAGGGGGAGTAGGGCTGGGTAAATCAACCGGATACAAACAACCAAACCGAACCCGATCCAAAAAAAGTAGTACCAAATTTGAATCAAAATTGATTAAATATCCAAACAGGTTCAAAATTTTGGTATTCAGAGAACCGAAACTGATCCGAAGTATTTCGGATACTCGAATGTATCCGAAATAGATTATATATCTAAATATATCATTTATTTTTAGATTAATGTATATTTAAAATATCCAAAAATATATAAGATACTTTTAAGTTGTCTTAAATACTTGAAAATATATACAAATCAAAAGTAAATATCTAAAATAGCTAAAATATACTTAGAACACCAAAAATATTTGAAATATCTATTGATTATCTATCAAAATATTCAAACCAAACTAATTTATATGCTAAGTTTAGATATGTTGAGATATGTTATTCAAATTTATATGTAATATAGTATTTTATTTATAGATTTTGAAAATTTTAAAATATATAATGAATTTTAAAATTTTAAAAATCATTTAAACGGGTTTTTCAAATCTGAACCGAACCCGTAGAGATCCGAACCAAATCCTAACAGAAATTAAAAAATATCTGAACAGGGTGAAATATTTGATTCCAAAAATCTGAAACTCAAATAGATCTGAACCAAATCCCCGAACACCCCGACTGCCAGGGAGAGTGTGTGTGAGAAGACTGTTTGGTGGGCCTCAGAGAAACTAATAAAAAAAATAGCTTTAGGTTAGGCTCTCTTAGCTTTATTTCTTTTTAAAAGTCTTTTAATTTAGATTTCTTTTCCTAAAATTGATATTTTTTCGAGTGTCACAAACACAAAAGAGATAATATTTCTAAATTGATATTTCTTTCAAGTGTCACAAACACAAAAGAGAGAATATTTCTAGAAAAATCTGTGAAAAGGAGAATTTTATATATAAAAATTGTAGTATATTCTTCATTCATGTCATATATAGCATCAATACTATATCATCAATAGAATAAAGAAAATGTTCCACGACATCTTGTGCTTATTACATTCGTTTGGAAAATCGAATAAAAAATGTTCACAACAGTATCTTTTATCTCTGGATACCACTTAATGATTAGTAAATTAAGACAGCTGGGTTTACTGGCATGTAATTAATATTTACTCTGTTGCTGTGTCATTTTAGCTTATTCTTTTTTCCTGTTACATAAAAAGTATTGTTTTAAATTTTCACTGCAGTTTTTATTTATTTTCAGTTGAATATTAATTGTAAAATGCATTGATTTAATAAATAAACTTATTTATCTCAAATAGCATTGTTCAATTAGACGTAATTAATGAAAACATAAATATATTCCAATCAATTTTTTAATATGTGTAAAAAATATTTAAATAACACTTATTTATGGAATTAACTTTTTATATGGAGTTGTATTAATGTCATTGTTGATAGCTGTTACCAAATAACGACAAAGAAAAAAATAGCAAAATCACTCTTGCCGACTAGCCAGCATACCTAGCTTCGTATGTATGTCTAGCAACTGCCGAAAATCATACGACTATTCTGGATTTACAAAGATAATTACAATGCATAATCAAGAGTTATATATGGATACTTTGCTCAGTAACGCAGCTGAAAGAGTTGTATATACGATAATACGAAGCTAATCAATAAGACAATAATCTATAAACTATCCGTATCCTCTCCTTAGTAATCATGCATACTTATTAGTATGTTTTTTTGAACAAGATACTTATTAGTATGTTAGTCAGCACCAACATGAAAGAACGAACGAACGAAGCCGACATATTTGCTCTCTAACGTATTTAGTTTTATTCTTTCTTTTGTCACTATCTATATTCCATATATGTATCTCTATGTAAGCTTCAAAGGTCGCCGACTTTTGACGTGCAAACATAAGCAGATAGAGAGCAGATTAACTTCTCCAAACAGATGTAAAACTTTTGGTTTACATTTGTCCATTTAATTCCAACTATCAAAAAACTTTTGCTAGCTAGTACATAAACTTACATATCCTCAGGTCTCGTTGTTGCAAAGTACTCTTTTAAAACTATATGGCTACCTGAATTCCATTATATTTCTTAAGAAATAGTTAAGAGTCAACTAAGAGCAGCATTATTGCAGTTTCCAAAAGGGTTTTTAAAGATTTTGGGTCCCACAAAAGTTGAAAACCGGTTGCAAAAAACGTGAATGAAGAAACGATCGTGGTGGGTTTTGTCAACTGTTCGCGGATCCCACCGATACGTGGCGGCCAGCGATTAGTTCATTTTTTAATTTTTTTTTTTTTAAATCAGCCGAAACAAAAAAAAAAAAAAAAAAAAAAAAAATTAGAAACCCAAAAATGGGTTTCACCGATAATGATGCTCTAAGTTCCGAATTAGATATAGGTAACAAAAAGCTAGGAAGTGACGTGTTGGTTGTAAAATACTAATGGTTTATAGCAAAACTATGAATGTCTTTTGGAAGCATTAGAGATTGGCAGTCAACATCTTATGGACAACAGCTTGTTTCCTACTTTTATATTTATTATTCTCTCAATTTTTATACATTTTTAAAATGTTCTTTTTTTCATTTGTTTGTCGTATTATTAGGGTTTCAATTTCACCATCTCTCACCTGTCCCTTTCTTCTTTATTATTCTTTGTCACTTCCTCTAACCTTTTATCTCTTTTCCATCGTTCTTCCCCCTCAAATTTGTTTTATTCATTTATCACTATATCTTATTTAATAATTAACTTTTGTTTTTATAGATGGAGTACATAGCAAAGTAGATGGATCGTGGATGCAGCACTTATTAATTACGACTATCTATGTATCGTTATCATCATCCATGGGCCTTGTCTTTGTATTCTCTCGGATGTCCTAGTGCATTTGCTTTTGCGGTTCTTGTTCATCAACATGTTTTGTAAAACTGTAAACATAGACTAAATCCAATTAGTCCTCACAACAAGAGTCACATCTTGAACTAATTATCATATGAACACAATCCCACGAGAATTAATTAGACAGCATTTGTCCAAAATCATTCATAGCATAAAACTATGCTGTTATTATACCCTTTTTCTTAATATTCTTATCAAAACATTTATTATTAGTAAGAAACAAAACTAATCATTTCATATTCTTATTTTTTTCTTAACATTTAGACCAAAAAGAAAAAGAAACAAAACTAATACCATCACAAAGCTTTCGCATATGAATATATTTTGCTTCAGGAAAGGACTATTATATCAACTTCTTTACATTATTATAAGTTAAAAAAAAAAACTTCGTTACATTGTGAAGTTTCTCGTATTAATAATACATATTGGGCCATCGAGAGAAAATGAAACGTATTAGGCCTACAGATAAAGTATATGGGCTTATTCATCTAATACTCAGCCTTTTAACTGTTTAAGTGATTAAGGAAGATTTGGACCAATTTGGTCAAAGAGTCAAAAACAATATGTGTTCAAAAAATAGTAAAAAACAATACTATGACATAAGCTGATCCTACGGCTTCAAATGCATTAATCTAACGGCTCTAAAACAAATGATTCCCAAAAAAAGCAATCATAACTTTTTTGCGTCTCCCTCCATTTTTAGCAAAACATCCATCACTCTCGATTCCATAATTTCTCATCTAAACCGAGAAGATAAAGGAGTAAGAGAAAAATATCTGCAGGTTTTCTCTATCCTCAAGCTCGAAAAATCCGATCTTGAAGCTGTTGAAAGGAGGTAAAGTCATGATGGAAGCAGATTCTTCTAATCTCCCTCGAGAAGTCACGCCAGAGCAGGTTCCGGCGCCGGCGACGGAGCGAGATGAACACCAGACTAGAAAAAGGTTTAGCCTTTCTTCATTGGTTTTTGTTGAGTTTCTTTCTCTATGCTTTGTTTGTTTGCTATATAGATGATTCTCTCTGAGTTTTGTCTGTTGTTTGATTTGAAACTCACGAAGCTAAAGGTTTAAACTTTTTAAATGGGTTTTGTTCAGTTCCTATAGAGGGTCTGATGTAGTCGTTTCTTTTGAACTGTGCTTAGGATTCGTGGCTCTGATTCGATGCTAACCGAGGGTGCTTCTTCGGGGTTACATCAACTCTTAGATCAGCTTCAGGTAATATCTTCACCTGTTCTTCAGTTTACAGACAAGTGGAGAGAGATCCACGAGGAGTACGCTGCTTTGCAAAGTTCGCTTAAGAAACAAGCCGTGAGATTAGATCTGAAGGAGAAGTCTTTGATGGAAAGAGTTGTGGAGTTGGAGAAGAAAGAAGATATGTTAAAGGATGTTGAAGAGAGGGAGAGGAAGATTGGTTTGCTTGAAAAGTCACTAGTGGAGAAAGAAAATGAGAATGGTGTGAAGCATTATCTGGTATCGTCACTTCTCAGGAGATTGGAGTGTGAGACAGCGGGTGAAGCAGCGAACGTGCTTGAAGAGAAGGAGAAAGAGGTTGAGCGGCTTTCAAAGTGGAACGATGAGAGGTCACGTGAGCTAGAGAAGGCTGTGGAAGAGTTTGAAGCTAGGGAGAAGAAGCTTAGATTACTTGATGAAGCTATTAAAGAGAAGGTGAGTGAACTGGAGAAGAAACATGAGACGTTTGATGCTGAACAAATACTAAAAGCTGAGGAGATGGAACTGAAGAGAAGAGAAATGTTGGCTGAAGTGGAGAAGAAAGAGAAGAGCTTTGAAATGGAACTGAAAGCTAAAGCTGATGAGATGGAGGTTAAGGAGAAGCAACTTGAAGAAAGAGAGAAAGAGCTTGACTTGAAGCAGAGAGAGTTGGAGAAAGTCATGGAGAAGCTTAAAGAGAGGGAGTTACAAGAGCGAGCTGAGACTTGTAAGAGATCTAGCTTGTTGGCAGAGAAGGGAACTGAAGCTGGTTCAACTTCTGCATCATCTCCACAACAAAGAGACAAAGCGTGTGAAGAAGAGACTGAGAGAATAAAGATTGTTGATTCAGAGTTTCATGACTTCAAGAACACAATGAGCTCTTTCTCGGTTGACAAAATATGGGCGCTTTACGATCCTCAAGACGAAATGCCTCGGTTATACGCTAAGATCAAGAGAATCAACAAGTCACGGCTGAGNATGGTGGAACCACTTCCGATCACCAGGAGGCGATTCCTCTCATCCCACAAATCCCTCGTCACCGTCTTCTGGATCGCCGCCTTCGCCTCCTTATTCATCTGGCAATCCCGCGGCAGAGGAGGAGCCTCTCTCTACCGCGTCAACGGCAGCCTCTCCTCTGTTTTCTGGTGGAGAGCTACGACGACGACGACAGCCACCTCCGCCGACGCCGGAGAGTTCCCTCGGCTTAGACCCGTTTCCTTCAATCTGACGGACTTCGGCGCGGTGGGGGACGGTGTGACCGTCAACACGGAGGCCTTCGAGAGAGCTGTCTACGCGATCTCGAAGCTTTCGAAGAAAGGAGGTGGGCAGCTTAATGTGCCTCCTGGGAGGTGGCTCACCGCTCCGTTTAATCTCACTAGCTTCATGACGCTGTTCCTAGCTGAGGACGCTGAGATCCTTGCCGTTCAGGTTTGTTTGATTTAAAGTTTTGATCTTTTCGAGTTGGTTATGTAGATTTGGATTCAAAGTTGCATACTTTGAGGTTGTTTCTGTTTTTCTATTTACTTAGTGTTATATCAATGATTCAACACTCTCTGTTTTCTATATTAACTTGTGTTAGTTTAGTTAGACCCTGAAAGTTTTTTGTTTTTCTTTAGTTGATGTTGAGTTGGTTCTGTAGATTTAGATTCAAAGTTGCATACTTTTGAGGTAGCTTCTGTTTTTCTACATACGTGTGTTTCATTAATACTATGGTTTTTTCTTATGTTGACACTCTTAGGATGAGACGTTGTGGCCTCTGCTTCCTCCTTTACCTTCATACGGCTATGGAAGAGAGCATTATGGACCTCGTTATGGAAGTTTCATTCATGGACAGAATCTCAAAGATGTCGTCGTCACTGGTTAGTCATTTTGATCTGTAAACTGAGCGTCAAATGTGGCTCTTCCTATAGATTTGCATTAACTTTTCTTAATTTGATTATTGTCAAGGAATGGGTTTTAAGCTTTTTAGGCAGCAATCGAGTTTCTTGAGGCTTTTCTCTTGTTGAGGTGATCTAGAAGTAAAACCATAGCTCTACTGTTTAAGCTCAGCCGTTTAAGCTCAGCCTTATCGTTTCGTGTGTTTGTCTAATAATAATTAACCTCTAGTTTGATTGAGATGAGGCACTTCCCAGCGAAAGTGAACTGTACCAATGGTTAGCTGGTTGAAACTTGTTATGTCATCCACTTTGCTGGACAAGAAGCATTAGTTGTAGTTTCAGGAGATGAATCTTCTAAGTTCCTTTGTTAGATAATAAAAAAATCTTCCTGTCCACTCATATGATTCAGTTTATATAGTTCTATCTCTGCCAATCCTTTGCGTTTATAACTGTAATCTATGATGGATAACAGGAAATAACGGAAGCATCAACGGGCAGGGAGTTTACTGGTGGAAGAAGTATCGCTCAAAGCTTCTAAACCACACAAGAGGACCACTAGTGCAGATCATGTGGTCAAGCGACGTTGTTTTCGCCAACATCACTCTGCGCGACTCTCCCTTCTGGACACTTCACCCATACGACTGCAAAAACGTCACAATCACAAACATGACCATCCTGGCACCTGTCTTCGAAGCCCCAAACACTGATGGCATTGATCCTGGTAAGTATCTTATTCCTCACCAGTGTATACACTACTTGGCTTTGATGGTGGCTAACATCTCTTATTCTTGTTGCATCAGACTCATGCGAGGACATGCTAATAGAGAACTCCTACATCAGCGTTGGAGACGATGGAATAGCGATAAAAAGCGGTTGGGACCAGTACGGAACTAACTACGGACGTCCTTCAAAGAACATACTCATCCGCAACCTCATCATCCGCTCCATGGTTAGGTAAAAAGAAAGATCAGCTGTCACCTGATTGATATTTGATCTAATAATCAACTTCTACCTACAGTGCTGGCATCTCAATAGGAAGCGAGATGTCTGGTGGAGTCTCCAACATCACAGTCGAAAACATTCTGATCTGGAGCTCACGGCGTGGAGTCAGGATCAAAACCGCGCCGGGAAGAGGCGGCTACGTCCGCGACATAACGTTCCGTAACGTCACGTTGGACGAGCTGAGAGTTGGCATTGTGGTTAAAACCGACTACAACGAGCATCCGGACGGTGGATTCAACCCTCAAGCCTTCCCGGTGCTGGAGAACATTAACTACACGGGGATATACGGTCAGGGAGTGCGCGTGCCGGTGCGTATGCAGGGGAGCAAAGAGATTCCGGTTAAGAATGTAACGTTTAGGGACATGTCGGTGGGGATAACGTACAAGAAGAAGCATATTTTTCAGTGTGCTTATGTGCAGGGGCGTGTGATAGGGACTATCTTCCCGGCTCCTTGTGAGAATCTTGATCGGTATGATGAGCAGGAGCAGTTGGTGAAGCAGTCTGATTCTCAGAATGCAACGGATATAGATTATGAGATATGAGTCTGGCCAACAACAAACATTGGGGTTTGGTTGGCCTTACTTTGAGTTTCAGCTAGTTTAATTTTCAAATGATGGCTTGGTGTTACAGAAAAATGGAACTTTGAGGATCTTTTGGACTACTGAATGTTAATATCTTTTACCAGGTGGAATTTTTGTTTTGTTGGGTGGAATGTTATTATTGAGATTTTATGTTGTCTTTGAACTCGTGATCACACCAGAGGAAACGCAACGAGAGTTATACAAAAACGGAAAGACAAAAGCAAAGTTTGGTCTAGTATGTAATGGTTTTTCTTAAAATGAAATGCCTTCTTGTTGCAGAACATGGAACTTGGATATTTTTGAACATGTCTTTTGGCTGTTCATTGTTAATTCCTTGTCAGGTCAACAAGGCATAACAACTTCTTTTT
>QGKV02000297.1:32098680-32109559 GCA_003260655.2 Brassica cretica
AAAATGAGAAAGAAACTGGTCTTTTGTTACGGTTGAAGTAGTCCAGCCTCATCCCTTATATAACTTAGCTATTATATGAACAATAATAATACATGTAATCTCTCTAACCACAGACGCAAAACGTTAAAGAAGAAGTAATCTGATGAAGAGCCTTCTTTAGTACTTGACAACTTCTAAAATATGAGAAAGAACTTGTCTTTTGTGTAATCTGTTACAGATAAACAAATACCCATTTGGCTATTATATAAACAATACATGTATCCCCTCTAGCCACAACACACAAAAGGTAAAAGAAGCAATGATCTGATATAAAGAGCCTTCTCTGTAGCATCCACATCTCTCTAGACGTCCTCTCCTTTTCTTCACAAAAAAAAATAATCTCAAAGGCTCCTTAAAAGTCCCTGATCAATGGCTCGTGTCAAGCAAACCGAATGTAACATTTATTGTTTCACCCGTCTAAACCCAAACCAGATCTCGTAGTGATTAAACAGCAAGCTATCATGCGTCTGTTTACCAAGATACTCAAGTCCCAAACTCGCTAGCTTCTTTGCACACTCGTCTCCACCTAACCTCGAGCAAAACTTCACATTATGCGACACGAAGATCCTCCCATCGTAAGGCTTTAGCTTCTCCACCAGCCTCTCAACACCAGTCCACACGAGCTTATCAGGCATGTGGAGAAACACCGCACTAGCGTATATCAGATCATAACTTGTATCTAACCCAAACTTGCTAAACTCCATATCATCTCCTCTGAGTATAAGAGGCCGTTTGTGGAGAAGACCTTGAGATGGGAGCTCGTATCTTAAAGCAGCCATCAGAGAGAGCTCGTCCTTTTCGAGGCAGTGGAAGTGTGTGGGGTTGAGATAGCGGATGAAGTGCAAACCCACGCGTAAGGTGCCGCATCCTATTTCGAGGACGCGAGAGTTTGGTTTGAGGTTGGATGATTGGGCTAAGAACTCGAATACGTCGCGTCCACCTGCCCACGGCTCGCCGTAGTTGCTGTGGTGCTGCTCGACTAGTAACTCACCGGGGCATGGGAGAGCTGTGTGGTTGTTTGCTTCTTCTTCTCCTTCGTAATGGGATATGCCCTTGTACCTGAATTGGCCAAAACAGAGAAAGCTCGAGTCTTTCAAAATTCTAGAAACAGAGGAATAGTATGAAAGATCATAACTTCACTAACTACAAACAGAGCAGAAGATGATAAGATCTCATTACAAGCCCTACACTCTGGTGGAAGCAATCTACACAAGAATGGTTATCTCATCAGATGAGTAATGAATGACCAAAACAGAGAAAGCTAGAGTCTTTCAGATTCTAAAAACAGAGTAATGGAATGAAAGATCATAACTTCACCACTAGAAAACAGAGCAGAACATGGTAAGATATCATCAAAAGAGCTACACTCTGGTGAAGCCAATCCACACAAGAATGACCAAAACAGAGAAAGCTCAAGTCTTTCAGGTTCTAAAAACAGAGGAACAGTATATGAAAGATCATAACTTCACCAACTAGAAACAGAGCAGAACATAATAAGATCTCATCAAAAGCCCTACACAAGAATGCCAATCTCATTAGATTAGTGATGAATGACCAAAACAGAGAAAGCTCAAGTCTTTCATATTCTAAAAAACAGAGCAATAGTATGAAAGATCATAACTTCACCAACTAGAAACAGAGCTAAGATCTCATCAAAAGCCATACACATTGGTGAAACCAATCAATCTAATACAGTACAATGAAAAACACTTAGAACAATTCCATAGCTAGTGAAATTCACATACAAATATGGACCCTTACTGAATCAGATCTGCGAGTTGTTGATCTCTAGTGCGAGGATTGATCCCTTTCCTTAGCTCATTCTTCTGCATACGCAAACCGTTGGATCTAATCAGATCTCTAACCCACTCTATATCCTCTCGCGTCGGAGATATCCTCTCCTCTAATCTCACGTCACTAACGCTTACACCGACGTCGTTTGGAGAAGAAACAGAAGAAGGACAGGAGCAGGAGGAGGAGAGGAGGAAGATGACAGCAGCTGCGAAGGACACGGAGAGCACGAGAACCGGAACGCTAACGAATATTCCTTTCTGCATCGTCGGCGAAGAAGAGGAGAGAAACGCCATTGATGAAGAGAGAGAGAGAGAGAGTACTAGTGGAATATGAGTGGAGAAACATACCAAAATTAGTACTAAATTAATCTTTGATTAAAGATCGTAATTACTGTAACTTGAAAGCTGTCCTGTCATGACGAAATCCTAAATTAACCGTAAAGTGCTCTTTACCGTAAAGTAATAATTAACGGTTTTATTACATTTTTTTTGTGATTAATTACCTGTCTTTTTTTATTCTATTTTATCCTATCGTGTTGTTAGGGTGGGCATAAAATCCGTAATCCGAAATCCGAACCGAACCCGAACCGAAAAATCCGATCCATACCCGATCTGAAATGTAAAAAAATATATCAATGGATCTTGTATGGTGTTATAAAACATATCCNACCAATCAATCTAATACAGTACAATGAAAAACACTTAGAACAATTCCATAGCTAGTGAAATTCACATACAAATATGGACCCTTACTGAATCAGATCTGCGAGTTGTTGATCTCTAGTGCGAGGATTGATCCCTTTCCTTAGCTCATTCTTCTGCATACGCAAACCGTTGGATCTAATCAGATCTCTAACCCACTCTATATCCTCTCGCGTCGGAGATATCCTCTCCTCTAATCTCACGTCACTAACGCTTACACCGACGTCGTTTGGAGAAGAAACAGAAGAAGGACAGGAGCAGGAGGAGGAGAGGAGGAAGATGACAGCAGCTGCGAAGGACACGGAGAGCACGAGAACCGGAACGCTAACGAATATTCCTTTCTGCATCGTCGGCGAAGAAGAGGAGAGAAACGCCATTGATGAAGAGAGAGAGAGAGAGAGTACTAGTGGAATATGAGTGGAGAAACATACCAAAATTAGTACTAAATTAATCTTTGATTAAAGATCGTAATTACTGTAACTTGAAAGCTGTCCTGTCATGACGAAATCCTAAATTAACCGTAAAGTGCTCTTTACCGTAAAGTAATAATTAACGGTTTTATTACATTTTTTTTGTGATTAATTACCTGTCTTTTTTTATTCTATTTTATCCTATCGTGTTGTTAGGGTGGGCATAAAATCCGTAATCCGAAATCCGAACCGAACCCGAACCGAAAAATCCGATCCATACCCGATCTGAAATGTAAAAAAATATATCAATGGATCTTGTATGGTGTTATAAAACATATCCGAACCCGAAGTGTTATTAACCGAACCCGAACGGATAACCCGAAAATCCGGAAAACCCGAAAACCCGAAAAAATATCCGAAAAAACCGATCTGAATACCTAAATTAATATACAATATAAATATTTGAAACATAGATATATATTTTAAATATTCAATTTCATATTTATTTGGATATGATATCTAACAATAAGTATTTAACAATTAAATAAATACCTTAAATACTCCATTATATACAAAGAAATATATATTTCTTATGTTTTACTTTTGAATTTTAGATTTTACTATGGATATATCTGAGCCGATCCGATATAACCCGAATCCGAATGATATATGGTTACTTTGGATATATCCGAACCGATCCGAAACCGAAGTGTTATATCTGAATCCGATTTGTACTTGTAAATTTACTAGAATGAGATCTAGAGGGTGTTACAAAATAGAACCGAAATCCGAAAAATCCGATCCGAACCCGAACGCCCAGGACAGCTTTCGACTACGGTTGTAATTACCGGTATATGGTTTTAAGTTTAAAACCAGTAGTAGTCAGTAACTAATTAAGTCTTTCAACCAATAGGAAAATTAATAACGATATATAAAAAACGATTTAATTATATTCTCTAAATCTTATCCTTAATTCAATGGGCTGATTTTTACCAAGTCGAAGCCTTTGAAAGAGTTTTTGTGTTCCCATTTTTTCTTCTTCTTTCAATTAAAAAAAAAAAAAAAATCATTTTTTCTTCTTTCTTCATCATCCGATTCTCTCACAAACGCAATCGCACGGCCTTGAGATGAGAAAAAGGCTGCTCTCTTGACTCTAATAAGGTCTCTCAATTCTATTAGATCAATCTGATTCCCAAATCTCGCAGCGAAAGATCGATTCTAGGGTTTTCTTCTTCTTCTCCTTCTCTCTCTCTGTGTGTGCTAAGAGGTTGCTGAGTCTTCGTAGTGAATCATCATCGATTGCATCGGAAGTTCAGATAAAAGGTATCCAGATTGTTCCTTTATCCGTATAAAGGTGTGGAATTTATAAGNACTAGTGGAATATGAGTGGAGAAACATACCAAAATTAGTACTAAATTAATCTTTGATTAAAGATCGTAATTACTGTAACTTGAAAGCTGTCCTGTCATGACGAAATCCTAAATTAACTGTAAAGTGCTCTTTACTCGTAAAGTAATAATTAACGGTTTTATTACATTTTTTGTGATTAATTACCTGTCTTTTTTTATTTTATTTTATCCCATCGTGTTGTTTGGACTTAGGACTGAGCATAAAATCCGTAACCCGAAATCCGAACCAAAAAATCCGATCCGTACCCGATCCGAAATGTAAAAAAATACATCAATGGATCTTGTATGGTGTTATAAAACATATCCAAACCCGAAGTGTTATTAACCGATCCCGAACGGATAACCCGAAAACCCGAAAAACCCGAAAACCTGAAAAAATATCCGAAAAAACCGATCCGAATGCCTAAATTAATATACAATATAAATATTTGAAACATAAATATTTTTTTTTACAGCAAGATATTCACAGACTCATATTGACTCTGTAACCCAAATCGGCAACTCCGCATCCATATGAACGACGAAAAACGGTTGTTTCCTAGCACTACGTGCCAAGCTTGGTTCTCCGTTCGGAAAACATGGATGATGTCTGAGTTGAGAAAACTTCTTCGTAAAAGCTTGATGTCTTCCTGATAAGTTTCAAATGCTGGCCATTCTTCTGATTCCGAAACCATCTTCACCAATTATATTTGAAACATAGATATATATTTTAAATATTCAATTTCATATTTATTTGGATATGATATCTAACAATAAGTATTTAAAATTTAAATAAATACCTTAAATACTCCATTATATACAAAGAAGTATATATTTCTTATGTTTTACTTTTGAATTTTAGATTTTACTATGGATATATCCGAGCCGATTCGATATAACCCGAATCCGAATGATATATGGTTACTTTGGATATATCCGAACCGATCCGAAATCGAAGTGTTATATCTGAATCCGATTTGTACTTGTAAATTTACTAGAATGAGATCTAGAGAGTGTTACAAAATAGAACCGAAATCCAAAAAATCCGATCTGAATCCGAACGCCCGGGACAGCTTTCGACTACGGTTGTAATTACCGGTATATGGTTTTAAGTTTAAAACCAGTAGTAGTCAGTAACTAATCAAGTCTTTCAACCAATAGGAAAAATTAATAACGATATATAAAAAACGATTTAATTATATTCTCTAAATCTTATCCTTAATTGAATGGGCTGATTTTTACCAAGTCGAAGCCTTTGAAAGAGTTTTTGTGTTCCCATTTTTTCTTCTTCTTTCAATTAAAAAAAAAAAAAAAATCATTTTTTCTTCTTTCTTCATCATCCGATTCTCTCACAAACGCAATCGCACGGCCTTGAGATGAGAAAAAGGCTGCTCTCTTGACTCTGATAAGGTCTCTCAATTCTATTAGATCAATCTGATTCCCAAATCTCGCAGCGAAAGATCGATTCTAGGGTTTTCTTCTTCTTCTCCTTCTCTCTCTCTGTGTGTGCTAAGAGGTTGCTGAGTCTTCGTAGTGAATCATCATCGATTGCATCGGAAGTTCAGATAAAAGGTATCCAGATTGTTCCTTTATCCGTATAAAGGTGTGGAATTTATAAGCAGGGAGTCGTAAAGTGATGATTTTTTTTTTTTNTTTTCATTTTTAGACTTTGGGATCTAGGTCAGCAGCGATGTCTTCATACCTATGCGGTGCATACAGATTCTGTTTGGGCGCTTGCATGCACTTCATCGTTTACTCATGTTTATAGCGGTGGAAGAGACCAATCTGTGAGTTGACTCCAAACTTGGTTCTCTCCATAGTATAATTTCCTTTTTCAGTTCCATTGATGTGATTTTGTTTCCGTCAGTTATACTTGACAGACTTGGGAACAAGAGAGAGCGTTTTGCTGTGCACTAAGGAACATCCGATTCAGCAATTAGCTTTGCAAGATGATAGCATATGGGTTGCAACAACAGACTCCTCTGTAGAGAGATGGCCCGCCGAAGTTCAGAGTCCTCAAAAGGTCTTTCAGCGAGGTGGCTCTTTCTTAGCTGGGAATTTGTCTTTTAATAGGGCGAGAGTGTCATTGGAAGGACTAAATCCTGTAAGAAAAATAATAATCTCCCTCTAAATGATTCTGTTTTAACCTTTTTGAGTCTGTTTATCTGATTTTTTTTGGCTTCTCTGCAGCCCCCTGCCTACAAGGAGCCGTTAGTGACTATTCCTGGAAGCCACCCGATTGTGCAGCATGAGATTCTGAATAACAAAAGGCAAATTTTAACCAAGGTGAAATAAACTTCTCTTGAATGCTATGGTAAGACCACCGTTGATAAAGCCACAGATTTTGATTATATTTGTGGGTTTTTTTTTTTGGCAGGACGCAGCTGACTCAGTGAAGCTGTGGAATATAACTAAGGGTGTTGTGGTTGAGGACTTCGGGAAGGTCTCTATGGAACTTATGCTTCCTTTTGAGTTTCTGATATTTTTATGTGTACATGCTGCTTTAACTCTGAAATTATCTGTTTCCATGTTTGCAGATATCATTTGAAGAGAAGAAAGAAGAACTATTTGAAATGGTAAGTCTCTTGATTTATTTTCTTTAGCGAGACTAGCAGTTTTGTGTATACCTTCATGATATATTGTTCGTCTCTGCGTTTTCAGGTAAGCATTCCATCATGGTTTACTGTGGACACACGACTTGGGTGCTTATCCGTTCATCTTGAGACTCCACAATGCTTCTCTGCTGAGATGTATTCAGCTGACCTCAAAGTTTCCGGGCGACCTGAAGATGATAAGGTTAGATTAAATGCCTGTAAAGATCTTTACTTATGTTGAAGTTAACCGGAAGCTTTTATCTTACTGTTACATATCGTTAATGATTCATAATTGAACAACTTAGACTCTTATAGGCTCTAAGGTTAGTCAATCTAAACTGATATTTTGTCATTGGATTGTGTAATTCGTAGATTAATCTATCCCGTGAAACACTGAAAGGCCTGATGGGTCATTGGCTAGCGAAGAAGAAGCACAAACCAAAACCCCAAGCTTCTGCCTCTGGAGATATTCTATCCGCAAAAGACTCCAAAAAGAATCTGACTGCATCCAAAACTGAAGACAGCAGTGCAGCGAATGATCCGGTGTATCCTCCCTTTGAGTTTCCTTCTGTCTCCCCTCCGTCCATCATTACCGAGGGCTCTCAAGGAGGTCCATGGAGGAAGAAGATAACTGAGTTTACCGGAACTGAAGATGAGAAGGACTTCCCCTTGTGGTGCCTTGATGCCGTCTTGAACAATCGCCTTCCTCCTAGAGAAAATACAAAGTACTTGACACCACCTTGTTCTCTAATTAAAAAAATAGTTTGGAGTTTTAGCATTTTTTTTTTAAAAGATAAAGCACACTGTCTTGCTTTAGTATCTTACTTTTGAAAGTTCTTCAAATTTTTCAGATTAAGCTTCTTCCTGCATCCATGTGAAGGCTCAAATGTGCAGGTGGTCACACTAGGGAAACTTAGTGCACCTCGGATCTTAAGAGTTCACAAGGTACACTTGTCTGTAAATTAAACTAACAGTTATGCTTGCACTTTCTGTTATTCAATGGCTTAGTTTTTTGCGACATGCCTATGTAGGTTACCAATTACGTTGTGGAAAAGATGGTTCTTGACAGTCCGTTGGATAGTTTAGCTATTGATGGAGGACCACAGCCTCTGTTCGCAGGAAATGGACTGCTACCGTCTGGATCAAAGCCTTGGCAGAAACTCAAACCTTCCATTGAGATCTTATGCAATAACCAGGCAAGTCAGCTTCAAGGAACCAAGCAATAATCAAAGAAACAAAAATTGGTTCACTGGTATAATTTATCGTTTGTAGTTTGTGGCTGAACAAAGTTGTTTTCTGTGATTATATATCAGGTCTTAGCTCCAGAGATGAGTTTGGCAACAGTGCGGGTATATATATGGAAGAAACCTGAGGATCTAATCCTCAACTACAGGGTGGCTATAGCTAGATAACTTTTGAGGTAAATTACTCGAAGAAGGTGAAAATGCATTATGTTGAGATAAAGTTTGTGGAACAGGGCTCCATCTACGTGATGGTTTTGTTAACTTGAGAGATGATTTCATTTTTTAGGTACTTTCATAGAGAATTGACCTTAAAAAAAGCCTTTGTGTCCCCTGATACCGAAGCTTTTTGTAGATTGCTCTTTTTTCTTACATTTGGAACAATGATAGGAACATACTTTTATGGTTGAGGATGAATATCACCATGTCCTTTATTGCCTTACAGATTTGTCACCGGGCAAGTTTCTGAGTGTCTCCAAATTGGGAATCTGCTGGTTCATTTGAAGTCTATAGCTTTTCAATGTTTGTTCATTCTGAAAGCATATAAATCTTGGTTTAGTGTTACTCAGCTTCATGCTGGAGAATAAGTCTGCTCTAAAGGAGTTGGGACTCATACTAAGTGGGGCGTGAATGCAGTGCTATTGATAAAAGGTCCAAGATCTTTAGATGAGATGGTGTCGAAAACTTTACTAATCTTTGTACATTAGGTTTGAGCTTTGGGTAAAAAAAAACTTGCTCTCTCAGTTTTTAATTGTTCCCTGAAACAATAAAATAAACAATGCTCTGTATATCGAGTAAAATCCAACATTCATATTTCATAAGCTTCCATAAACTAAGACCGGACTAAAGTGAATTAATCTGAAGTTTCAATCAAACCAAGGCAGGCCGAATCTTGAAACAAAACCAACGAGACAGTGCACTCTCTTAAGAAAGAAGCTTAATAGTCAGTCAATACAAAAACTGAATAAAATGTTCTGAAGCTTCTTTCATGTCATCAAGTCTTTAACTTTCTATTGCGTTTTCATCAGCTTCCACCGTCTCACGTTCTTTCTCATGCTCCTCTGCAATAAGCCCCATAATAGCAGTTGTTACAGATTCAAATAAAATTCTAAACACTAACAAGTACAAGATCGCTCTATTTTGCACTTAAATAACAACAGACCACAATGTCAACGAACTGAATGTTCCTACTCATGACTACATGAGCCATGTTTACATATACTTAATACCCATGAACCATTCATGTTCACTTAAAGTAAGATTCCCCTGAATGAGATCAATCATGTAGATGAAGGAGCCACTTACCCATGAGTTTATACATTGCCTTTTGGGTCCGCCTTTCGAGCTTGTCAAGCTTCTTCTGGACATCTCTTCGAAGGTCCCAGTTGGGTTTCTTTGGAGCAATGTTGACAAATGGGTCCTAATATTTGATTAAATTCCGGTGTAAGCTAAGGAAAACAAGTAACGATTCTAATAACTGAGGATTTTTGTGCTCCGTGAAAAGATAAAAAGCAATCCAAACACCTCTTTCTTCTCCACTGCAGGTGGAATTGCAGCAATTGGATCTTCGAATTTGGGTAGCTCTGGTGGTACAACTTTACTGTCCTGAAGCTCCTTAGCTTGGGGAACGTAGTTTCTAAACTTCATGGCTGGACCACTGCCAAATCCAAGAGAACACATGACAAAACCGCAATTTAGTAAAGAACAATCAAGCAAATGAAACCAATCACAAAAGCAAAGTATACGCAGAGAATGCAAGTTAAACAACGAAACCACTGTTTTGGTATTAAATAGTGATAGATATTATAACAGAGAGGCAAAACCAAAGCACTAGGGAATCTCTTTCTTTTGATTTAGCCAACAACACATCAATCATATGCTAGTCAAATCGTTCCTTCCCTAAATATCTTGACAAGTTTTCTTCTTTTCTATGAATCATGACTGTAGATAGAGCTCTAGATCAATAAACTAAGAAAAGAACAAAGCATACTCACTCTTGTTCAACAGCAGCAGAGTCATCTCCTTCTCCCTCTTCCTTGCTCTCTGACAGCTCCTTAGCTGCTCTTAAAGCTCTCAGCGCCTCTTTACGAGCAGCAGACTTCTGCTCTATCGATTCATCTTCACTACCCATTGATATTACTTCCTGCACAGATTAGGTTATCCACTTTAACATCGAACACAATACAACCCAGCCGAGTTCATACATTAACTTATAGTAAACCCTAAATCGACACGAATCAGCTCAAAATTCTAGCGAAATCACAGGTAAACCTATCCAGCTGAAACTGCGAAACCGAATCTCTCCCTACCGAGAAAATTATGGCAAATCAGCGAGTGAAACGGTACCTGGAAGCTCCGAGCTCTGAATTTTCTTTTCCAGGAAAAAAATCTGTGCAACACAGAAGCAATCGCAGCGATGAAACTATAACAGAGGAGAAGACTAAATGGGCCAAGCTAGTTATTACATTGGGCCGAGCTAAATCGACATCTTGGGCCTAGCTTAATAATTAACTTTGCAAGATTAGGACTAAGATTCTAGCTGAATACTCCTTCCCTTTCATAATATAAGTAATTTTGGATAAAAATATATTAAAAAAATTATTATGTTTTTAAAAAGTATTTTATAATAAATAAATTAAATATAGTTTAACCAATAAAAAATAAGTCTATTTAATTTGATTGGTCACTGTATTCAATAAATGTAAAAATTAC
>QGKV02000297.1:32122855-32137747 GCA_003260655.2 Brassica cretica
TGGGTTTATGATGCATTGATGATGATGTTATCATATAAAGGGTTTCACTTGTAGATTTTTTTTATTAATTCCATTTTTAAAAATTACTTCTTTTTTTTTAATGATTCTGAGATTTGTTTTTTGTTTGGTGTGAATGTGTGATGCAGGAGTTGTTTTGGCATGGAGGGTCCAGAAAGATAAGAGATATTTAATTCGCTCTTTTTAAATAGTGGAAGAAAGAAGATGACAATGCTGCTGGCTTCTCTTTTCACCTCCTTAACGTCTAAGATGCCGTCCGTGTCCACCTCTGATCACGCCTCTGTTGTTTCGTTGAATCTCTTCGTTGCGCTTCTCTGCGCTTGTATTGTCATTGGCCATCTTCTGGAGGAGCATCGATGGATCAACGAGTCCATCACCGCTTTATTGATTGTAATAAGTTCCATTCTTTTTGGGGGTAGAATTGTAAGTTCCATCTTTATTGAAGTTTTAGCTATTTTTGTTGCAGGGGCTTGGCACTGGGGTCGTTATTTTGTTGATTAGTAGAGGGAAAAACTCACATCTATTGGTCTTCAGTGAAGATCTTTTCTTTATATATCTTCTCCCACCCATTATATTCAACGCAGGGTAAGTGAGTGAGCATTTGCTTCTCATCTCTGACGATAGATAGATATTTTGCTGTAGTTAATGGGTTTGGTTTGGTTGTAAAGGGGAAAAAAGGTAAAATATTCGTTTGATGCATTATTGCTGATTTTATGAATATGCTTTCATATATCAGCTTTGGAAGTACTTGTGATTGTGACTGCATGATAGCACGAGGGTTTAATGTGTCTGGATCAATTTTAGTTTGATTTATCTATCTACCTGTAAAATATAGGTGGTCCTGCCAATGTCTTTGTCGTTAATGCATATGAGGTTCAGCTTTTTTTGTTTGTTGATACTGTTTTTTAGATCTTTCTCTGTCTCAATAGTTTTTTTTACTGTCGTTGTTTTTTTCAGGTTCCAAGTTAAAAAGAAGCAGTTTTTCCGCAATTTTGTGACTATTATGGCTTTTGGCGCCATTGGGACTATAATCTCTTGCACAGTAATATCTCTAGGTACCTTACTTCCCACACCTTGTAATTGGTTCGGATTAGTAACTGTGATGTGATTCATTGGTATGCTTGTGGTGTTTGTAACAGGTGCAATTCATTTCTTTAAGAAATTAGACTTTGCGACCTTTGACTTGGGAGATATCCTTGGTAATGCATCAAATATTTGTTCTTATTATTCCTATCGCTTTGTGTTATTCGTTAGTGATTTGTTTTGTGTTTATTTCTCAGCAATCGGCGCCATATTTGCTGCAACAGACTCTGTTTGCACGCTGCAGGTAATGCGTTTCTCCTAGTAGCAGAAGTACCTACAGGAAAATAAAATCGAACTACAACTTAAAAGCTCTTGTTTCTTTGGGGTGATACAGGTTCTCAATCAAGACGAGACGCCTTTGCTTTACAGTCTTGTATTTGGAGAGGGCGTTGTGAACGACGCCACGTCAGTTGTGCTCTTCAATGCCATTCAGAGCTTTGACCTCACCCACCTTAACCATAAAGCAGCTTTTCATTTTCTTGGAAACTTCTTGTATCTCTTTCTCTTGAGCACCATTCTTGGTGTAGCTGTAAGTCCAGCTTCTTTTTTTTTTTTCTCTATCGAACTTTCCTCTGGCTACAACTTACACGATACTCATTGTGCAGACTGGTCTGATAAGTGCTTATGTCATTAAGAAGCTTTATTTTGGAAGGTACATAATTAGCTTTTAGCTTAATATGTGACTTCTTTTTTTTTTTTTGATCAAAATATATGTGACTTTCTATAAGCCTGTCTGTGATGTGATCTGAACTGGATATCTCAGGCACTCGACTGATCGAGAGGTTGCGCTCATGATGCTTATGGCATATCTTTCATACATGCTTGCTGAGGTCAGAATCCGTGAAACCCTTGATCACTTTCGAGTTAGTTTCATCTGAAAGAATCAGTTTAATACTGTTTATTTTATTTGGGTTGCAGCTATTCGCCTTGAGCGGTATCCTCACAGTATTTTTCTGTGGTATTGTGATGTCCCATTACACCTGGCACAACGTAACCGAGAGCTCAAGAGTAACTACCAAGTAATACAATCTCCATCTTTTGTTTGAAGTCATTTTCCATAATCAGTTCTTACTCTGTGCATTTACTTTGATACAGGCATACCTTTGCTACTTTGTCGTTTCTAGCGGAGACTTTTATTTTCCTTTACGTCGGTATGGATGCATTGGACATCGAGAAGTGGAGATTCGTGAGTGACAGGTGAACAGAGAACAAATAAACTCTCTTCTCTTATCTTTTCATGTTTCCTTGTTGCTATATATGAATGTTTCCATTGTTTTGGTTTTGAACAGCCCGGGGACATCGGTTGCAGTGAGCTCAATTCTGATGGGTTTAGTCATGCTTGGAAGAGCAGCTTTCGTGTTTCCTCTTTCCTTCTTATCAAACTTGTCCAAGAAAAATCAGAGCGAGAAGATCGATATCAAGCAGCAAGTACTAACAAATCTACTTTTATCTACATTTTCTGTGGAACAATGAATGGTTATTTATTTTTATTCTTTGCATTCATCTACAGGTTGTGATTTGGTGGGCTGGTCTGATGAGAGGTGCTGTCTCTATGGCTCTTGCCTACAATAAGGTAAACTTAAACCCTAGTGAATTAGCAAACAGCCACAATGATTGGTGAACATCTCTCTTAACTTGTTTTCTAATGCAGTTTACAAGATCAGGACACACTGAATTGCGCGGGAACGCCATCATGATTACGAGTACTATAACCGTTTGTCTTTTCAGCACCATGGTAAGATATTTTTCATGTCAGGTTATAGAATACTATATGCATTTTCCGTATTGATGTTCATTTTGGTTTCAGGTGTTTGGTATGTTGACCAAACCGCTCATTAGACACCTGATGCCACATCAGAGTACGACCACCAGCATGTTATCCGACGACAACACTCCGAAGTCTATTCACATGCCGCTCCTCGATGGCGAACAGCAAGAGCAAGATTCATTCGTGGAGTTCTCTGGGAGCCACCATGACGTGCCGCGACCAGACAGCCTTAGGGGCTTCCTGATGCGTCCGGCACGCACTGTGCACCACTACTGGAGACAGTTTGATGATGCATTCATGCGTCCTGTCTTTGGTGGTCGCGGTTTTGTTCCTTTTATCCCTGGCTCTCCGATAGAGAGAAGCACACATGATCTCAGTAAACCTTGAGAAGAGATTATAGAAACTTTTACAAACCAAAAAACTTCATCTTCCTACTGGTGATGTAAAGTTTTTCTTTTTCCTCTTTTTGTTCTTCAAATTTATAACTTTTGTGTAAATTTATTTCACTATTCTTATTACGACTATCATTATTAGTGGATGAAGATGAAGCTTCTTTCATTTTGAGAGACGTGTGGAGTTGTACGTATATTTAGTCTTTGTTTGGTATAACGTAACAACACTTTGTGTGTATGCTCTTACCTTGGCTCATGGGGTTGCTGTTGTTGTTGGTTAGGAACTTGACCTGTCTTTGTCTCTTTCAATTAAGATCTGAGTGGTAAGGTATGTGTACTGTTTGGTTCAGTCCTGACAATGGAAAAGGCCAATATATTCGAGATGGGTAGTTGTGACTAGCTTTGGGCATTCAGTTCTCGGTTAAGATCTAAAAGTTTAAGATCCCAAAAGTATTTAGAAAGTTCGGTTCAGTTTCGATTCAATTATTTTAGTATTCGGTTCGGTTCGAGTAACAAAATTGAAAACCATATTATATCCGAGGTAATTTTGGGTTCTATTTGGCTCCGGTTCGTTTCCAGTTTTTGATTAAATTTAGGTTAAAAGTAAAAAATCTGGGACTTTTTGATGAAATGTCATATTTTTTGGATTTTCAGATACAAATTCAGATAACTCAAATAATTTTAAATATTTTGGATAAAAGTATTTTAATAATTTGATTTTTAGGTATTTCAACTTATAAATATTATTTTTAAATTATTTGATTATTGTAAAACTAAATATAGTTAATATTATATATAAACTATATTATAGAAATTCGGATATTCATTCGGTTCTTGATTCAGTTTTGGTTTGATTTTAGTTTTTCGGTTCTAGAAATATCTGATCTACTACTCGAACCAAATCTCATTTTTTTTTGGTTTTGTTCGGTTTGGTTTTTCGGTTCCGGATAAATGTGCCGGTAGGCATAGACTCGTGAGTCTTGTGACACATATAAGAGTCAATGTGGCTTCGGCTTTATGGATTTCGGCTCGGCCTGTATGGTTTGGTTAAGACTGGTTTGAGATGGTACATTTCAAATCCACATTGAAATATCTTATTTGACTTGAGGCCCATCTTAAAGCCCATTATACATTATCTAAAATCGCTCTCCGGAGCTATTCGTCTTCTCCGGCGAAGTTTGCAAAAAAAATCATCTTTGGGAAACCAAACAAAAAGGTGCGATTTTGATCGCCGACATGGAGGTTATGGACAAATGGGTCGCCGAATTTTTCATCCGCCGTAAAAAAAACCCTAGGGTTTCTCCCACCAACCTGCTCTCGGCGCTGAAATTCAGAGATTCCGCCGGCGACTGCTCAAACAACCTCAAGGAAGCGTCTGTTTTGCGGGACATCTCCGATTCGTTGATCAGCGGTAACGTCTCCGAGGGAACGCTCGACCTACTCGAGACTCTCGAGAAGCTTCATCAAGGTACTTCGGTGCTCACGGAGTCTCACAAGTCT
The DNA here is from genome assembly GCA_003260655.2 of Brassica cretica. Lineage (NCBI taxonomy): Eukaryota > Viridiplantae > Streptophyta > Magnoliopsida > Brassicales > Brassicaceae > Brassica > Brassica cretica. The sequence continues at coordinate 32,127,617 of QGKV02000297.1, forward strand.
GCTTATTGCTGGACGGCTGTTGAGTGCACGGTTAGGTTAATGTGGCCGTCGTCTGCTTCGGAGGGTTTATACGGGGACGCCGTCGAGAGGATATGGACGAAGAGGATTGGTGTTTTGAAGGAGAGAGGGAGCGGTTTGGTGAGCGAGGAGTTGTTGAAATGGGAGGCTGATCTGAGGAAGGCTGTTGAGGACGATGAGGTGTATAAGCGGATTCGAGAGAGTAACGTTAGGTACAGTGCCGTGTGTTTTTTGAATCAGCTTCTCGAAGAGCAGTGGGCAGTGCTTGGGAGCTGCTCTCTTGAATCATTTGCTCAGAGGATGCTTCTTAAGCGCCGCAAGGCTGATAAGGGCAGCAGAGAGGGTCCAAATGGTGTTGGTGAAAGCACTAGGCGTTTGGAAGAAGGAGAGAAGGAGGAGGAGGAGAGGACAATGGGTAGTGCACAAGAACAAGGTCTTGTTGATGAAGGGGACGAAATGGCTGCTAGAGAGCTGAAGGATTATTTGTTAGAGATTCAACGACAAATCGACACTTACTCCACTAGGCAATTGCAAGAACCTAACAATGCAAATGTCACTCCTCCTCAGCCTTCAAGGAGCGTTAATAGGAGTGGAACAAGCGGTCAAGTGAGTGAATTTTCCTTCCAAGATGTTACTTCTATGGTTCGGTTCATGAAGTTTGTGGTTTAATTGTGTATAGCAACAGGATAGTGCAAGTGAGAGTAGAGTTAGACCTCATCTACCTACCCCGGAGCCTCTGAATGTATCTCCGTTGAAGAAGAAGAGGGCAAATCCTGCAACCAGAAGGATAAAGAAATTTTGGACGCCTGAAGAAGAGGCAGTTCTGAGGGAAGGAGTAAAAGAGTATGTCTCCTTAACTCCACTATCAAGTTTCAAGAAGCTGAGCTTGGCTCTAACTTTATATGTTTATTGCTGTTGTGCAGGTATGGTAAATCATGGAAAGAGATAAAGAATGCAAACCCTGAAGTATTCGCAGAGAGGACTGAGGTGAGAGAGCATGTCACTTTTGTGTTACTCATCTGAATTATCTTATATGCGAATTGTGAGTGGTACTAAAAAAGGTTGTAACTTTTGGTAGGTTGATTTGAAGGATAAATGGAGGAACTTGGTTCGGTAGCGGTAACAAGTTTTATATTGCTATGGAGTTTTTTTGCCTGGGTGACATTATCAGCTGTGGAGAAATATGGTATTAGAAAGGTCTTTTCACATTTTGTGTTGTGACAAATATTAATTCGGCCTGTATGGTTTGGTTAAGACTTGTTGAGCGACGTGTGGGTTTTTTTTTTGATGTATAATTAGTCTGTGTTTAGAACGAAACAAGACTTGTTGCGTATGCTTTTTTTTAACTTCAGGGGGTTTGTTGTTGTTAGTTAGGAACTTGACTTGTCTCTTTCTCTCAAGATCTGATTGGTAAGGTATGGTTACAGTTTGGTTTTATGTGTTTTGACTATTGAGTCACTGTGGCCCATGGACTTTAAATTAGGCTGGTATATTTTTGGTTTAAGACCGGTCGGATATGGTGCAATTTCAATTCAAACATCTTCAAAGGCAATGGATAATCCGGTTAATTTTACGCAAGTATTGATGGGCCGAATACTTGTATAGTTTGAAGACTTAACAAACCCAAAAAGGCCCATGTTATCATTACAACGACGACGTTTAGAGTGCACCAAGCTTATAAATGTAGCCAGGTACCTCGGGACATCACGCTCTTTGTACACTCCGCCATCTCTCTCTCTCTCCCTCGAGCACAGATCTCTCTCGTGAATATCGACAATGTCGACCACTTTCTGCTCTTCCGTCTCCATGCAAGCCACTTCTCTGGTAATCTCTTCTTCTTCTTGTGTTTCCAGATCGCTCTGATCATACTTTCTTTTAGATCATTTGCCTCTGATCTGTTGCTTGCTGTTTGTCAACTCTCGACGCATGTTTGATTATGTTGAGAATTAAAAGATGTTAGCTTTACGAATCTTTAGTGATCATTTCAATTGGATTTGCAATCTTGTGTGACATTTGAGGCTTGTGTAGATTTCGATCTGTATTCATTTTTAATCACAACTTGCGTGCGAGCCTATAATAGTCATTTGAGTAGTAGTGTTTTTGAATGAAACTGTTATGTTTTATTGATGGAGCAAACAGGCAGCAACAACGAGGATTAGTTTCCAGAAGCCAGCTTTGGTTTCAAGGACTAATCTCTCCTTCAACCTAGGCCGTTCTATCCCCACTCGCCTCTCAGTCTCCTGCGCGGTATGATCTGTTTTTTGTCCACCCTTGTCAACATTTCTTCGAGTTTGCTAGTAATTAAATATGTCTATTTGGGTTTATATTTATAGGCCAAACCAGAGACAGTAGAGAAAGTGTCTAAGATCGTGAAGAAGCAGCTATCACTTAAAGACGACCAAAAGGTCGTTGCAGAAACCAAATTTGCTGATCTTGGAGCAGATTCTCTCGACACTGTAACTCATCAATCATTCTCTTATGTGAATAAAGAACTTGTAGAGTTTTTTTTTTTTTAACATACTAACTGAGTGTTTTGCATGCAGGTTGAGATAGTGATGGGTTTAGAGGAAGAGTTTGATATCGAAATGGCTGAAGAAAAAGCGCAGAAGATTTCAACTGTGGAGGAAGCTGCTGAACTCATTGAAGAGCTCGTGCAAGCCAAGAAGTAACTTTTAGTATTAAGAGCAGCCAAGGCTTTGTTGGGTTTGTTGTTTTCATAATCTTTCTTGTCATTTTCTTTTTTAATGTGTCAAGCGACTCTGTTGGTTTAAAGTAGTATTTGTATGCCATGGATCTCTCTATTTGTCGACTGAAAACTTTTGGTTTACACATGAAAGCTTGTTCTTGTTCTTTTTTAAATCGAAATGCCAAATGCCAAATGCCAAATGCAAAATGCAAGACTAGGCAAAATGCATTAGCGATAGTGAAAACTATTGGTTACACATAATGGCTTGTTCTCTTCTTTCTTAAATGCCAAATGCTAGATTAGGCAAAATGAAGTCAAAACTTAGAGTTGTATATAAGTCAAAGAGTAGGTCCTAAGATGACACTAGCTTCATTTATAAACAATCCTATTCACAGTTGTATATACAGGTTATGATGATTATTCCCAATCAGCGTCAAAGAATCCAGCATCTTTCATCTCTGAATAGTAGACATTCTCCAAGTTCACATCTTCCTCCTGCAGCAAAAACCAGCACCAAATCAATTGAACATTGCAATAATCACATGCCTAAGGAGTGTATTGGTTATGGTGTTAAGGTGATAATGATGGTGCTAAAGCAATTAAGAAGGTGATGGTGAGAAAGTGATAGATAAGTCTGCAAGGAAAGTAACATAGATACATGTAGAGAGAGAGAGAGATGTTGAGATGAGGGAATCACCTGGAAAAAGTCTGCAAGGAAAGTAACATACAAAGAGTTGTACATGAAGAATATCATCCCATAGATGGCCGCAAGCAAGAGCTTGTGGATGACCCATTAATCCCCATTTGAATTTTTGTATATGTTCATTGTTGTCAATAAACAATTCTACCCCAAATCCAAAGCGATAGATCGCCTGAAATAACGAAAACCCTGACTGATTAAGCTAAAGTCAAAACAGTAACCAGACAATACAAGTTTTGCATATATCTAAGTAACATCTCACAGATATGAACACAATGGTTACCTTGAGAAGCAAATCAAGACCTATAACAAGCCCCGAGATGAGGAAAGTCCGTCTCAATGCTTCACCGCCATTCGCGTACTTCCCTTGGAAGAGAAAGGCTACCAAACCTACTTCCAGAAACAACATTCCAGATGTTGTCAACAAACTCAACACATTCTAAACTACTTCTCTCCCAGGAGTGCATTCCCATGCCTAAAACATATGATTGAAGTAAAAATCAAAACCGAAAACAGAGTAAACTGTGGACACATGGTATCTAATCTGAAGTAAGTAACTCAGCACGAGTAAACGTAGCATCTTCACATAACCAACTAACCCTTACAGCTTAAAACAGAACTCGAAAACAGAGTAAAACCTAAAACAGAACTCGAAAACAGAGTAAATCCTTAAAACAGAACACGAAAACAGAGTAGTAACACATGAAATCTAATCTGAAGTATAAGTAACTGAGCAGGAGTAAACCAATTAACCACATTACAGCTTAAAAGAAAGAAACCAAGAAGCTTTCTTTTCTTCTGAAAAGCTTAAACCTTTACTGAGCCTAAAACAGTTTCTTCAAATAAAAGTTTTGATCTTTCACACAAACAAACGAACCTGAAGGCAACACCAAGCGATATTGAGCAAGCTAACAAGCCAAAGGCAACCTTAATACGCGATCATGATGTACGATCTCCGATTCGAGAGCTTCGCCAAGCTCTTCTTCGCTTCGTACGCAAAGTAAGTAAGCCACGAACAGAATCGATGCTAGAACCAGAACCGTGTTGTGCAGAAACCCATCTTGCCGATCCATCCGCCGATAAGGTGGTGACTCGGTGATCTCGCCCAGAACTCGCATTTGACTCGGTTGTACGATTCAACCAGAAACAGGGGTTGTCTAGATAATATATTAAAATATTGGGAGGAAAGTATAAATAAAATAACTAAAAGGTAAAATATGTAAATAGGCTATAATAGCGGGGTGTAAAGTATAAAAGAAACTCTTCTCTAATCCGACCGTTGAAAATCACTCTCGATCTCTGGCGTAACGACCGGATCGTTCGCGCGTAATTTTCGCTGCTATAAATAGAAACTTTCCTCTTCTGTTTCTCGATCAATTTTTTTTTTGGAAAAGTTAAGTTTGAATCTATCGTAGATGCTGTGACAAAAAATTTTTTTTATCGAAGATGAGAAACATGAGGCCTGTTCATGCAAGGAATCAGACCACGGATCCATCTTCGCCGATGATGACGTCTCCTCTGATGAATCGTCACGCACGGACGGGATCCAACGCAGGACCAGCATCTAACGCCAAGAAAGCACAGACGAAAGCAGCAGCTCAGAGACTCGCGGCTGTGATGTCAAACCAAACCGGGGACGATGAAGACAGTGATGATGACCTTTCCTTTGACTACAACGCTGTCGGAAGCATTGGTCTCGCTGCCGGAAGATCTCATCCTTCTCGGTCTCCAATGGTAATAAAAAATAAACTCAGTTTTTATTTGTGTTAAGGATTGTATATGACTAAAGATCCCCAGTTCAGTAGTGCATGTTAGGACGAAACTAATATTATATGCAGTGGTTTCGAGATTATACATTAACAAAAAAGAAAAAAAAAAGATTGTATGTGAAGTGATAATTTTATTTTCTTGAATGACAGATCAAGAAACCTGTTGCAAGGCGTCCGCAAATGGGAACTCCGCAGTTAGCTGATGATGACAATGAAGATGATGATTTCTCAGTGGATGTATCAATTGGCAGACCTAGTATTGGCCTTTCTGGTGGCAGAGCAATAAGACCTAAGTCTCCTGTGGTGGTGAGCTTATTGCAAGAACATTATCTAACCAAATGTGTATTAATGCTTAATTCATTTCGGCGCAGACTAAAATTGCACCACCAAGACGTACACAACCAGTAAATGAAGATAAGAAGAAAGATGATGATGACGATGATGATGATGTTGTTTCAGTAGATTACACAATTGGTAGACCAAGTATTGGGCTTGGAAGTGGGAGGGCAATGAGGCCACAAGCTTCTATGGTATTGTCTGAATACTTGAAATGTTCATGTCCTGTCTTAAATTTTTTTTTTTTAAATATCAACTTGAGCTGAACGTTTAGTTGGTAAGCGTAGAACAAAGTCCAACCACAAGGACGTCCGGTGATGGCAGTTAGTCAACCTACTGATGAGGAAAACGAAGATGATGAGGCTCCATATGTGTATACAGGTGGCGTTCCAAGTGTTGGACTTGCTGGTGGAAGGGCTGCACGGTCACGCTCTCCTCTGGTATGCTTTGAATGTGTTTTTACTAGTTTTTGCTGGTGAAACTTGACATGTTATTTTCTGTGTACTTACTACAGAAAAAAACCCCTCCACTGAGGCATCCACAAGTAATAGCTCAGCCACCATCTAGTGGAGACAGTGATGCTGATTATGATGAGGCTTATACTAGTGTCATGCCTAGTATAGGCCTTGCTGGTGGACGGTCAATGAAACCTCGCACTCCTTTGGTAAAATCTAGTTCATAGCAACTAATTTAAACATGGTTATAATACTAATAAAAAAATAATCATGAATGTCTTTGTTTTGTACTAAAATGATATTATGAATCAAGAACCAGTTTAAGATTTTAATACATCATTATCTATGTAACACTGCCATTAACCAGAAAAGTAGTGTGTGTAGTTAACTTTGTTTGTGGTTACTTGGTTAGACCTTTTATTGCTATTACGTTATCTGAGACTTGGTTTAATTTTTTGCAATAGTCAATTCGTACTAAGGAACAACCTCAGACAGGAGTTCCAACTTCAGGTAACCGATCTTCATTCGGTGAGGATTCAACATTACCTCAGACAACAACAAACCAAGTGGATCACCAATCTCCATCTGCACGTTCTGCCTTCTCTAACAAATCATCTCAGTCTCTCAACACTATGGATCAACCTCCCTCGGCGCGTTCATCTTTCAGTGGTCGTCCCATAAGGACAGTACCTTTAATGCCATCTTCGGTGCCTATATCACTCAAACCAGTCACTCCTGCTTTTCAATCTGACACGCCAACCAATCTTAGAAAAGACAAAAGGTAACTAAAGAATAGCTTGTCCTAGTTCATGCTCACTGAGTCATTATTATACACATTCAGTCTGGTCTTAGTTCAGTGTTTTCTGTTCAATAGTAGGTTTTCCATTGATTTGGGAAGCTCAGGCAACTTAAGAGAGTTAGGCAGTCAACGGTCTACTTCAGCTTTACAAGATGAGGTTTGACTTTCTTCAGAAATTTCATGAAGCTAATTTACCTTATGAGTGGTTTAACTAGAGTTTACACAATTTTATTCACTAGTTTTTTTTTTATTGCAGGTTGATATGTTACAAGAAGAAAATGAAAGTTTGTTAGACAAGGTGATGCCAGTAAATTTTCACAGTTGGTGTTAGTATGCATTAGTTACTCTTAGTTCATTCTATCAAAATCTGGTAGATTCTATGTGAAATTAAGATAGTATTTGCATCACATCCTAATTTGTGGGTCCCCAGCTTCGACTTGCAGAAGATAAGTGTGAAGAAGCAGATGCAAGAGCCAAGCAACTTGAGAAGCAGGTAAGCATGTGGTTCATAGAAGTCCCTTTATTACATACTGTTTGTTTTTGCCTCAAGCTTTAAGACGCTTTTTCGTTAGGTTGAAATACTTGGAGAAGGTGTTACTATGGACGCACGTCTTTTAAGCAGGCAAGCTTCACTTTTATCTAACTTCTTGATGACGTTATGACAAAAAAAATTAATTGTGTGAATGGTGTTTGTTGCTTCAGGAAGGAGGCAGCTCTGCAACAGAGAGAGGTAAGTGCTACTTGTTTTCTATTTAAAGTCCTAGTTTAGATCTTGACATAACCGAGAGATCCAATCTCTTTGCAGGCTGCTTTGAAAGTGGCTTCACAAACTCGTGGAGGAAAGAGAGAAGATGTTTCAGCTCTTCATACAGAAGCTGAGGTACTTAACTTCTTTTGTTGTTAATAGTGGTAACTGAAGTGATACTAACATTTTCTATTATCTTGGAATTGAATTTTAGATTGCTAGGGAGGAAGCAGCATCTTCTCTAGAGCAGCTTCATGAAGTTGAAACAGAGCTTAACTCTCTTAAGACCTTGACCAAGAGATTGATATTGACTCAGGAGGAGATGGTATGCTATGTTGTTAAAAGGTTCATATATATTTTCATTTGATAGCTTCTCATCTATAGCTATTTTATCTTAGGAAGAGGTTGTTCTCAAGAGGTGCTGGCTTTCACGTTATTGGGCCTTATGCGTTAGACATGGTAGTTACCTTACTCTTGCACATGTAATCTATAAACAGATTCTTCATAGTTTTTTTTTTTTTGAATGAATGTAAATTTTATTCAATCAAAAATTTAATTACATCAAGTGCTACTGTTTTGATCTCCATCTACAAATCAATAAACTCTTAAATCTCTTCATAGTTATTTTACTGTTGTTATGGCAGGGATACAAGCAGACATTGCACGAGCCAAGCACGAGTACTGGTCATCATTTGCACCTCTTCCTCTAGAGATTGTTCTTTCCGCAGGACAAAGAGCTAGAGACATCGTTTCACGTTGTAATATTTTTCAACCTGCATTAACTTAACCGATGTTATTTTTTAATACATAATTCTTATCTTGCTTGTTACTTAAAATATGGTCTTATAACACCAAGCAGCTAACAGCACTCTTAGAGAAAGAGAAAAATCATTTCAAAATCTGCATGAAACTTCTGGTGAAGGAAATGTGGAAAGCATGGTATGGGTGGAGAAAGGTTTGAGAGAACTGGCTGCACTAAAGGTATGAAAAAAAAAAACACTGAACATGAGAACTCTCTCTTCTTGTCTTAGATTTAAGTTGTTTCTTTTGCTATGTATAAAGGTTCAGGAGGCAGTTGCATATGTCATGGCTCAAAATAGACGAAACTCATCATCAAAGATTTTTGTTTCAGGTGATATAACCAAACAAACATCTAAGCTTAAGTTGAATATAATGTTTCACCTTTTTCTAATCCATATTTTATTTTCCAAACAATCTGTAGATGAAGTGAAACTGCCAATGGATGGACAGTTTGAAGCCTTTGGTAAGTTAGTAATTTTTTAAAGCACTCGTGTAATATGATTTTTTTTTTTTTTAAACTTATGATTTGGCTCTTAAATGTCCCTTGCAGAGTTAAGTGACGATGAAGTTGAAGATGTGAGTTTTAAGCAGGTACATAAAAGACAAACACATCAATTTTCTGTGTCAATGTAATACGTGGGAGTTGTCATGTGACATTAATCTTATTGTGGCTTTACATACACACACAGGCATGGCTTTCATATTTTTGGAGAAGAGCAAAGAACCATGACATTGAATCTGATCTTGCGGATGAGCGACTCCAGTATTGGATAAACCAAGGGACACGATCTGCCACGTCCCAAGATGCTGTTGATGGTACACTCTTACTCACCAACTGTCAATGAAATCTAATGCAACCAAAAGAGAGAAAAAATTATATTTACTTTTCTCATATGAATGTGAAATGCAGTTGAAAGAGGACTAATGGAGCTGAGGAAGCTGAACATAGAGTCACAGCTTTGGCAAAAATCAAGAAAAGGCCTTGACCATGAATCTAATCCTTCTTCTCATGTTGAACTCTCTTTCTGATCTTTTCTTTTTACACACACCACAGCTATAACAACGACATCATATTTCTCATTTTAACTCTCATCTGGTCTTAGGAGATTATTATTGAACTTGTTAATTTTAAGCAATTTACATATAAAAAATATTAATTGTGTATTTGATATATTTCAAATTGTCTTAATATATTGTCTTCTAAAGTTAGTTAGCTAAACTATGAGGGTGATTGGTTGGGTTTTATCTCACTACTTTAGATTTATTTATTTTTAAAACACTTAATTTTACCAATCATGTTGTACTTTTATTTTTGAAAGTTAAAGCCTACAACATAATTCTATTAACTTTTACCAATCATGATTTAGCTTTACTTTTAAGGCTACATCAAAAAATTAAAGCAATTTTTTTCTTATGTATTTTATGCAAAAAACTTACATCTTTGTTTTATAGGCTGTAGAAACTGTACAATGAAAAAACTTTCTATAATATCAAATAAATTAGAAAATCATAATAAAAACATCTATAAATATTTTAGTTTAATTCTGGGTGTTTTTAAAATTATCGATTTTTTTTCTAAAAAACATAAATATTATTACATATCACATTTTAAATAACAATACACTTTTATAATTTATAAAAATCATTATAAAAATTATTTTAGTTGAAAAAAAAATAATTTTATATATACATCATATATTTTATTTTAAAATATTTATAGTTTACAGCTACAACAAATTTAAATACAACAAAAGTCTCTGCAAAAAAATCTACGGTAACAACTTTACACCTACAGCTAACTTACCTACAACTAAATTTTTAC
>QGKV02000297.1:32145054-32155714 GCA_003260655.2 Brassica cretica
TTTTTTTTTTTTTTTTTTGGCCTCGACGCCCTTTCGAATTTAGGGTAGTGAATAATTATTTGATTCCTTATCGTTTCCTTTCGAGTTAAAATTTCGTTTCGTCTTCTCCACCACTCGGAGCTTCTTCTAGGTATGTCGACGGATTCTTTCTCCCCCCGTTACTCGCCTCGTTTTGATCGCAACTCACACATGCATCTGATCCCTGCCGTCGATTCGTCCGTACGAAATTGATTTCGTTTCTCCTTTAGTGTTGAGTGTCCTTAGCTATTCGATTCAATTGCATTTCCGTCTAGGATTTATCAGTATTAGGTTTGATTTCGATCGTTTTTGCTTTTTCAAATGGGACTTGGTTTGATGAATCTCACATCTTGCAGGCTTAAACCCTCATTTGAATCGTATGAAGGATGTGTGCGTTGTTCACAGTTCTCGTCTCTGAAGTGGTAAGCACTGAGTAACGTTTCGTTTATCTGATTAGGTTTATAAACAATGTATTTGTCTACGCAGGGACTCTAGAGTTTTCGGCTCCCTGACTATCCTTAGCTTGATTTTGAGAGGTTTATTATGGATTGCAATAAAGAAGAGGCCACAAGGGCGATAAACCTAGCAGAGGAAAAGATGAGGGGTGGTGATTTCGTTGGAGCTCATAAACTGATCATGAAGGCTCAGAGACTCTTCCCCGAACTGGAAAACATACAGAAGCTGTTAGCCGTGTGTGATGTGCATTCTTCTGCTGATAAGAAAATCAAGGGGCTTGACGATTGGTATGGTATCCTTCAGGTTCAGCCTTCTGCTGATTCCGACACTATCAAGAAGCAATACAGAAAGCTTTGTCTGCTTCTCCATCCGGATAAGAACAAGTTTCCTGGTGCGGAAGCTGCTTTCAAGTTTGTTGGGGAAGCAAACAGATGGCTCTCTGATCAGAGCAAACGGTCTCAGTATGATGTCAGATACAGATCACACTCGCTGTTTGCTAGCAAGGAGTCGAATGCAAATGCAAACTCTCTTCGCAACTCCTCATCTGCGAATGCTGCTGCAGTGAATATTGCGAGTGGGTTAACGTTTTGGACGTGTTGCAGAAGCTGTGGGCACAGGTATAAATACTTGAAAGTGTATATGAACCAACTTATGCACTGTTCCTCTTGCCAGAAATCTTACACTGCCTGCAACATCGGGTCTGATGGAGTGTCATTTAGTGGTTCAACCGCTGGTGTAAAACAATTTCAAGATCAAGGGATATCTAGGCAGCATCCTTCTACAGGAGCAGAATCAGGAAGTTCAGCAGCTGAGATGGATAAGAATGGGACAGTCGGAGGGAAACTCAACAAGAGGAATCGGAAAAAACAGAAAAGAGGGTCTAGTAACAAGAAACCCAAGAAAGATGAGAGTTGTACAGAGAGTGAAGCTGAAGGAGGAAGATCCCAGAAAGGTGAGACAGTTACCAATAATTCTGCGGAAGTACCTAAACCTGATGTTTTGAAGCCGCAGCCTGAAGTAAAAGAACCTGAGACTAGTGCAGCAGCTGAGGTTAATAAGAATGGGACAGTCGGAAAGAAACTCAACAAGAGGAGTCAGAAAAAACAGAAAAGAGAGGCTGGAGACAAGAAACCCAAGAAAGATGAGGGTTGTACAGAGAGTGAAGCTGAAGGAGGAAGACCCCATAAAGGTGAAACAGTTACCAATAATTCTGTGGAAGTAGCTAAACCTGATGTATTGAAGCCGCAGCCTGAAGTAAAAGAACCTGAGACTAGTGCAGCAGCTGAGATGGATAAGAATGGGACAGTCGGAGGGAAACTCAACAAGAGGGAGCAGGAAACTCAGAGCCAAGGTGCTGGTGACAGGATGCCCGAGAAAGATGAGGGTTGTACAGAGAAAGACCTTGAAGGAGCAGGACCCCAGAAAGGTGCGGAAATACCTAAACATGATATACTGAAGCCTCAGCCTGAAGAAAAAGAACCGCAGGCTAGTGCAGGAAAGTCAGTGCCTGATTTATCAGCTCAAAAGACGAATCAGACAGCCAGAAAGAAGAGAAAAGCTGTTGAGGAATCCTCTATGAGTTTTGAAGTTGATGGCTCTGATGCAGCTGTCAATGAAACACACACGGATGAATCTAATAAGAGGAAGTTCTCAAGGAAGAAGCCGCAGGTTTCTTATGCAGAGAAGAGAGGCAATGGTGATTCTGTAATCCCTCCGACAAAAAAGATGAAATCAGGTTGTGAAGTTGAGTCTGATGTTAATACGAAGCAAACGGATGAGAATAATACGTCACCGGAACTTGCTGATAAAGGAAAAGCCAAGGAAAGTGAAGATTCTGGAAAGAAAAATATCTTGTCAGCCAAAAACAAAGAGATTGAAAGCTGTGATCGTAATGGAGAAGACGAAGCTTTGTCGAGCAAGATGGGTGAAGTTGAAAACGGACACAGAGCTAGTGAAAATGGCAATACGCTGGATATACCTGATCCAGAATTTAATGTGTTTGAAGATGAACGGAAACCAGAAAATTTTGCTGTCAATCAAGTGTGGTCTACCTGTGATTCTAGAGATGGTATGCCACGGAGATATGCTCGAGTAAGGAAAGTGCTCGCTTCCGATTTGAAGCTGCGAGTTACCTACCTAAAGCCTGTTCAGGAAAATAATGATGAAAGCATTCCAGTTGCATGGGGAAAGTTCAATAATGGAGAAACAAAGGATGTCGAGAACCGCTCATTTTTTTCAGGTCAGATGCTTCACTCGGTCTGCAACAGGGTTGTTTCCATATATCCAAGGAAAGGAGAAATTTGGGCTATGTTCAGTGACTGGGATGAGGAATCGAGCACTCTAGAAAACCATGAATTGCCGTATAAGTATGACTTCGTTGAAATTGTGAACGATTTTAAGGAAGAGGCTGGTATTGGAGCGGCTTATTTGGGAAAAGTTAAAGGGTTTGTTTCCCTTTTTCAGCGGGAGGCGAAGAATACAGTGTGTCAGGTTCAGTTTGCTCCAGAACGGATGCTTAGATTTTCTCACAAAGTTCCAGCCGTCAAAATGACTGGAATGGAGAAAGAAGGTGTTCCAGCTGGCTCATATGAACTGGACCCGACTGCACTGCCAAAAGATATATTTCAGGCTGAAGCGGTTAATGTGGAGATGGATAGTGAGACAATGAAAGGAAAAGCTGATAGCCCTGATCCTGAAGCTCCGGAGACTGAAGTGAATGCCAAGCCTGTTCCAGAGATCGTTCCATCTCCTCCAAGGAAACGTCAAAAATCTGACGATGATGGCGGATGCAGTAACCGTGATAAGGTTTGTTCAACATCTGTGTCAATTGGGAAAGGGGAAGCCACCAAAGCCAATGATTCTTCTTCTAGTCAAGTTAGTAAAAAGAGCGCACCGACCGGGTCTAGAAAGAGTGGTGAGGCGTCTGATGCCTTCAAGCTGCGAAAATCTCCTCGTCTTCAAACAACTCCAAGCCAGCAAATAGAGGAGAAGAAGAGTGCTAAACAAGGCGATAAAATTAATCCGCCAAAGACAACTGATAAGGTTCTTGTGACAGATTCTTTGGGAATAAACAAATCGTCCAAAGGCATACAGCAACAGGTAGAAAGACAGGTAGGAGAAGGCTCGAAGAAAAGAGGACGCGATGGTGAATTACCGTCTAGCTCCAAGCAGAATGATTTGCCAGCTCAGTTGGATGGTTCTACTAATAGGTCCCTTGAGACAACTCCTGCGTCATCCAGTTGCAAAACGCCGCAAAGAAATGCCTTCGACTTCAATAACGAGAGATCTGTGGACAAATTCCGACGTGATCAGATATGGGCTATTTATAGCGATGACAAGGGAATGCCCACAGAGTATGTGAAGGTCAAGAAAGTGGAAACCAAGCCTGAGGTTGTGTTACACGTAGCCCATATGGAGCTGTGTCCGCCATCGACCGAACCCGTAACCCGCCCTGTGTCATGTGGGGAGTTCAAAATGGAAACTGGGAAACCCAAAACCCTTCCTCTAACGAGCTTCTCACATCGGCTCAAACCTTTTGACAGTAAGCAGAAGATAGTCAAAGTATACCCAAGGAAAGGTGACATCTGGGCTCTCCGTAAGAGCTGTGATAGCACCGAAGCTGAGCATGATATTGTAGAAGTGGTGGAAGGTTACTGTGAAGGGAAGAGCATAAAGGCGATGGCTTTGACTGCTAAAGGCTTCAGTTCTATATACACAAGGAAGCATGGGTCACATGTGAGTTCGTTAGTGGTTCCAAAGGCGGAAATGAGCAGGTTTTCTCATCAGGTTCCGGCTGTCAAACAGGAGAAGAGAGCAACACGGCTAGCTGAAGGAGGATACTGGGAGCTTGACCCTGCAGCAATTCCACCTCCCACCACCATAGTCATAGACTGACCCCAGTTCCTCCGGTAGGCGTTCGGTTTCTTATATCAAATACTATGTGTAGGTACGTATTATTCTCAGTAAGTGAAGCTTAAAGTTTGGTGATTGTGGAGAAGAGTATCAGATTATATAGTACTTACTGCCTTTTGTTGGGGATAGCTTATGAGTTGATTATTATTGTCTTGTCTGTTTCTCTGTTAGTATTGTCTCATCTCTTTTTCTGTGCAGCAGATAATCTTTCAGTTTAGCAGAATCGACTGTTAACGCTTTGTAGCTTATGATTAACTTTCATATATCTGCTCCATATTCTTTCTATTTAACGTTTTCAAACGCTCAAACCTGATAAACAATGACTAAAGTAACCAAAAGCTTGAAAGTAGTTATCTAACTACAGATACAAAAGAGTTTTTAAGTTTCAATTATTCCGACTTCGGTTTTGGTGTATGTTTACAAGAAGTATGTGGTCTTGATGAAAAAGGGAAAACAATCTCAGAAAGGTTCTGGAAACTTCCTCTATCATACATATTGCGTTTCACAATAGCTTGAGCTTTGGCCTCTGCTTCACAGTACGGCGTTCCTGCCTTGAGAGCCGCAGAGCTTGCCTTTGCTTCACTGAGCTTCTTCCTCAAGCTTATGTACTCTCTCCATCTAAATGTCTATCCAAAAACACAAACCCCACAAAACTGTTATTTTAGCGGGAGAAAGATGATATGATATATATAACTCAGGAGATGGGTGAATCTTTTTTAACAAACCTCGTTAGTAGTTGTGTTCGTTAAGCAGAGTTTCAAGTGGTAAGCAAAGAAGCCAGCGAGGAGGAGAGAAACAATGGCTAGAAACACCATTATAAGTATTTGGGTGTTGTATGTACCAGCCAGCCACTGCTTCCAAGATAATTGAAAATTTGATATACACTATTAGATTTTTACATATGAGCAAAGATTGAGAGTTTCTACTAGCCTGTAAAACTCGAGGAGCTAAGTTGCGGAAAGAATTCTCTACGCCGTAATAGACTGCAAAAAAGAGTAAGATATGATTGTTTTAACACAACAAGGTCATGTTTGATGTGTACCTGTTAAGATATGTACAACACGGAGTTTTTTAACTCGTCCCGCAAGAATAAACCCAATGGCTATTGCTCCGTACAAGCAAAGAAGAAAATGCCTACAAAATCACTAAAAGAACTATCAAGTTATCATACAAAACAAAGAATCTTCCAAGTAATTATTCAAAGAATGAAAGCTTACCAAAAGAGGAAAGCCATGAAATATCTAGTATTCCTTTCTCCAATACAGTTGTTCTGAAACCGGTAGACGAAAAAGCTAACATCAAGACATGTAAAGAATATGAAAGAAGTAAACAGAGCATGGTGGGCTTAAGCACTAACCATCCAGCCACAGTGATGGTCAAACCGAGCTACACATCGGTTGCATATGCTGCAATGCTTGGATCTAGCTGGCCTGAAAAAAAAAAGAGTAAAAGCTTAGCACAAATCATATACCGTTCTTTAATTAGCTTACCAAGGAATGTCGTTGATGCACTCACTTTGGGATTCTACAAGTAGAACACTCCTTCTCAGAGTAAATGATATCATCATAAGGGTACGCAGAGACGTACTGCGAAACATTCTCAGCATTCACGGTACCTGGATCACAAAAGCTTGTCAATAAGAAAAGTATAACACCAACAACAACAGCCAGAAAGCTCGTGTACCTACATACAAGGATAAAAAAATTGATTCAACATATAAACTCTACAGACTTGAAAAATTTCAGAAAAAAAAAAAAAGTAAAAGAAGGAATAGCTTCTTAATTACTTGTGAACATCGCCAATATAGTATCCAGGTATATAGACAAAGGAAGACTTTGCAATCACAAAGTATACTGATCCAATAATGGCTATGTATATGATCTACAAAACAAAAACAAAAATAGTGTATAAAGTTTGCCACTTTGTGTTAATCACAGGTAAGCATCAAAGTATGAATCACAACATCAAACAGTACTAAACCAAGAAGAAAGATACAAACTTGCAATATGGGATTAGGACGGTCGCAACAGAACTGCTCCACCGTTAAGACAACGTTCGTACCCTTGGAACCAAACACCATTCCGACAAACCTCCTGCAAGACAGAACATGATCAGCTCTAAATCAAAAAAAAAAAAAAAACTTTAAATAAGTTAGTTTAATTAAGAATATTATAAAACAAAACATTTGAATTAAAATAAATATTAAAAATATAATGTTATTTATCAGAGAATAGTGAAATTTACTGTCATTATAATTCAAAACAAAAAATAATAATTATACTGATCTCATAAGTCTTTCATTATTTTTTCGTTTATAATATTTTTTAATCTATCATAATTTTAAATTACTTCATAAATTATTATAAAATCACTTTTATTATAACTTCCCGCCCGTAGGGCGGGCCGGCCCTAGTATTGTATATAATTATTTTGGAGCCGTGGTTCCCGGTTCGGATCCGGATCCTATCCGAGACCCGATCGGATATCCCAAATACCCGAAACTTCTAGTATATATTGGATATATTTGAGTGTTTAGGTATATTTTTGGTATCATAGATATTTTTAAGTTTCAGGATTGGGTATAATTTCGGGTTTCGGGTAAAATTTTAGATTTTCAGAAATATAATTAGGATATTTGAATAAAACTTTGAGTATTTTTAGATTTTCCGATTAGACTTCAGATAAAAATTCGGATATTTTTGGGTTTTTTTTGGTATTTCCTTCTGGTATTTTTTTCGGGGTTTTGAATATTTACGAGTACTTCAAGTCCTAAATACCAGAATCCGAAATATACCCGAAAATTATGGGTATTTTGCATGTATATAAATTATAGATCCAAACCGACCGGACCTGACAAGAAGCGACCCGAATAAAATTTTTTTTAAGTACATGGTTGGATCTAAATGTCTAGGATCCGAAAAACTCGGACCCAGCAGGAACCCGACCTGAGGATCCGAATGCCTAGGCCTATTTTAAACTCATAATCTGTTGTAACATAGATCACTTCATGTTTAACAAAACAAACAAAACATAAAAGACACACAGATCCAGTTCCTTATGCATCTTAAGCATATACATAAATACTTAAAAAAGACACATCAGAACACAACATACTAAGCAAAAACGAGAGCAAGAACATGGACTTGTAATGAAATTCATGATTACAAAAGACTCATGTTTATGTTTGACATAACAAATTAAAACATAAAAAGACATATAGAATCAGTTCCTTCTTTGCACTAAACTCAAACTATGCCCCCTCCCCTCTACTCCTCTTGTTTAACCTCAGAAGCTTCAAGATAATCTCTCGGAATAGCAGCAGGGTCTAGCTCGAAAGAGCCAGCTGGGACTCCTTTTCTTTCATCTCCAGTCAATACAAAAGACGGGACTCTATGCGAGAACCTAAGCATCTCATCACATCTCACCATCATTTGCAAGACTCCATTCTGCTCGGCGAGCTCGTACACCGACGTGAACCCTTCCACTCTCCCTAGGTACGCCACTCCAATGCCTCCACTGTCCAGCTCAGAGACAACTTGGACGAAGTCGTAACCGTACGGACGCTTTTGCTGCTGCTTCTTCCAGTCTCTGAAGAGAGCCCACGTCTCGCCTTTCCTCGGGTTTATGGTGATGATGCTCTTCTTCTTGCCAGTGTGATCCACCATCAAATGAGAGAACGTCAAGTAGCTCTTTACGGTTCTTTCTCCGTTCTTGAATTCTCCACAAGCGATGGGGATGGGACTCTTTTGTTTTGCCTCGAGCCATGTGACTTCCACTTTCATCTTAAGCTCCAGGACTTTCTTGATTTTAGCGTATAGTCGAGGCATGTGGTCTAGAGGATCGTAGAGAGCCCATACTTGCCCCACGGAGAAAGATCTCATCGTGTTGTTGAAGTTGTTGAAGTCTGCGTCGAGGCAGTTGTATGGCTCGGGATCCTCATCATCATCATCAGCTTCATCGTCGTCTGTGGAGTCAAGAATCACACAATCCAAATCTGTTTCCTTCTCTCTATCTTCATGGCTGTGTTCTCCAATGGATTTGAGTCTTTTTACACTGTGAGTGAGAGGATCATTCTCAGCAGAGAGTGATGTCTCAGGTCCATCTCTTGATCTCTTTCTACTCTCAGTTTGTTTTGATAGCTCCTCAAACTCTTTCTCCTTACGTTCAAGCTCCTTCTCTTTGAGCTCAAGAGACCTCATCTTGGCTTCAATCTCTTTGGCCTCTGAGTCTTGTCTCAGCTGGAACTGCTCTTCCCTCTTCTCCCTTGATTCAAGTTCCTTCTCCTTTAGCTCAACATCTTTGGCTTTGAGTTGAAACTGCTCTTCCCTCTTCTCAAGCTCATTAGTCTTCTCCTTGATGGTTTCATCGAGCAAGCTTCTCTCCTTCTCCCTTGATTCAAGTTCCTTCTCCTTTAGCTCAAGCTCCTTCCTCTTCACTTCAACATCTTTGGCTTTGAGTTGAAACTCCTCTTCCCTCTCCTCAAGCTCATTAGTCTTCTCCTTGATGGTTTCATCAAGCAAGCTTCTCTCCTTCTCCCTTGATTCAAGTTCCTTCTCCTTTAGCTCAAGCTCCTTCCTCTTCACTTCAACATCTTTGGCTTTGAGTTGAAACTGCTCTTCCCTCTTCTCCATCTCATTAGACCTCTCCATGAAGGTTTCATCAAGAAAGCTTCGCTCTTTCTCAAGCTCCTTCCTCTTCACTTCAACGCCTTTGGATTTGAGTTGAAACTCCTCTTCCCTCTTCTCCATCTCACTACATCTCTCTTGAACGTTCTCACCAAGCACTCTAACCACCTCCTCCCTCTCTTCAAGCTTCTCTTTCCTAACTCGAAACTCTCTCTCTACCACCTCTTCAACCATCTGCATCTCGAGAACAAGTATCAGCAACTCCACCTCCAAAGACCGTCTCAAATCAGATTCCTTTTCTTTCTCCTCCATCTCCAGAGACCGTTGCCTCACAGATTCCACCATCATCTCCTTGTACTCTCTCACCTGACCCGAGAGATCTAGCATCCCAGTAGCTGTCTCTGTAGCATGACTCAAGCACCGTTCCACTAACTCCTCATCCCACCTATAAAGTTTAGTGTTCCCATCAAACAAAAACGACAGAGACTCAAAACACATTCTTATATTGTCCTAAAAGGAAGAGACTTTACTGATATTCAGGATCCAGCTCCGGCTCCATTACTTAGCGTTCTCTGTTGAAACTGAAGCAAAAAGTTCGAAACTTTAAGGCTGTGAACAAGAAGAGGGAAGGTCTGATGAAAGAAAGGAGCTTCCTTTTAGCTTGTAGTGAAGAGAGGAGAGAAGAAAGGCAGAGTCTTTTGAGCTTTACTTGAAATGGAAGGGAGAAAGAAAGCACAGACCTTTCTTATTTCGTGCAATTTTTTTGAATTTAAGACCGTTGGATGAAGTTAAGAGATCTTAGCCGTTGGATTGTGAATACAAGATGATGTAAGTTTTTTGCTTTTGACTTGTGTCAATGTTTGTACGTAATTTTTGTTGATTCTAGCCGTTGTATTGGGTTTTTTTTACTACAATTTAATTGAGATTTTTTATCATCTCATTTGTAGTTCAAAGTTTGCATTTTACTTCAAACAAATCAAAAGAACTTACACAATGATTTCAACAAAAAATTAAAATATATATATATGTAAGAAGCAGTTTCACTATCCCAACATTCATCTTATGTTATCCATAATGGTCTATAACAAGCAAACAGAAGAAGCTCAAAGACCATAACAAACCAAACCAAATCATGCAAAAGAACCAAGTTACAAGCCAACACTCTTGTTGATAAAAGAGGCCTATTCTTGAGCCGAGGATCAACTCTATATCATCTTCTTGTGAGCTTGACTTTGCCCAAGTGAAGTTATTTATAGTCAGAAGAATACCTCTCCCATATTCCGTTTCACAATAGCTTCAGCTTGGGCCTCTGATTCATCATGGTCATGGGCAGATGATCTTCCACAAAGCACCAAAGCATTTGCGTTTCTTCACTTTCACTTTGGTAAGCATTCACGTTTCCTGGGCTGATTTGAAAATTATGTAAAATAAAAGGGTACAATAAGCAATACTTTCCTTCACAAAATGAGAGCAAATAACTCATTCCTCTCATTTCTTGTAATGAAATCTCATCACACACATTGTAAACCTGTTGTTAGATCAAATACAAAAAAGCTTCATGTTTCACCAAAACAAACTAAACATAAACGACACAGATCCATCAGTTCATTAATTGGTGCATCTTCAACATACATAAAATACTTAAAAAA
>QGKV02000297.1:32202978-32215131 GCA_003260655.2 Brassica cretica
AAAAAAAAAAAAAAAAAAAACATCAGCGCAGATACGCATACCAAGAAGACTCCAAAATAGTCAAAAACCTGTGAGTAAAGACTAGTGAATAAACAAAGCTTACACATTTAGAGCATATAATTAGATAAACTCCTCTTATGTTTGGGAAAGAAATGCGTGAAAAGGGTTATGACTTATGGACTCCAAGATGGTAAAATGGTTTACCCTAGCAGCTAGCCTAGAGAGTGGGACACGAGCAAAAAAATGAAGTCCAACAAGAGTGAAGAAATTGCTCAGTTTGATATGTACACTCACCCACACGTTTGCTCTCAGGAAACTTCTTCTGGAGAACCTTGATGCAATTCTGCCAAAATACAATTCAAATCATATATTTTGTCAATCCTTTGTTTTAAGAATATAACCATGATTTTTACAATATTATATATATCCGTGAAATGCAAGAAACAATTACGGAAAGGAGGTTTAAGCCACAGAAATAGCACATAGGCGTGATCTTAAAAATAGGATCATTCTCTCAAGGTAAGAGTGGAAAGCCTAAAGGCAACACAGACCTGTGCAACAGCAAGAGATTGACAGTCCATAGCTGCAACTGCTACCTGCTCATATAGTGTCCATTCTACACAAAAGGAAAGACACTTTGCTCTTTAGGTTTTATAAAACAAACATCAATTGCATTTCCACAATTAGTGTAAAGGTAACCTCTATTAGATTGAGAAGCAAATCAACAAACACACTCGATTCTCAATGAGATTAACATACCATCTGGACCAAGAGAGGATCGCTTTCCCGAATCGTTCAAGATCGAGAGACCGTGCTTGAGCACAATCTCTGATCGGCGAACCTTGAGCTTACGAACGAGGCAGAGATACTCCCAAACGCCTCCTCCTCCATTCTCGACTTGATTCTCGAGTTCGTTCAGCTCTCTCTCCTCCGTCTTCGTCACCATCTCTCTCTAGATTTGCTCTGTTGTTTGTTTGTGCCTTTAAAAATTTTGTGGATCTGTTTGTTGTTGTTAGTGGGACGCTCGCTCCATCACGAAAGTCGCCTTTAATTGATCCCGGTTCGGTTTAATAACCGGCTTAAGTCAATCGAGTACGAAACGGTGCGTTTTAAAATCATCATCGTAATGCTGGGTTTACTATGTGTTATCAATTGGGCTTGTCGTATATCAAAGGCATTGGCACGACTCACGAGATTCAATCCAATTTCTATTATAGCAACCAAACCGGATCGTCCTTCTAATTTCAATTTGTGTTTCGAACCGGACGAAATTGACCCAAGAATCAACTTTCCTATTCAGTTATGTAAACCGAACCAGGATCGTCCTTCTAAATTCAATTTGTGCTTTGAACAAGCCTTTCTTGTTTCTTGTAGTTTTGTTTCTCTTACAATTTCGATTGTGCTACAAGTAAGGGCTCGGCCAAGGGATCGAATCACATAAATGAGATAATCTTGTCATTTATTTTATTGCATTACATAGAAAAAAACAAACTAAATTTATAACTCATAGCTGAGATAACCATGAATTGAAATTTGGTTTTATTTGCAAGCAAAGATACTCTCATGCATAGCGTAAACTCAATACTAGCTGGTTCTAAAATGCAAAGAACTAAAGGCTAACCCATTTTTCTTTTCATTATCAAAAGTAATATGAACATATTGCTTGCTTACTCAAACTAGAGGCTCCATGGCTAAGGAAGGTTCTCACCATATGTGCCTTGGCCATACACACACAACACACAACAAACAGTTTCATACGATAGTTTGCTCTTCTATTACTACTTCATGACATACACATATAAATAAAGTCCATGAACAATATTTTTTCTTCTTTCAAAAAAATATATATTTCATTATATATAGTTTAAATCACTTTTTCATAAAATATGCTTCTTCTTTTTTTCCTTAACTTTTTAAAAATTTTAAAATAAAAATATTTTATGTTAGTTTCTCTTGATAATTATGTTTATTAAGTTTGCATTTATTTCTTTCAATAGTTAGAAGGACAATTCTCTCAGATAGTCATTTTTAAGTTTTTGTCACAAAAATAGCACTTAAGAAAAAAAACGGCCAAAACAGCTCATTTTTATTTTAAAATTTTTAATAATTATTTTTTATTTTTTAAAATTTGAAACTCTATCCCCAAAACTCCATCCCTTAACTCTAAACCCTAAGTCTAGATTATTTAATCCTAGGGTAAAAATACATTTTTACCTTTTAATAAAACTTATTTTGGTCATTTTCTTCATTGATGGCTATTTGTGTGACAAAAACTTAAAAATGTATATATTAGAGAATTAATCTAGTTAGATTAAAATAACAACTAAATTGAACAAGTTTTATATAATAAAACTGTAATATTATTTTTCTAAAATTAAAATATAATTTATTTCTGTTTTGCTCTTAACAATTATTTTCATTAAGTTTGTACTTATACATTTTAATACTTAGATTAGAATAACAATTAAAATGAATACGTTTTCATAATAAGATTGCAATCTGAAATATATAATTTTATACTAATATTAAAATGAATATTTAACATTATAAAATGTTTATCTCTTTAACTTGACTCCAATGATATTTTAAAATATGTAAAATGACTAATATAATTGCTAGTTGTCTTACTCTTGAGTTGCTAGTTGTCTTACTCAAGACACTAAACTAGTGATTATTGATTAACACACTGCGAAGAAACAATCTGCGCAACATCTTTGCTAGTTATCTCACTCTGTTTTTATCATTTATCAAGGGTTGCATCTTCTCTGATACAACTGGTTGTAATTTCTTGAATTAAGTATCAACTCATTACAGAACACAGCCTAAGTAGTTATCAGTCAAAAGTAGAAGCTTCTTTTCACAGTCCCAACAAGTTAGAATTTAAAAAGAATCAGTTAATCTTCCAGCTTAGTAGTTTCCTTGAAGCTCTTGGACAACCAAATCGCCGTCTCTCTAGGTGAAACTTTGCCTGGACCAAAGGGTCTCAGCAAGACATTCAGCTCATCATACCTCTCATCTTGAAGCAGCCTCGCACTGAACTCAAGCAAACCCTCAAGTGCCTCGGCACGTTGCTGATAAGAACTAGGATCAAATCTTTGTCTTCTTACACCAGATGAAGCCCTGCTTGATGCTCCTGCGGTTGCATTCTGATCAGATGACTCGCTGCTCCTGTTTTCTTGGTATGCATCTTCATTCTCAAACATCGCTCCTTCTATGTTTTGGCCTGGTTCAAGGGTGAATTTGTCTTTTGTGACTGAGCAGTCTAGTGGTGGCTCTGGTGGTGGGCTGTATGAACCTCGAGAGGATGCTTTCTTCTTCTTCTTCCCAAACACAACCGGAACAAATGGCTCTTCCTCGTATGATGCTAATGGAAGCTCAATCTTGTCGATTCTTGGTGCGTTCATGGAGACATTAGGAGACTTTATCTGGTGGAGAGAGTCTTTGATTGCTTTTACAGGCTGTCTTGTGCTAGGCATGGAGGCTCTGCGAATTAACGCTGCTGATCTTCGGTTTGTGTGATGTGATGAAACAGGAAGCTGCAACATTATATAAACAAGCCTATTATCACCGATTGGTTTTAAGTTGGAAGCTCGTAATAAACCCGAATCTAGCACAATCAGTAAAACCAGTAAGTAGAGTATTGAGGATAGGATCACTTACTTGACCAAGATCACTCCTAGGCCGTCTTGATCGCACTGGAACATACTTAGAGTTTTTAGAAGCCTCTGAGGTTCTACGAGCAACCGTTCCATCACCACTTTCTTCATCTGTACACAATGCTTGCACAGTTTTTTTAATGGAAGAAGAAACATAATCTTCTTCCTCTTTACACCTGAACCTGCTTGGACCAAAGCTATGGCTTTTGCCTGGAGGACGCCTCCTCTGCTGCTCAGGAAAGCTGTTTCTCCTGGCGGATTCAGATTCTGGCAACACACTGTTTTTTGGATCTTGAATCTTCTGAATATACGGCTGAAGCAACGGTTGTCTGAGAAGCTCAGCAGCCTATATAACAGAAGAAAGAGAGATGATGTTTTACTAATCAAGTTTGTTCACTTTCACAAAAGGACAATGGTAAAACGTTACGCACGCTTGGTCTGGCTTCTGGATTTTTCCGAAGCATGCTTTTAACCAAACACCGGCTGAAGAAAGCAGTTGCCTAGATCAGTAATAGATCTCACTTTGAGAAAAAATTAGGATCCTACACACTTACAAGGCAGCAGAGTATTGAGCTGGAAGTGGAGGAACGATTGATCTGTTAATCCTGTTTATTAGTCCTTGCATGTCCTGCAACAATTTCACAGTCAGAAACTCCTGATGAACATAACATAAATGTAGGTTTGAGAGCTTACAAAAGCTTTGAATGCAGGCTTCATAGCTGTCATCTCATACATACAACAACCTGAAGAAAAAAGAAAGACAAAGATTCAGATGAAATATTCACCTCGAGGTAAAGGTTAAATGTGCACAAAAAAAAAGTAAAGGTTAAGAAGAAGAAGATGAAGGAAATTTTCTGAAGTAGTTCAAAAAATTCAATTATTCATTTAAACAATTGGCACATCTATTGTACAAAAGTGTTTTTTGGTTTGAATAAATTTTAACATTTCATTCAAAAAAAATATTACGAATCTTAGACATGGATGATAAACTTGCCAAGCGACCAAATATCCGACTTGGATCCATAGGGTATATCAGCTAGTAGCTCAGGGCACATGTAGCTTGGCGTCCCAACCACCTGTTTTTGAAGAATCAAACCTAGGTCCGGAACAAAACAATATGTGTTATGTGAAAAAAATTGAAGGAAACTATTACTTACTGAAGATGCAAGGTCCTCTGATGTTAAGACCTTAGCAAGTCCAAAATCGCCTGCGAATATTATAGAGTTGATTTGTCACAAAGCTAGTTAGGAAAATGATATAATGTAACAAATTTGGTAAGCATATTACCTAGACGTATATCTTGATCCTTTGTCAAGAAGATGTTTGAACACTGGATTGGATAAAACCATTTAGTTCAGTATCGTTCTAGAGATTATTTTCTACAAATTGTGTCTGGTCCTGGGACAGAACATCATAACTTACCTTAACATCACGATGGAGAATGTGATTGGCATGCAAGTACTCAAGAGCCAACAAGATCTGAACAAGCCATTTGCAGAGTTTCTAATAACAAACAAAAAAAAGAAGAGATTCAGAAACTGTGTCAATGACCAGAATCATTCATTCACACTTGGTCTTAGCACAAACCTCTTCAGAAAAGTGTACACCATTCATTTTCTTAATTGCTTCCGCCCTGTAAGGGGACAGTAACTGTGTCAAAGAGCCTCTTCTCTAGTCAGTAGTTAAGCGAAGAAGAAAACTACTGAGAAGGAATAAGCTTACATGTCTCCTCCTTTGCAATAGCCTATGATAATGCACACATAGCACCCCTACAAGCACACATCCATAGACCATAGAGCTGGTTTACATTTTTCAAATTTTATTTTAAGAAACGAAAAGATAATGTAAAGATGATGATACCTTTTCGACCCAAGAATCTTTATATTCCACAATGAAAGGATTGTTTATCTTTCTAATCAACTCCATCTACGAGAAGATAACAGGAGACTGTTAATTTACACTTTACAGAACAGAGAAGAGATATAAAAAACCAACCTCTTGATGAGCAGATCTTCTTGTCCTACCACTCTGCCGAGCAAGCCTGATTTTCTTCAGAACATACCTTTAGACAGCAAAAGGAACACAACATCAGAGAGACAACACCACGCAATCATGTTTAAGGTGAAGGGCTTACAGTTTCTTCTCATGCCTATGTCTCACAAGATGAGCTGACCCAAAAGACCCTTTTCCGATTTGCTCAAGTACCTCGTAATGCTCCATTGTCAAACTCTGAGATTATAGAATATCTAACGCCAAATGAAGATAAAAAGACACATTGTACAATTAGCTTATCCTTAGATCATGTTTCTTGTTAATCAACACGAACCGTACCTCAAATAGAATGAGCAAAAGCACTAAACAAAAACGGAAAGAGTGAAACTTTCTTTCTTCAATTGTTCTAAAAGTTTTGCCGTGCCGAACCCACCAAACAATAAAATCGAATCTTTTCGTCGTGTAACATGCAGTTATTTAAGAAGTTTCTAACGTTTTATTGTGAAAAGACAAAAACTTTTCTGAGATAAATTGGAATTACAGATCACTATCCTCGCATTCACAGCTTTTTTTTGACAGTCTATAACACAACGAAGAACACAGCATTGTTGCTAAAAAGAAATGAAAAAAAAACGGTTATTTTGGTGAGAGAGAGAGAGATAGAACAAACCTTAAAACGGTGTCGTTGTGAGATTCAATCGGGAGATTTTGAATAAGAAAACGAAGAAGTTGAAAGACAGAAGTTCCTGCATTACGTGGAGGAAGCTACAAAACGGCACCGTTTCCGGAGAAGGAGCAACGGTAGTGAATAAGAGGAGGCATTATACTAGAAGGTGAAGAAGCTGGTTCGCCATGAGACCTGCTCTCTTGAGAGGAAAACGACAGATTTTGCTCGATGGAAGTTAACAAGACTTTGTAATTTCCTTTATATAAAACTTCAGACAACAATATACTTTAATATTAAAAAATATATATATATATATATATACTTTAATATTTACAGTTTAATATTATACAGTATGTCTCACCCTTTTATCCAAATGATGTGACCTTACTTTATTTATTGATTTGAGTTTATAAGCATAAAAATGACAAATTCGCCTTGAGATAATATATATTATTTTTTGTAGTTCGTGCATAACGATTTATTAATATTATTTGATTAATAATTGATTAGGTCGAGTTACAAAAAAGCCATGGCAAATAATGTATTTTAAAAGGTAGTGAATTTTGTTTTGCTATATCTACATAGACATTAGGCCTGGGATTTATTATCCGAGATCCGGATTCGATCCGAGATCCGCTCCGGATCCGCTCCGAAAATAGGATATCCGGGGTGCCCGGATCCGAATCCGGATAGTAAAATCTTGGATCCGTGCAAACCGAATCCGGATCCGGATATCTTAATTTTTAGGTCCGGATATCCGGATCCGGATCCGTATTTTTAAAATACATTAAATTTTTAAATTTTATTAATATTTATATTTGATATATTAATATTTATACATGAATTAATCTTATAATATTATATTTTAGTTTTTACAATATTATAAACATATATAAATATATTTATAAATATTTTAATTTATGTATTATATTTAAAAAAATAGTATTTTTTGTTAAAAAAATTATTTTTAATTATTTTGACGGATCCGGATCCGGATCCGGATCCGGATCCGGATATCCGCGGATAATAGAATATCGAGACGGATATCCGAAACCCGGATATCCGGAAACCACGAATCCGGATCCGGATATTAAATCCACGGATCCGGATCCGGATATTAAATCCACGGATCCGGATCCGGATATTAAATCCACGGATCCTCCGGATCCGGATACCCTAAATTTCCCGGATATCCGGATCCGTCTCAGGGCTAATAGACATACCTTTTTTTTTATAGAGACATATTTCTTTTCTTTTTTGATAAAATCACAAAAGTATTTCTTGTCTTATGGTTTCTGTCATTTAATTGCTGCCACGTTATATTTGTTCATATGTCATTGTTATAGATAACATTATTGTGTTGACAAAAATAACATTGTTTTGAAAAGTCTCAAATAAATAACACTAGAATCATTGTAAAATCAAAATTCAAAATCTATATTAGCTCTTTATAAATACACACTCTAATAACAACCCAATACTAATAGATAAAATTTTGAATATTCCATTGTTATATTAGTATTATTTTATTTTGTTCAGTGCATCTTCATTTTATAGAAAATACTATATTTACTTAAGTTTTCCATTACAATTTCAGTATTTTTACAACCAGATGACCCAATGGGTCTGTACATTAAGTCATGAACATAGTGGCACTCAACCAACACAAATATTTTTGTCCCTCAAGCTTACTGGCTGAGAAAAAAATGATTCATTATGCAAACATCTTTATTTGTCTTTATTCATTTTATAAGTTCTTGCAAAGCTTATTTCGTCTTACTTCACACCCACTTATATCTTCCTTTCCTTCTCCATGAAACTATTTATTAGACCTTTAGTAGCTGAGGGCAAAGGCAAAACCGCGTGAGCCGTGAGTGTACTGAATTTTAATAATCATGTCAACGGGAGATCTATTTTTTATTTTTTAAAGGTTACCAGGTTACATGGATGTAACTCTTGTATTTTGTTTTGTTCTCTAGAGTTGTTCTATCAAATTGCAGGGAGGTTCATTGTTCGATCCAGTCAGACTGTAGCTATTTCTCCTTCTTGTCCTTTTCCCCATGGTTGTACTGTATAATAAATAGTTTCAAAAAATCAAAATGCAAATTCATGAAGAAAAATCAAAGTTCTATTAGAGATTTTTGATATTGAATTGGAGAAGCCAGTTTCATCTTTTGGAATTACATTGATGTATTTCTAACCAAAATCATCAATAAATCGATCATTTTAAATCTATTTATCAATCAAAAGCCATGTGTAAATTCTTTATATTGGTTGACAAAAAAAATATTTATATTTTGGTGCAAAAAAAAACACTTAATAGTAGTAAGAATCTAAATCAATAATATATGAAATTTGATAAATGTTTTAATAAGTTTATTGATCGTGCTTTGAATTTGAGAGTCCATCCAAAAACCTATAAGTACTAAAAACAGAGCAGGCCTAAATATGCTATATAGCATGCCTTAATATATATCATTGGGCTTGAAAAATGTTGATTAAAGCCCATCACTCATGAGATTGGGCTTGAATAATTTAGACTACTTTCTCAGTAGCTCACTGTTACTGGAATTAAAGTTTCTACTGTATACAATTTGCAATCATTCATGGATACGAAAATGAATTTCATTTCTGTTGCTAATCCCCTTCTGAAATGCTGAAATTTCGTATGATGTTGAATCGAAATTAAAGAGTTTATTTCAAATTTTTACAAAGGAGAAAAATTATCATCCAGCGAAAAACCTCACTTGTTCATAACTTCAACACCATTCTTCCCAGCGATAATCACCGAAGTAGCCATCCCAAGAAACAAACCATGCTCCACGACCCCCTCAAACTTCCCAATCTCCCTCCCCGCGGCAAACCCATCCTTCAACGGCTCCTTAAAATACAAATCAATAATAAAATTACTATTATCCGTCACATACGCCTCCCCACCCTCACCAACCCTCAGCTTCGCCTCGCACCCAAACTCCCTAAACAAATCCCTCAGCCTCACCAAATTAAACTTCCAGCAGAACTGAACAACCTCCACGGGCATCGCCAGCCCGCTCCCTCCTAGCCCCTTCACGAGCTTCGTATCATCCGCAACGACGATAAATCTCTCGGCAACGGCCTCCACCATCTTCTCCCTCAGGAGCGCGCCGCCCCGCCCCTTGACGAGGTCGAGGTTGGGATCCACCTCGTCGGCGCCGTCGATCGCGAGGTCGATTCTGGGGTGCGTGTCGAGCGCGACGAGGGGGATTCCTAGGGATCGGGCTTGGTCTTCGGTGCGTTTTGACGTCGGGATGCCGACGATGTCGTGGAGCTGGCCGGAGGAGAGGAGTTTTCCGATTTGGTCGACGGCGAAGGCGGCGGTGGAGCCGGTTCCGAGGCCGAGGACCATCCCCGGTTTGATGGATTCGACGGCTTTTTCGGCGGCGAGTTTCTTTAGGTCGTCTTGGGAGAGTGCGACGGATTGGGCCTTGACGGAGAATGAAACGGAGGTGGGACGGGGAGAGGAGGAGCGTAGGTTGGGAGAAGGAGCGCGTAGAGTGACGTGAGATGATGAGACGAAGGATAAGGAAGCCATTGGAGACGAGAAGTGTTTGGTTGGAGCAAGGTAGAAACAAAATAGTAGAGGTTGGGTTTTTGAGATTTGAGTGGAAGAGGAAGGTGAGGGGTAGTTTTAATAGTTTTGTTCAGGTCCCGGCAAAATAACCGGAACATAAGAAGCGAACCAAAATACCCGTTAAATAATCGAACCGAAAGCCGAACAGATATCCGAATATATAAAAATATTAATTATATATATATAACATAACTAAACATATATTTTTAATTTAAAAATTTATTAAAAATATCTGAAAATAGGTGAGAGTAACTAAATTATTATAAAGTATCTGAATTACCCGAAAGTATCCGGTACTATCCGGATAATTTTATCCAAAGTATCCAAAGTATTCCGAAATATCCAATTTTTTTATCTAAATCATCCTAATTATTTGATATTTTATCCTAAATAACCAATATTTTACCCGAATTATCTGAACTATCCGAACCATCCAAATGAGAACCGGATTTTTTCCGGGTATTTTCCGGTTCCTAGTTTTACTATCCGAACCGAACCGAACCGAAAATAGATCAAGTAGTAAATGGATCCTCTAACCCTCTATCCAAACTATCCGAAATACCCNACCCGCTGAGGCAGTCAGAGGTTTACCATTGCGGCGTCGTTTTGATTCGTCTACGAGTCTAATTAGTTTCCTCCACTTTCTCGATTTTTCAGATTTCTTTGTAAGAACGAAACGAAAAAACTCACGATGTCCGCCGAATCAGCCAGCGATATTCCTAAGGGACAGGTGAACTAATAGTAATCTGTTTTTAGTTTTTATTCTTTTGTATATGCTTTTAAAAGTAATCTTAATTTTTTTTGGTTGGGAAGAATATCTATGGTTGAGGGTTTCGAATCTCTTGTGATGTAATTTTTGAGCAATGGATTCTATTAAGTTTGATTGGTTGTGCTTTGATATTTCAGGTTGATCTGCTAGATTTCATTGACTGGTCAGGTGTTGAATGCCTCAACCAAAGCTCAAGTCACTCCTTGCCCAATGCTCTCAAGCAGGTTATTTGTATACCAAGTTTTTGTAGGAAACTGAGTTTTTTTTTTTTCCTGGATTGATATTTAATATGATTTCTTTTGACATGTAAAACATATTAGTCCTTAATACAAAATAATAGTTTGCAAATTGTTTGATTGCTTTTTCATGACTTGTTTGATTGATTTACTTGTTTGTGAATGTAGGGGTATAGAGAAGATGCGGGTTTGAACCTAGAGAGTGATGCTGATGAACAGCTACTAATCTATATTCCTTTTAACCAAGTTGTCAAACTGCATTCTTTTGCTATCAAAGGCCCTGAAGAGGAAGGTAATGTTGTTAAAATAAAAGAAAACATTTGTTTTTTGATTTTTTAGTGTTGCGTTTGGTTTTGTTACTTGTTATTAATGTTTTTTTTTTGCTTGCTTGCTTATATAAACATCTCAGGTCCTAAAACGGTGAAGTTTTTCTCAAACAAAGAACACATGTGCTTCAGGTATTTTAGCTATATATGACTTGGTGATTATTATTATCGTTGTAATAACTCAATCCTCTTTGATACAGCAATGTCAATGATTTTCCTCCGAGTGACATCGCTGAACTAACCGAAGAAAACCTCAAGGTAAAACATTTCTTAAAACCTAAATTTTATTTCATTTAGTGACATCTATTCCATCTGTATTGAGACTTCTCTGTTGAAATCAATTTTACAGGGAAAACCGGTGGTTCTTAAATATGTTAAGTTTCAGAATGTTCGTAGGTAAAATGCTTTTACCATGTTCTGTGTTATATTATACTTTTGCTCAGCGAAATCACTAGCTCGACCTAACCTTTTATCTATTTGATTAAAGCTTGACGATTTTCATTGAAGACAACCAATCGGGTTCTGAGCTCACAAAGGTTCAGAAGATCGCTCTTTACGGCTCAACGTAAGTATCTCAGAAATGTTTTATTACTAGACTCACAATCCTAAAGATAATGTTGGTGCAATTACAGGGTTGAGACTACTGATATGAAGGGGTTGAAGAAGATTGAAGATCACTGAGCAAACAAAAGAGTTATAATAATCATCATATGATCATTTATCACTTTGATTTCTACTATTCTGTTGTTGGTCTCTTTGCTTATCACTTACCTTTTGAAGTTTCTTCAAATATTGAGCTAGACTGGAACTTGCGATTACAAGCTTATTTCATAAGATTCCAGTCACATTAAAATTACATTTGGTGTATGTTTTTCGAAAATATAGTGAATAAACAGA
>QGKV02000297.1:32219122-32235620 GCA_003260655.2 Brassica cretica
TTTAGATATGGTTACGTAGAGACAATTCTCGGTGCGGTTTAAGAGAGCACGTCTAGCGAATAGTTCATGCGATGTGATAAGAGATCGAAAGTATTTCGAAACGAGAGAGAGTGTTGGATAGTAACGTTTCGGTACACGAGATATACAATCTATGATGATGTCTTATTGAAGTGAATTGATCAAAGTCAGAGCATGTTTAACTAGGTATTTTCCTATTAAAATATAAAAAATAACTAAAAGTACGAGAGAAAAATAAGAGACATCTCTGTCTTAGCTTAGTCTCTTATTTTTCTTCCATGTGTCTTTTTGTGAATGGTTTATTTTATTTTATTAAAATAAATTCTAATTCTATAATTATTTTATTAATAAAAGTTATCTAAGAGATTCTGTTGTGGGTATACACCATTGAACAGGCTCTAATGGCTATTATCGATTGCTTCAATCAACACAAGACTATGCACCCTCAAGGCTATAATGCTTTTTTTTGTTTTTATTTTTGAAAGGTATATGGAAGCTTATATATGTAGGGAATGATTAGCAAGAGGGTGGGTAGAGATTTAAGGATAAATAATATATTGATTTAATATATGTTATTGAAGTTTATTTTTGGTGATGACAATAAAGTTTATATTTGGATATATATATATAAAAATATATATGGGTGTGTGTGTATATATTAATGTTTAATATATTTTTTTTTGAACAAGATTAATGTTTAATATACATTTATTGTTTCAAAAGTTAAGAAAATCTAGATGGATTAGTTATCTCATTAGTTGAAAATCAATCTCTCATGAAAATCCTGATTTAAAACTATCAGATTTTGATCATATTTTGTCAAAACTACACTAATGTTTTTTCTTGTTTTTTTAAAGCTGGATAACTATGCAACTCATATATTCAATTGGTGTTGACCTGGGGCTCGTCTTTGCTTATTATAGGTCTGTCCATTTATTGTCTGAAAATAAATTTCGTGTATATAATTATGATAATTTAATCATTCGCCTTTCTCGAATACAATATCAATTCACTTTACATTCACATATGGGTTTCATGTGATTGGGTAATAGAGGCTTGGTTGGCTAAGTAAATGACAACATTATAATAACCAAAAATGGAATATTTTATTAAATCTAATTTTGTTAGCCGAAAGTGAAACGGTATGCGTCTCACGATTAAATATTTTGCAGTGTCACCAGATCTCTAACCAAAAGATTTGAACAAAACATATGCCTCTCATCATCATCCCTTTGCGTCTTTCCAGTTCATAATTCACATGCTAAAACCATTCAAATATATCAACTAGTCTAATTTTATTTTATATAATGTTGGCATGCATGATGCATACTACGATATGACTGCCCACAATTAATACTATTGCAACAAGTAGTTTTATATAGTCTAATTTCGGTTGCTTTCACACTATTTTCTTCTAATAATTGAATCTATCAGCACAGAAGTTACTAATAGTCGAAGCTATGCAAAACGCATTTTAATAGTGCTTGCCTGTTTTGTATAAGAATTGTGTTTTCTTTGTTGTGCATGTCACTTGCAACTTAAGAAGAAAAGATCCTTATTAACATGGTTCTTGGATGTAACATTGTATGCAAAATAGTAAATACTCTTTCTAATTTTTTATCCTTTTTATTTTCTTGATGGCTCTAGTTTTTTTAACCTTCTGTATGTTTGGAAGATGGTGTTATATGTGTCAGCATGCGTTGTCTTTAGGCGTGACCAATATTCAATTTGCATCTTATTTTATATGTAATTCATAACGGGACCACAAGTTCATGTTCTCATCACTTT
This sequence comes from Brassica cretica, assembly GCA_003260655.2. Lineage (NCBI taxonomy): Eukaryota > Viridiplantae > Streptophyta > Magnoliopsida > Brassicales > Brassicaceae > Brassica > Brassica cretica. Next base: position 32,220,929 of record QGKV02000297.1, read on the forward strand.
CTCAACTCCCCAAATGCCTTCTTTGTTTACTAAACAAAATACTTATTATTTGCAACAAATCGCTATATTTGAAACCGTAATATTATTTGATATCTTCAGTTTAAATTCATACTAAAGTTCTCTATCTATTTTCACTTAATGATATATAGATAATATGAAGGTAACATCAGAAATTTCACTATGTATTTGGGTGAGGAATTAGTGTTGTTTCATTGTATGTGAAATGTTTTTACTTTATCTTATTACTGTGTGGAAAAACTAAAAAGACATCTGTAGCGAAGTAGAGATAATATAATACAAAAAGTAAGAGAGTTTCGTTGTATTGGTTAACAACCTAACATATGTAAACGTGAAATCATGACCAATTAATCTTTCTCTCTTTTCCTTAATACATCATGTCATCAACTATCCCCTTCTCTATGTGATATGTATGTATATTACTTATTTATTTAATTGTTGGAAATTCTGATTACAGACACGTGTTTATTACTAATTGTATGTTAACGTTCTGAAGAACGAAACACAGAAATTGTTAATTAAATCATCATTAAAAAGCTTTAAATTTACATCAGACCGACTCTTCAAACACAACTAACGTTCAATAAAGTAATAATAATATGATAATATTCAAATAATGATCAATGATTCATTCACAAATCACACCCTCTAGCTTCTCGAGACTATTTATACCTTTCTTCTCCCTCTCATTACCCACATGAAACAAGAAGCTCACACACACAACACACCCAAACCCATGTGTATATGCAAGTAAATATCCCATGCACCAGTAGCAGTTAAGCTGCCAGCATGATCTTGTCTTCCTCTCTTAAGCTTCATATATAACTAAGCTAAGGAAATATATAATTTTCTTGTTCTCATAAGAATATATGATAATAGCTTAGAGAGAGAGAGAGAGAGACTAGGTCATGCTGGTAGTTTCACCTGCTAATGACTAGCATGAAGAAGAAGAAGAAAGAAGACATGTGGGAAAAGTATATAGTATTCCTTATGAACCTTCTCATCCAGAAAAAGGGTCTCATCAAGTGTAACCCATACAGAGTGAGTAATTAAACAGGTCATTTTAACTTCATTTTGTACCCTCGGTAACTTTCTTAGTCACTGCGAAATCTCATATTGGCATTTGCATTTATGTGTTAATATTATCATCATGAACGTTAAGCTATAAGAAATTTGACTAAATTATCTTCAAACGACGTCGTATTGCTCAAATGCTTTTGACTCTCTCTGTTTATCAAAAGACTCAGGACAAACGTCACTGAACTAGCGGGATTGATTCTATCTTGTAATCCTATCCTGTATCCCTGTATCCTTCTCTTTCCCGGTTAAGACAATAAATCAAACAAAATTATTACATTAAGGATTTTGCATTTTGAGGATTAGAAAACGAGTGGTCGTGGTCGTCCTCTGTTCCTGCTTCCCCCCTTCCTTCTCTATCCTCCAAAGTCCTCGCCTTTCCCTCTCCTCTCGCACTATCTCCACCGTCTCACCTCTCGATTCTTCTCCGATCGCAATTCCGCTTCTGGGTTTCTCGCTCCTCCCCTGAACTCCCCAGAAAGTTTGTTCCTTTACTTCATTTGCTCTGTTTTCGCCCACTTCCATGAACCTTAAAACAGATAGAAATGACGCCACTTTCCTCTGAGCTCGTCGGTTTCACCATCCCTTTCTACTCCAAAACATATAAACACTACAATCGAAGCTTCTTAACCTGCTCTAACGTCAATGTCAAACCTTTCTCAACCAATCTTCAAGCATCCACAACGGACGCGAGACAAACTCATTCACACTCTCTCGGATTCAGAGACACCCAGATGCTCAAAATCTTCCACCGCTCGTGCCGGTCAGGCAACTACACCGAGGCTCTCCACCTCCTCGAGAGCATGGTTCCTAAAGGCTACAGCCCCGACGTGATCCTCTGCACGAAGCTCATCAAAGGCCTCTTCAACCTCCGCAACGTCCCCAAAGCCGTTAGGGTCATGGAGATCCTCGAGAAGTTCGGGCAGCCTGACGTCTTCGCCTACAACGCCTTGATCAACGGGTTCTGCAAGATGAACCGCATCGACGACTCGACGAAAGTTCTCGATAGGATGAGGAGCAAAGGCTTTTCCCCTGATACTGTGACTTACAACATAATGATTGGTAGCTTGTGTAGCAGAGGGAAGCTTGATCTTGCCTTAAAGGTGTTTGATCAGTTGGTTAATGATAACTGCCAGCCTACTGTGATTACTTACACGATTTTGATCGAAGCGACGATGCTTGAAGGCGGCGTGGACGAGGCTTTGAAGCTGCTGGATGAGATGTTGTCTAGAGGGTTGAAGCCTGATATGTTTACTTACAACACGATCATCAGAGGGATGTGTAAAGAAGGGATGGTGGAGCGGGCTTTCGAGATGATTCGGAGCTTGGAAGTGAAGGGATGTGCGCCTGANGATGGGAAGATCGATGAGGCGCTGAATCTCCTTAGGCTTATGAAGGAAAAGGGGTTGACGCCTGATGCTTATAGCTATGATCCTTTGATCGCTGCGTTCTGTAGAGAAGGTAGGTTAGATTTAGCTATCAAGTTCTTGGAAACTATGATCTCCGACGGGTGTTTGCCCGACGTGGTGAACTACAACACCGTGCTGGCTACGCTGTGCAAGAACGGGAAAGCGGATCAAGCGTTGGAGATCTTCGGGAAGCTAGGCGAAGTCGGCTGCTCGCCGAACTCCAGCTCCTACAACACGATGTTCAGCGCGCTGTGGAGCAGCGGAGATAAGATCAGGGCGTTACAAATGATATCAGAGATGCTTAGTGACGGGGTAGACCCCGATGAGATCACTTATAACTCAATGATCTCGTGTCTATGCAGAGAAGGGATGGTTGACGAGGCTTTAGAGTTGTTGGTTGATATGAGAAGCTGTGAGTTTCATCCCTCGGTTGTTACATACAACATTGTTCTGTTGGGATACTGTAAAGCTCATAGGCTTGATGACGCGATAGGTGTTCTTGACACAATGGTGGAGGATGGGTGTAAGCCTAATGAGACTACTTATACAATGCTTATTGAAGGGATTGGGTTTGCTGGATATAGAGCTGAGGCTATGGAGTTAGCTAATGATCTGGTTCGAATCGACGCGATTTCTGAGTTTTCATTCAAGAGATTGCATAGGACTTTCCCTTTGCTTAATGTTTTACAGAGATCTTCTCAGACACTTGGTCATTAGGATTAACAACACATTATGTTATTGATTTTAATTGTTCAGGTGAATGAGAAACAAACAATAAACTATGGCTCTGCTTTATAGATCGCTGTGACTGTGACTGGTTGCAAGTTACTCGTTTTGGTCATGCGATACAATTAGTTAATTTTACAGTGATTGATCGTTGCAACTAAGTCAAAAATCATGAGACAAACTAATGAACATCAATGTTTTAAAAGTTGGTCTACACAGAGGCAGCAAATCGTTAAATATTCGAAATGATTTTCTTAAAATACAATTTATGCGCTTCATATCAGTTTAAACTGTTGTAAACCAATAAAAACTTGTTTAAACAAGTTTAAATAGATCTAAATTAGTATAAATCTTTTAACATAACTATACACGTTTGTCTAATTTTTTATTGAATGTTTAGTTTTTATAATTCACTGAAATAATATTATAATTAAATTTAAAAATTAAAATATATAATGTAAATATAAAATATATAAAAATAAATCAGTCTAAGGTATGATTGAATTGGAGTTGCATGACTTCAAAGATCAAATTTGTTTTATGTTACTTGTACGACAAACTAATATTCAGACAAAAGCAAGAGCTTTCAGCTCTGTTTCTTCTGCTCTATGTTCGTGCGTCGAGGAGTTCGGTTCTTTGCCACCGAATGTAAACGCAAGACGACAACATGGGACCCTCTTCGCTCCCTCGAGCTCAATCACCAATCTCTTGTTCTGCTCGAGAAATGCAATTCTAGGCACCAATTCAAGCAGATCTTAGCGAACATCATGCGCGTCAACCTCATAGGCGACACGTTTCCCATGAGCCGTCTCATCTTGTTCTCAGCGATCACGTATCCAGACAACATCGACTTGGCGAAGCTTCTGTTTCGTAACTTCACACCGAACCCAAACGTTTTCGTTTACAACACAATGATCTCTTCTGCTCTTTCGAAAAAGAAATGTTTTGCTCTGTACGGGTCTATGATTAGACACAGTGTTTGTCCCGACAGGCAGACGTTTCTGTACTTGATGAAAGTAACGAACTTTCTGTCGGAAGTGAAGCAGGTTCATTGTCATGTAACTGTTTCCGGGGTTTTGTCTGAAGGGAATAATTACTACCTGTGGAACTCTCTGGTGAAGCTCTATATGGAGCTGGGGGGTTTGGGTTATGCGGAGAAAGTGTTCGATGAAATGCCTGAACGAGATGTTAGCTCTTTTAACACGATGATTGTTGGTTACGCCAAGAAGGGTTATTGTTTAGAGGCGATGAAGGTGTATTATAAGATGGTTGGTGATGGTATTGAGGCTGACGAGTACGCGGTGTTGGGTCTTTTAGTTTGTTGTGGTAGATTATCTGATGTTAGGCTTGGGAAAGGAGTTCATGGTTGGATTGAGAGGAGGAAGCCTGGCTCTTCCTCGAATTTGATACTGTGGAATGCTGTTTTAGACATGTATTTCAAATGCAGAGACTCTGGTTTTGCGAAAAGAGTGTTTGATGTGATGAAGAAGAAAGATACGTGTTCTTGGAACACTATGGTTGGTGGCTTTGTTAAGCTTGAGGACATGGAAGCTGCTCGTGATGTTTTTGATCAGATGCCTAGAAGAGATCTTGTGTCCTGGAACTCTCTGCTTCTTGGTTACTCCAAGAAGGCATGTGATCAGAGAGTTGTTAGAGAGTTGGTCTATGAGATGTTGATAGTGGAGAAGGTTGTTCCGGACGGCGTTACTTTTGTAAGTTTGATAAGTGGTGCAGCAAACAACGGAGAGCTTAGCCAAGGAAGATGGGCACACGGGTTAATGATCCGTCTGGGATTGCAGATTGATGCCTTTCTTGGTTCGGCTCTGGTGGATATGTACTGCAAATGTGGTAGCATCGAGAGGGCTTTCATGGTTTTCAAGACAGTTGCTGAAAAAGACGTCACGCTATGGACGACAATGATAACTGGGACCGCCTTCCATGGAAACGGCAAGCAAGCTCTGCAACTATTCCAAGAAATGCAAGAAGAAGGCGTGACGCCTAACAAAGTCACTCTCCTCGCTGTTCTAACAGCTTGCAGCCATAGCGGCCTAGTGGAGGAAGGGCTACACATTTTCAACCACATGAAGGAGACATTCGGGTTTGACCCTGAAACGGAGCACTACGGAAGCCTTGTCGATCTCTTGTGCAGGGCGGGGAGATTAGAAGAAGCAAAAGACATAGTGCAAAAGAAGATGCCAATGAGACCAAGCCAGTCGATGTGGGGATCAATCTTAAGCGCTTGCCGAGGAGGAGAAGATATTGAAACCGCAGAGATGGCTTTAACAGAATTGCTTAAGTTGGAGCCTGACAAAGAAGGTGGATACGTGCTGCTGTCCAACATCTATGCAGCCGCTAGAAGATTTGGATATTCAGACAAGACGAGAGAAGCAATGGAGAGCCGTGGAGTAAAGAAGGTTGCAGGATACAGTAGTGTAGTAGGAGTAGAGGGAGCTCATAGCTTTGTGGCTACAGAGAGGCAGAACCATCCAAGATGGCTTGAGATTAGAGGAATATTGCATCATCTATGTGAAGAAATGAGTTCAAACTTGGATCTTATTCATTCAATCTTGTAATAAAAATGCAATAATCTTTCTGAAGCAAATTTTTGATTATGGTAATGTCTAAATTCAACCAAAATTTCACAACCAAAGGATTGTATGTACACATTAAGACAACAAACTGACAAAAGTTTACATCCCTATATGGTAAACTCCTTTTGAAGAGTGTTATTATTACTACTGCCTTCTCTGAGACCTTGAAGACATAGATGCAATGTTCTCTGGACACTATCTGCAACCAATTTGAGCTTCCCTTGAGTCAAATCTCCTGCAGCAGATCCGTTGACTTCCACCGTACGGCTCACTCTCTGTTTACACTTCTCCCAATCATCAACACGCTGCCAGCAAGCCCTTCCTCCATGGCTTCCTTCCATCCCAAGAAACGTCACGCTAGGGTTATCCCCAAAGGTGTACCTCAACCTAACCGATACACAGTAAGGCAACCACGCCGCTCCTCCAGCTGCGTTTATGTGAGGTATGTGCGCAGGATCAAGAACCACGGTCAAAGCAAAGTCGACCGTACTCTGAGGCCGGTCGAAATGGATATTGCTTTTAGCCGCACAGCTAGTTTCCACATCTGCACCGGAATGGTTCTCTAGGCATAGCTCGATTCTAGGTCTCTGCGCAGGAGTAACCTCTCCGGCTTGTTGTGATTGTGATAACCCTTTCTTCCAAGCTATTAGTTTAAGAAACTCTCTTAAGACAGGTATGGGTAGTGTGAGGAGTGTTATGAACGAGGCGACTCTCGAAGCATCGTAAGGCTCTGATGCAACACGGCGGCTGAAATAGTCACAGATTTCTCCAATCTCGGATTGTGTTAGCTCCTCTTGAGCAGTACCTGATGAACCGTTTTGCTGCTGTTGCTGGTGATGGAATCTCCTCACGCTGAGGACTTGGAGAAGAAGCTGAACTCTATGGACACTCACCGCAAATACATAGCCACTACACAAGAAAAGAACAACTAAGGTTATAGCATAAACACACGATATGGTTTGTTTAAGTTCTTGGTTTTAGATTATACCCGACAAAGAAGCGTAAAGCTGGTTGTTCTTGGTCTAGATTCAAGAGAGCGCCTTCGTTCTCCTTCAAGATTGAACCTAAGATCTCCCTCAAGAGATCTGGTAGCTGAGCAAATAGCCACAGTACTCCAAGGTATTTGAGGATACCACGCAAAACTTTTTTAAGAGCCACAAGAGGAACCCATCCTCCGCCATAGCCACCATCATCACCTAAACCGATAATCGCTGTGTTTAATTCGCCTCTTACATGTGCTGGCACACCACTTCCTGGTGGTCTACGTACAGATAATCCTGAGCCAACCACTAAAGATCCTGAAGCAACACTGCCTACACGACTCATCACGGCTCTTGACATTGCACTAGAAGGGGAAAAGTTAACTCTGCTACCACTGTTTGGATTCGTTGCTCCTCCTTGGCTACCTGTCAGATTCGGTTCCAAACCGTTTAACTCTTGAGCAACATGCTCCATGATGAAAGGTCTGAACTGGGGACATGGCAAGGAGCCTCCAATAGAAGCACCGCCCTTGGGTGGTGTTGCTGGTTGCAACCAGACTTGATCTCCAGCAAAGCATCTCATGTCCACCGCAAAACGTTTGCGGTATATGATCCTTATCCAATAGGGTCCACGGAGTACTACAGAGACATCAATGGGTAAGAGAGAGCTGGGAACGATTCCAGGTCCGCTTCTCCCTGCAGCTCCATGGAAACCTCCACCGAGTGGACTTGGAGCAGGAGAAGGAGAAGCAGCAGCACTCCCTGAGGCAGACTGGCCAACAGCATTTGGAGCTGCTAAAGTTGAAGGTTGAGTTTGTTGCGTCTGATTTGATTGTCTGGAAGTCGCTGTAGCAGGTACGACAGTCACGCCAGTGGCTGAACTAGCTCGGGCAGGGCGAGTAGCGGCAGCTAACGCAGTCAAAGGCCCGGCAGTAAGGCGAATGCAATCCAGAAGAGATTCTACCTCTCCACCATTTATGAAATCCTCCAAGAACTGTACAAGAATAACCCACAATAAGGAAAATTATATATATAGAGTAAAAACTCTATAAATTAATAATGTTGGACTATGATATTTTATTAATTTACAAAAAGTTTCCTTTTTAGATTTTTTCTTTTTAAATTATATTTTTCCAAAATATTTTCATGTATATACATTAATTAAAAGTTTGGAATTTGACATTCATATTGTTTTTATTATATTATTTGGTGTATATAATATGTTTTATAGAACTTAAATGTGGTTTTAGATATAATTTTACTAAATCTCATCAAAATATATTAAATGTTAATAAAATATTAAGATCATTCGATTGTTAATATAAAAAAAACAATAAATGGTTTGTTTTTACTTATATAAAATGTATATAAGTATATAAATAATCAGTTCATAATTTTAATGGGACCATATATTTACATATGTTTTTTTAACTATTCTTTTATTATTTTATCGATTTGTATTATATTTTGAACCAGCCCAATGGGACAGTAGAAATTTATTAATTTATGGTGTTTATTAATTTATTAATTTATGGTATTTATTAATTTAGGAGTACTAATTTATAGAATTCTATTGTACATACCTCTTAAGAGTAAAAAGTAATTCCTATGAAATACTCACCTTGGTATGTGGCCAGTGTTGGTCAGGAGAGACGTGCATGGTGCATTCATCTTTACCTGATTCCCACTCCACAACAAAACGAGCCAAAATGCCCGAACCAAAGCTAAACCACAGGCTCGTCAATCCCACTGCCTCAATCTTGAAAGCCCTCCATCTATCAACCGCCTCCCCACCGCCTTTCCCTCCAGCAGGTCCTTTAACAGCGGCATTACCACCACCAGGCTCTTCTGTTTTCTCATCCGCCTTTATGCCAAGTAGTTTCCGCATGCCAAGGGAGAACCTTCTAGCATTAGAAAGCCTCTGTATATCGGCCACAAGCTTCTTGATACTATCTGCTTCCACGGACTGATAGGTCAGAACAACGCCTTCAGGGTCATAACGGATATGTGAATCCACATCAGACGAATTAGCAATGTGAACTCCGGATCCCCACGGTGTCGATTTGCTTCCCTTCTGAAGCTCCCAGAGATCCCTGAAGTGCTGGTCGTTTATTTTCACATCCCAACACATGCTCCCAGGTCTACCGAGCTGCAAGCATATATGTTGCCAGGAATCATTCTGAGCAAACGGAAGACGGAACCATATGTCTGAAAACGAATCTCTCAGTCCCATCTCCTCAACGTATTGGATGTCCAGCGCCTCCATCTGGCTAGTTAGCTTGGCGTGCTTTATGGACAGAGAAGAGTGCCTGACCACGTGGAGAAGAGCGTAGACGAAAACGCTCGAAGGTGCGTTCCCTTTGTTTGCTTCAGCTATGAGATCCCCGTAGCTGCATCCAATGGTTTTCGTTGATGTTACCACTGCAGTAGATAGGGCCTGTGATGCAGAGGTTTTACTTTTCTTATTGGGATGAGTTACACCTTCCACTCCTTGTAGAGATGGGATCAATCTTAGCAAATCTGAAGCTGAGCGTTTCCGTGACTTCTGGTCTTTTCTCAACAAAGGACCATCAGAGGTAACTGCAAGATCAGCTGACTCAGAGACAACAGTTAGGGATGGAGACAATACCATGGACAACTCCTTGTTAGAGTTCTTCTTCATAGCTGAACCCTTCCCAAGGGGAGGAGATGACAACAGATTAAAAGAGCTAGATTCCAAAGGGCCTTGCGTACTGTAGAAGGAATCAGATTGATAGCTAGTCAACAGCAGAGCTTTTCCATCAGCAGATGACGTCACTTTCTGATGTCCAAACACTTCATCAACGATGCTAGAGAAACTCAACTGCCCTCCACTCATCTCCGCCAAAGACTCCTCAACTAGTCCAGGACCAAGGTGTCCAGACGCTTGATTTAAGCTCCTCTCAGCATCTGAGAACGAAGACACAAATCTAGCTACATCCGATGTGATCAAGTTGAGATCATCTTCAAGAATCCGTATCTGCCCAATATCAATCTTCTTAACCCGCAGAACGTTGCTGAGATCGTTGAGAAACTGAGGTTTCCCCGAACCGTCCGTTTGAGTTTCCGCTAGTTTAAACAATGGCGTGAAGTCCTTTTCGAGCTCCATGAGCAAGAGGTGAGAGCTTTCGCAGTCAGGGAACCCCAACGCCAGAATGCTTGACCCATCCGAGAGGCTTTTGGGGGCTTTGTTTACACCAAAACCATGTTCGTAGACCTGCATTAAACCAAAAACAAAATTCAGCTCAGAAACTGAACTTGAACAACAAGATGAGGAACACAGTTACTTTACCTCAAGACCCAAAAATTTGCCAATGGCGGCAAAAAAATGCAAAATGCTTTTGCTTCTCAGGTTGATAAAGGCATCAACAGCAGATATGCTTCCTTGGTTTAACGCATCTTCAAATTCAACCAAGATGGAGGGGGTCAAGACACTCTTGGATGACTGAAGAAGAAACTTACCGGTCCTGCAATCATTAATGTAAAATAAGAAACGCCAGGCTAGATAAAATCTCTCTCTATATGTAAATAAAAGCAAATATTATACCTTATATTGATCCCAAGTGTGAAAAATGATGATCCATAAGCTCGGACACGTAATACCTCTGGCTCTATTTGTTGCTTAGAGTCTATCATGTTACCTCCCTAAAAGAAAGAAGAATAACCAAATTAAATAAATATTGAGAACACCAATAGCAAGAGATATTATGGCCTGAACTATACTAACTCCACAGCTACAAGAAGCTAGGGGAAAATCACTATTCTTAACAATTACAATTGTGTCAAAACAAATATTTTTTTACCTCACTGCCAGGCTCATCCAGGAAGGCCTGAAGGATGACATCACTGGGAGCTCGACAAATCCTGTCACTCCTCAGAAGCTCTTTCTGAATTTCAAGAAGACGGGTGTATCTGTTACAGCAAATAGCTTTAAGCAGAAGCTTCTCCACGTCAATGCAGCTCTGATCCAGAGAAAACTCAGCTTCCTTGCCGGTCAGAGGATCAATCACAAACGTGCTGTGAGAACACTTAATCTGAAGATCTGACACCGGCTCGATTTTAACGAACGAGCCAGCATTGTTTTTATCAGAATCTAGCCAGTACATTAGCTTCACTCCTGGCGTTTTGAGACTGACGGAATCCGCCTCTCCTTCTTGGTTTGCTGGTGCTGTGCCGGTGTCCGAGATCAAGTCAAAGCGAATCGCATCTTTCCATCTCCCGTGGAGAAGCGTTCGCACCTGCCTTATGACTGTGTCCATGACAATGGCGACGCAAAGCTCATGGAGCACCGCATATAGTATAGTGAATGGATTCTCCGCAACTGACATTCTCCGCTCTAGATCATCACCTAGTATATGCCGTCTTGTCACCTCGAGTTTAATCGGACCGCCGCTTCTCTCACCAACAAGGAGATCCAAATGCAGTATCCTCCACATGGACAGGTGTCCTCGGTAACCGAGAGTCACCAGAACCTTAAACTCCCCTTCGACGGATAAGGTAACTGTGCCTTTAGAGACTTTCACCTCTGTGATCTCTTTTGGAAGCGTGATCTCGAGTAGCTTGGAGCGTACGAGCACCTCCAGCTTCCTTAGCGCTGGCTTCTGCTGCTGCTCGTCCAAAGAGCACTGCATCCCCACATCGTCTACGCACTTTGGGAGGCGCTGGTAAGAGCCTGTCAGCAAGACTTCAATAGCGGAGGGGACGTCGTAGACGGGAGCACGAGCTTGCTGGAGACCTTCGTGCATGAAGAAGAGTGAATCCGCAGCTTGTGTGAAGCATATATCGTGAGATGATAGTGTGCTCCCAACGTCCTGCAAGCGGTTTATTAGAGGAACCTGCAGCCAAAGGTGAATAAGAGGCTTAGTAAATTTCTGATTACTTACTCCGTAAAGATAGTAAACACAAACAAGTAACAATAATCATATGAAATATTAATGGAACGTTGATCTAAAGTAGCTGCCTAGGAATTTCACAAAGACTGCAAACCTAGAGACTACACTAGTTAAAGATAGTCTTAACATTTCCTAAACAGATTCACCAATGATAACAAATTGACCTGGTTCTAATGTATTAATCCGTATCCTAAACAGTCCAGTGATGGTGATTATACAAAAACTGAGCACAACCGAGGCAAGTAGCTCAGATTTTTCAACACTATGTAAGCAGTTAAAAATTAAAGTAACACTATATATCCACATTAGCCGAACTAAAAAGTCTATAAGTTTGATTATCTTTTTATTTTGGTTGTTTCAAGAAGTAACAAAAAGCTGAAAACTTTAGCAAACACTAAGGCTGCTTAATATACTAGAGTAATCAAAATACATAACTTCATACAGTTGCAATGAGAAACACATATATGTCTCAGAGGCATCAATGGACTTGTTAGAGAACAATATAAGCTTTAGCAGACAAAACAACAACAAAAACCACATCAAAGTCAGACAAGAGTAGCTTCCAATTTCATTCCCAGTCTGTAAATAATCTAATCGTGCTAACAACACCCAATTCAAGAAAGCTTCGAACTTTAACTTCAAATTGCCTCAAAAACAGTAAAAGAAACAAACTTTAACAAGCAGGAGAGAGAGACAAAACCTGTTTACACCACTTGGCGAGGGCATTGAGACGAAGCATCCGCTGCTGAGTCTTGACGACATACTTGAGGAGGCTGAGCTTCTTATCAGTATCGGAAAGCTCCGGCGACTTGGCCTTCTCAACGAGCTCCGTGAGGGAGAGGAACGACTCCTCCGCGGCTCGACCAACGAGGGCGGAGAAATCCACCGTCTGTTGCCCTAATTCCGCCATCGCGCGCGGACAAAGAAGACGAACGAAATCTCCGCCGCCCGATTCAGAAACTTGGGTGATCGACGAATTCGAAATTAGGGTCTTTTTTACCCTCTGCTGCTCCTCGTTGAATCGCCCGAAGCTCTTAGCTTTTCCAGCAACCGGATTTGATTCGGACAAGAGAGAGAAAGGGTTTAGATTTGAAGAAGAAGGAAAAACAAAAAAAAAAAACAATTAACAATTTTTGATGGAATTTAAACAAACGAGAAATTTTATTTTCTGTGTGGGTCCTACTTTTCCACGTAAGCAGGAAGTCACAATATGCAATAGAATTAGTTTCACCAATATTTTCTCAAAAAAAAAAGAGGTCATTTACTATTTTGTTTGCTCAAAAAAGAAGAGGTTTAGTTTTATTTTTTTTTAAGTAACTCTTAGTTATACCCTATCCATTTCAAAATAATATATGTTTTGAAGTTTGTACACATATCAAAAATAATTTTTTTTTATTATAAGTACATTTTTTTAACTATTTTTATAATTTTTAGTCAATTTAAATTTAATAAACACAGTTAATTTTATTCAAAATCTACAATTTACCATTATTATCTAATAAAAATACATTAAAATATAGAGTCATCTTTATTGAAACAAAAAAATTCTAGAACATAGATCACTTTCAAATGGATGAAATACATTCTTAGAATCCGAGACCAATAAGATAAGCCATGTATTGTTCTAGGTTGTTTATTACGAAAAATGAAACGAAAATCCGTATAATAAACTATATGGCAATGAAGATAAAAAATTCTCAGTTAATACATTTTCATCAACGGTAGACATGTGTAGAGACTGAAGTAACAAACAGCAAAAACCATCGATTATAAAATTTGTTTCATCGATTGATGCAGTTACATGAATCTATTGCTGTGTGTATTTTTGTTTATGTAGATTTAGACATGCAATCGTCTAATACAACTANGGAATTTTCGATACGTTCCATATATGTGATAATAATAATCTTTTTACTTATATATATATATATATATATATAAAGTTAGGTGATACATGTTTCCAATGAGTCGCAAATCAAATATTGATAGTTATCTGCAGAATATTAGTCACTGATATACATTGACTGTTGTGTGAAAGTTAAATCTACATACCAAACGCGTCGTCTGAAAAGAGTTGGAACATGGACACGGATATGGAGTCGAAGTACGTTACTTTTTGTATATGATTAAGGAGTTATATAATGGAAAAAATTACACATTTGTAAGAGTAAAACACTAACAATTGGCAATATAACAAATGGCAAGCATAACATAAATACGATAAAGCATAATTATTCTCATATACCATTCTTTATTGGATTTAATTAGGATCAGTATTATGAAATATCGCTTCATTTGATTCAACATTAGAAGATGTAGCTCAAAGCGCAAATTGTAAACCCATAGACATTATTCTTCTTGCCACTTTTTTTTTTTTCAAATCAAATTCAGTCATCTAAAATAGTTCAGAGAAGAGATCGGAGTTTAAGAACCAGATCCTAGGGCTTTAACTAAGACTTCAAATTAAATCTTTATAATGTAGACAAAGTACTTATCTTCACAATCTACACTAGAACATAATACTGACTTGTTTTTCTCATTTCTTCAGACTTTACATGAGACTATTACCATAATAATGCATGACCAGTTTTCTTTTTAACTCATTTGGAAGCTAACAATATATTATGTATAACAATTCTGTATATTTGTTTCCTGGTTGTCAATTCCATATCTTTGTAATCTCTCTTAAAAGCAAATTACTTGATACCATGCATATGAAGAGTCAGACCAACTAAACTCAAGTTTGTGACAGTAGTTTGTGAGAGTAGTAATCTCTCTTCAAAAGCAAATTACGTTCTTAATGTATTTTGTAGTGTTTGCCTTTTGTTAAAATTATGTTTTATAATCTATTTCAAAGTTCAAACAATGGACTTTTGATTTCCGACAAAGTAGCTTTGATGTATCCGACAGAGACCAAAGTTAATTTGAATTAATTATTCTGTTGCTTTCATTCATAATATAGTTGTTCAAATTAATGCCAA
>QGKV02000297.1:32242976-32291598 GCA_003260655.2 Brassica cretica
TATTTAAGATAATTAATAAACATTATAGAGAAAATGACTAAGATAGCACTAAAAAAGTTTTTGTCACAAATATAGCCTCTAAGAATAAAAATGACAAAAATAACACTTAATGTTTTATCAAAAGAGATAAATATACACTTATATCCCAATGGTAAATTAATTTAGACATTAGGGTTTAGGGTTAAGGGGTGGGGTTTAGGATTTAGGGTTTAGAGTTTAGGGTTTAGGGTTTAGAGTTTAGGTTTTAGGGTTTAGAGTTGGGGAGTGGGGTTTTGGGATAAAATTTCAAATTTTGAAAAATAAAAAAAAATTAAATTTTTCAAAAGATAAAATGCTATTATGGTCATTTTAGTTTTGAGAGCTATTTTTGTGACATAAACTTAGAAATGTGCTATTTTGGTGATTTGCCCAACATTATATTCTAACAGTATATATACTATTATTTATAAAAATATATATTTAATATATACTAATCATGATATTAAAGACCAGAATTATGAAATATCGCATTCATTTGATTCTTAGAAGATGTAGCTAGAGCGCAAATTATAAAACCGTGGACACCACTTGTATTTTTCTTTCTTCAAATCAAATTCATTCATCTAAAATAGTTCAGCGAACGGAGATCAAGAACCAGATCCTAAAGCTCTAACTAAAAACTTCAAACTAAAGCTTTATAATCTAGACAAAGTACTTATCTTGACAATCTGGCTAGAACATAACACTGAGTTGTTTTCCTTACTTCTTCAGACGTTACATGAAACTAGCGTTTACCATTAAAAATGGATTAATTGACTACTTTATTTTGTTCTTGTTAAAAAAAATTCAAGAGTTCAGGTTAGGATGGGAAGATGTTGCGGCGTCAAGGCGATCAAAGCAAGGCACTCACTATCCACATTATCCAATAGCTCATGCATTTAATACCTACAGAAGTCACACGGATGAAACACCGAACATGATTTCTCACTGGGGTCCAGCCCACACGAGGGTGCATCTCTATCCTTTTTATCTAGGGTTGGTGTTTTCGGCCAACGTGGACCCGTTTATTTCCTCGACCAGGTCCACACACCTCTACTCTACAAGAATTTATACAAGGGAGGGATATATAAACAGTATCGTTTTTTTTTCATTTTGGATCAACTAGCCAAATGAAATTTAGCTTTAGCAATTGACAAATTAAAGCACGGGTATGTGGAGTTTTTATTTTTGGAATGTTTTCCAGTGTTTTCGAGTAATTTGAAGTATTTTGTAATTTCTGACTCCTTGTCACTAAAATATTATTCTGCTGGCTATGCAATAATATTAGGTTAAATTAAATTAGCATGGTTTTCAGTATACTTTACTACTATATATATATAGGTATCAGTTTTCTCACAGAAAAATCTTTATCATAAACGAACGTTTTATTTATCCTGGTTTTCTTACATATCTAAACTATTAAAATTGAAGTACAAATAGTACTTACCCCTAACTTTTGCCAAATAATTACATTTGACTGCCACTGGCCTTAAAAATCTATCCTTTTAAAATTTTCTTAAATCACCGTAAACAAATTGACGTCCCTTATCCTAAAATAACTTGTAACTAAACTGACTGTATTATGTGATATATTTACCATTTTGTATTTCATATGTGTATCACGTTTAAAACCGGTATACTCCATTATTAATACTTCCAGTTTAATTTAATTCATACTCTAAGTACATAGTTTTGAAACCGATTCAATCCATGATAAACATATTATTTAATTGTAGTAAGATTCTAAAAACATTGTGTTGCACCGTGCACCGAACCTGAATTTGTATTGGTTTGTTTCTTCTTCCCTACAGAATGACCACTTCTACTTTATCTCTCGACCTACGAATGGTATACACTATACAATTTAAAATTTCCAATTATTAAACTAAACCGGGATTGGATAAAAGAAACTGAATCGGCCTTACCAAATAATTTTGGTATTAAATTATAAATGTCCTTCGAATATGGTATATTCAGAGTATCTGCTAAAAATATATGTAGATTTTGAAAATAAACCGTTTTCGTCAACCTAAGATCANACATATAATTAATTAATAGATATTAAAAATATCTACCTATAATATCATCATTACTTATATCTTATATTTAGTTTAAAATTTTAATTAATAATATTATAGCCAGTTTTTATGATTTTTATCGAAAATATTGATCAAATACAGATTATTTGTTTATTCGGTTTGATCGCTTAATAAACCAATGAAACCTTTATATAGTATATAAGTATACTAATATATCTTAATTAATCGGTTTTATTGGTTTATTCGGTTTGACCACTTAATATATTGAACCATATTTATATACTAGAGTTTCTTAAAAATAACATTCATTCGGTTTATTCGAATATGGACGTCAAAATGTTACTTTTGTATATAATTAAGGACTTATGTAATGGAAAATTTACACGTTTTGAAAAAACAAGATTACAAATAAAGAGTGGTATGAGTAATTACGATTTATCGTATAGTGTTGTACTTGCCATTTGTTACATTGCCAATTGTTAGTTCTTTTTACTCTTATAAATGTGTAAATTTTCCATTACATAAGTCCTTAATTATATACAAAAGTAATCTTGTTAGTTAGTCCGTCCGGACTTACGACTATTGGATTTAATTAAGACCAGTATTATGAAATATCGCATTCATTTGATTCAGCATTAGAAGATGTAGTTAGAGCGCAAATTATAAAACCGTGGACACCACTTGTCTTTTTCTTTCTTCAAATTAAATTCAGTCATCTAAAATAGTTCAGCGAACGGAGACCAAGAACCAGATCCTAGAGCTCTAACTAAAAACTTCAAACTAAAGCTTTATAATCTAGACAAAGTACTTATCTTGACAATCTGGCTAGAACATAACACTGAGTTGTTTTTCTTACTTCTTCAGACGTTACATGAAACTAGCTTTTACCATTAAAAATGGATTAATTGACTACTTTATTTTGTTCTTGTTAAAAAAAAATTCAAGAGTTCAGGTTAGGATGGGAAGATGTTGCGGCGTCAAGGCGATCAAAGCAAGGCACTCACTATCCACATTATCCAATAGCTCATGCATTTAATACCTACAAAAGTCACACGGATGAAACACCGAACATGATTTCTCACTGGGTCCAGCCCACACGAGGGTGCATCTCTATCTCTTTTATCTAGGGTTGGTGTTTTCGGCCAACGTGGACCCGTTTATTTCCTCGTCCAGGTCCACACACCTCTACAAGAATTTATACAAGGGAGGGATATATAAACAGTACCGTTTTTTTATCAATTTGGATCAACTAGCCAAATGAAATTTAGCTTTAGCAATTGACAAATTAAAGCATAGCTTTAGCAATTGACAAATTAAAGCACGGGTATGTGGAGTTTTTATTTTTGGAATGTTTTCCAGTATTTTCGAGTAATTTGAAGTATTTTGTAATTTATGACTCCGTGTCACTAAAATATTATTCTGCTGGCTATGCAATAATATTAGGTTAAATTAAATTAGCATGGTTTTCACTTTTCAGTATACTTTACTACTATATATATAGGTATCAGTTTTCTCACAGAAAAATCTTTATAATAAAATAGCATGGTTTTCAGTATACTTTACTGAAAATCATGCTACACTATATATATAGGTATCAGTTTTCTCACAGAAAAATCTTTATCATAAAAGAACGTTTTATTTATCCTGGTTTTCTTACATATTTCATTATTTATTAGTAGAGTCTAATGTAACTAAATCAAGTAACATCAGAAGTTAACCATTACGTATAACGAGTCACTATCTGGATTCAAATATTTCTATGTTATTAACAAAATAAATGTCAATTCTAAAATTATTTGTAAACAAGCTTAAAAACCAGAAAATTTGAACGATACAAATTATTGAAGTATTACGTGTGGTATAAATTTCATCTATTTATTTTTATTTTTTAATATTTATAATACTCATTAAAAATGGTACGTTGGGAGTATTGTGTTTGTTTAATAAATGTTACTTATTATATATATTTATATAACCACGTATATATGTATATAGTACTTTCCCTCTAGATCAAGATGAAGTCATTGTCAACTTGACTTTCAATTTTTAGGTCAGATTCTTCAATCGTAATCATGCATGGGCATGATGATGTTTAGCAATAAACGATGTTGATGATCATTATATGCTTTTATAATTTGAATGAGAAATTCTTTTATAATCAAGCTAATATTATTGTGCCCCTTCTTGATTGTACTAATAACCATATTTTAAACACCCCTTCCCCCAAAAAAAAAAACTTTGACGACATGGGTGTATGACATGTTTTCGTCATATCACATGGTTGACCATTTAATATATATATATACAGTATATAGCAAAAACAAACTTTGAATTTCTATGTGATTTTGAAGGCTTTGTTTTCCTGTTTTCGTAATCGGGTGTAGTACAACACAAGTACATATTTTGTGTTAACTTCTATCGAGATTTAAACGTGATGTGCACATTTCAAAACCTTTTTAATCTAAACATTGTAAAGAAACCATATACAATACCACTATCACATTACCGTATTTAAATGTTTGCAACAAAATAACGATTGATGTCTGATGAGAAACTGAAGTGTTTTATCGACTAATCCCCAAAACAGTGAAGTTTAAAGANGATGCCACCGTCTTTTATAGCTCCTTATCAGTTAATCCACAACCACCAGCAAATAGCTTACTCTAGGAGCAATACTGGTGTAAACCTGACGTTTGATGGATCTGGTAGTAGCTGCTATACACCTAGTGCATCAAACGGATCAAGATCGTTTGTATCATCTCTTAGTATGGATACTAGTGTGGTGGACTACGATAGGACCTCGTTCCAGTTAACCGGATTATCCAGGAAGATGTGCTCTGGTAGTTTGAAATGCGGAAGCCGAAGCAAATGTCATTGTTCCAAGAAGAGGTTGGTCATGTTCTTTGTAGCAATGTGACTTTGTCAACTGTGTTGTATCTCTTTTGTAACGGTTTAGAGTTTGTTTACAGGAAACATAGGGTGAAAAGATCAATCAAGGTGCCTGCAATCAGCAACAAGATTGCAGATATTCCTCCAGATGAGTATTCATGGAGGAAGTATGGTCAGAAACCTATCAAGGGCTCACCGCATCCACGGTATATATAATATATTCATCTTTTTTTTTGGTGTCAATATACTCATTTGATTCATGTGCAGAGGATACTACAAGTGCAGCAGTGTGAGAGGTTGTCCTGCAAGGAAGCATGTGGAGCGATGTGTAGATGAAACTTCGATGTTAATTGTGACTTACGAAGGTGAGCATAACCATTCAAGGATATTGTCTTCGCAATCAGCTCACACATGATGGAATCAGAGTCAGTCACTGCCTGTCCTTTTTGCTGTCTACTCTTGGATTTGAAGAAGAATGATTTTGGATTCAAGAAACTGGTCTTTGTAGTGTTAGCTGTGGTTTGCAATTGTATATTCCACTTTGACATGAGTTGTAAGAGCGTTTTGTGAACTTGGATTATGTGGCAATACCGACAAGCATCAACAATTTGGCTTCAGCTTAGCATTTTCTAACTTAACCAAATAAGCTTAATTTTTAGTATAGGTAGGAAGGCTGTTGTTGGAGATAATCATAAAGTTAACTTGGCGAACAAGTTACACTAATCCTAATCGAGATATGTTTAGGAGAGTTAGTTTTTATGAGTTTAGGAAATTTAAAGTCTCTATATAAGAAGATGCAAGAGTTTTAGAGATTGTGTTTTGGAGGTGATTAAGTTTTGAGTTATTTTCTTAAGCTAATAAAAAGAGTTCTTTATTGTGATCATTTACAATTTTTGAGACTATATTTGATATCAGAGTCAGGTTCATAGAGCAAGATAAGTTAAAAGCCTTACGATGGGAGGATCTTTGTGTCAGCATAATGTTCGCTGTCAGGAGGAGACGAGTGTGTGCAAGTTTGGGACCTTGAGTAGTAGCTTGGTAAACAACACACATGATAGCTTGCTCCTGTTTAATCTCAAAAGCTGTCAAGTACAAAGAAGGGCTCTTCATCAGATTACTTCTTCTTTAACGTTTTGTGTCTGTGGTTAGAGAGATTACATGTATTGTTCATATCATAGCCTAAATTATGTAAAAGTTGAAGCTGGACACTTCATCTGTAACAAAAGACAAGTTTTTTTCTCATTTTAAAAAAAAAAGCTGTTACGACTTGAGGAATTAACAATGAACAGCCAAAGACATGTTCAAAAAATATCCAAGTTCCATGATCTGCAACAAGAAGGCCATTCATTTTAAGACAAACCATTACATACTACAAGAACACTTGGACTCACAAATGAAGACCAAACTTTGCTTTGTCATTCCGTTTCTAACTCTCATTGCGTTTCCTCTGGTGTGATCACGAGCTCAAAGACGGATATGATCCTTAACAACATAAATCTCAATAACAACATTCCACCAAGAAAACAAAAATTCCACCTGGTAAAAGATATTAACATTCAGTAGCCAAAGACTTGTCCAAAAGATCCTCAAAGTTCCATTTTCTGTAACACCAAGCCATCGTTTAAAAAATAAACTAGCTGAACTCAAAGTAAGGCCAACCAAACCCCAATGTTTGTTGTTGGCTAGACTCATATCTCATAATCTATATATCCGTTTCTGGGAATCAGAATGCTTTATATAAGTTGATAGCTTCTTAGACGGAGTGATTAAAGAAGTGGCCATGGTTTAATCACTCATATCTCATAATCTATATCCGTTTGCACTCCGTCTTCTTATATCCGTCTTCAGAGGTTGGAGAGATTAAGAAGACCGAGTGATTAAAGAAGGCCCATGGTTTAGGACCTTAGGTTGTGAATTTTGGAGGGAGGGCGGCTAAGATAAGATAACTTTTAATTTAAAGAAACTATCTCTAAGAAATTCGTAAATTACGTTTATACCCTTCTCTTACAACCTGTATAAATTTCAGAAGAAACACGGAAGTGACAGAAAAAGCAAAGAGACAGCATTTATGGGTTGTAGGAAAGCACTTTTGCTTCTATACTTTCTATTTTTAGTCAATCTCCACCACAACCACTCTTTTCACGCGATCTCCGCTGCTCCAAATCATGAATCGAAGCCGGACGGTGAAGCTTTCGCTGGCAAAACGGCGGATTTATCTGTCGTTGTTAAAAAGGGCGGTGGAGGCGGCAGAGGCGGCGGAGGTGGCGGTGGACGTAGTTTTGGTGGAGGCGGACGCAGTTTCGGTGGAGGTGGAGGCGGAGGCCGCAAAGGTGGAAGAGGAGTGATTCCGTTAGTTGGCGGTGCTGCTGCTGCTTCCCACCACCGTGGCAAACATTCAAGCGGTGGTCGGGAAAGTGCTAGCGTTTGGTTTGGTTTATTGACTTTACTCGGTTTGGTTTTGGGTTTTTAGGGTTTACTTATTTTAATCGCCGGTTTAGGTTAAATGTTTGATGTCGGTTTTGCTTGCTACTGGTTTGCTCTCTGGATATAAACACCACTCGGTTTGGTTTTGGTTTTTATTTATTTTGATTGCCGGTTTAGGGTTAAATGTTTGGTGCCGGTTTTGCTTTCCACTGTGGTTTGCTCTTTGGATATATCACAAGTTTGTTAGAAAATTATAAAATCTCTCTTAACCGGAACTCAATCCATCAGTAATCGATTGTAAAATATTTTGTTTGATTAATCGGAAAACGCTCAAAATTATAGAAATTTTCAACATTAGGAGTTTTCTTCAACAATCAACATCAAAGTTTCACGTTACAAATAAAAAACCGAGAAAGACGGTTACATTGTGAACCAACCACATACCGGATATAACCGAAAAACAAAGAGTCTTTGTTTTGAATTTCAAATTTTCTCCAGTGAGATCAAAGTTAAACACAGACCAACGACACAAATGCATCAATCATCGTCATTTCAAGCCTCACAAGCTTCTTCCAAGGACTCGTTGACTGGTTTAAGCCCACTTTTACCCTTGCCTGATCTGGAACGAGGGCTGTCGTGCACATCATTGGTGTTCTTGTTCTGAACTGTTCCGGTGCTGTGTCGGTTCCGGTTAGATGCTGTCTTCGGCACCTCTTCACGGGAAGACGAGCTGACTGCGTCGCTGCAGCTTTTCCTCCGAGAAAGGATGAGTTTTGGCGACTTGGGACGGGTCAAAGGCACCTAGAAATATACATAACATAAGCTACTTTTGTCACAAGAACAAACATATACGAGTTAAATATACCTTCTTGAGTTCAGGTTTGGCAGGAGGCGCCTCGTAGTAGAAGTTGGGGACAGGTTTAGCCTTGAACTTGAGATTTTTTCTAAGTTTTTTCAACGCTGCTTCTTGTTCTTCCTGCAAAAAAACATTGAATTTACCATTTAGATCTAGAAAAGACTGCATCAACTATATGGACTTTACCTTTTGCCTTTGTTCAAGCTCGTTCCTTTCGGCTTCAAGCGCTTGGTTTTTCTCCTCAAGCTTTTGGTAATACTAAAACCACACAAACCCCAACAAAAAATGATCAATTAATAAACATAAAAAAGTAGACTTTATATTAGTGAGTGCAAAGGTGGAAGATTTTTAGTTACCTCTTTGCGCTGCTCAGCACGCTGAGCACTCCTAAACGTTGGAGCGCTTCCATGAGTCACTCCGGACTTGGCCCTCCTCAAGGAAGTTGCCACGCTGTGAGTTAATAACGTTAAGGAACATTATACATAAACAAGATAATGATCAAGTGATAGAGGCAGGCAAAGCATACGAAGAAGCAATGGAGACATTATCATCTTCATCTACATGCTTCTTGTTCTCTGGTTGCAAGGGCTTCCTCACCGGGAGAAGAGGAGCATCACACTGCAGACAGAACATTGAACAAACAGGTAAAGTCACATCATTTACACCTCTCAAACTAATTACAAAACATAACGTCGTTTGTCTGAAATGAGTTTTTTTTTTTTACCTTTGGAACTTTAGGGGTTTTAGGCGAGTTTTGAGCTCCAGTTTCAACTTTTGGTTTATTCTCAGAACGAGAATCCTCCTCGGTGCATTCCTTGACTTCAATCTCTTCCTCAGTCTCAGATTCCGCAGCTGCAGCTATCTTAGGAGCAACGTGAACCCTACCGCTTGAAACGCCGGCGTTTCGGTCCATAAGCACCTCAACAACTTCTCTTCCCATTCCACTACGGAACGGAACACAAAACAAAAGAGTCTCTTTTTTTTTACACAGATTTCCGAAGACCCAATTCAATTATGTAAGATCTCAATCTTTATAAAGGTTACAGCTTTATAAAAGTTAGATTGGTTAAGGAACAAGGATTGGTTCAAAGAGATAAAGAGAGAGTCGCAGAAGAACAATTCAAAAGTGGAAACCAACACGCATTAACAAACCCAGATGGAGAAATAGTCAAATTTTTTTTTTTTAAATGTGAAATTTGAAATCCAGGTGGGAAACGATAGAGGAGATTCTTAAGGTTTTGTGAACAATTTTATAGAAAAGAATCAGACTTTCAAGGAAGAACAGGGTGACAAAAAAAAAAAGAGATTGTTTTCTTACGAGTCTTGTGTGGGACGGGGGAGAGATTCTTGTGCACCACCTCTCTGTCTCCGAACGCCCGTGAGAATTTTGCAGACAAAATTTGAAATGAATGTCTTTATCCAGACCAAACTTGTCTCCCTCTCTTTCTCTCTCAAGAAAAAGAAGAATTTCTATTGGGCGGTGACTATTTTGGAGATGTGTTTGATTTGTTAAGCTGTTTGGTTATTTATTGGTTCGAAATTTATTTATTTTATTATAAAAAATGAATTTTGGCGCTTTACATCACTTTGATAATTAGTTTCTATATACTCTATAAGATTCATTCATTTTCATGCCAATATTTGAAGAAATATATTCACCCTAAATATTGAAAAGCTCTTAGTTTATTGAAATAAATAAAACCTTACTCAGTTGATTAGTTTCGTTTTTTCTTTAAATGTATAGTTAGTAGTAGTATTCACATTCTCTACAGTCAATACTTATCTTGATATAAAAGTTTCATTACTATATTATTTCTTTAATTTCTTTAATTTAATTTTCTTTTAAGGATATCTAATAAAGCTGTGATCACTTGGCAATAATAAAAAGTTTATGACTAATTGTCTAGAAGTAAATTTACTGAATCTAAATAATTATCTTAATCTAGATGTATTAGCTTGAATCCAGATGTGTAATCTTCTTTGTAATCAGATCCACTATAAGCAACTTCTAACAACCCAATGAAAAGGAAATTCAAACTAATCATACAATAACTATCACGGCTTTGAAGCCACAAGAAGGAATAAATACCAATGTGACAATGTTACTCGTTTTAAAAAAATGTTTCCTGTCCTTCAGTTCAAACTTCAAGAGTAGTAGTCCATACTTTCCCTCGTTGCTTAGTTTAAATTCTGCAGCTTTGTTAAAGTGCTGAGGTTGAATATAGTATGGCGTGTCTACCATTGTACCTCGTAGACCATACAATTTGTTCTTAGACTTTTAGTATACACATGTATGCGTGTACATGTTCTTATGATCTAATCATTTCAATGCTCATGATAACAATATTTTTTACAAACATAAACTAAACGAGTGTATTTTCACCTGTTTGAATTTTTTCATTAGATAAACTTTATGTTGGTATATTAATTATTCATTTGAATGACGTAGGACCCACGTTGCATTGGAAGAACGTAGGACCCATGTCACAACTCAAAATCAGATTATCCTTTGGCGGCAAAATTCATACTGGGAAAATATAAAACAAAAGACAAATCGGTCAGTTGGTCCAACAAATTGGTCCCGAATAAGATTTTGCCTACGAAAATGCTAACCACCAACGAGATTGGTCTGTGCATTGTGGATATGGACCACCTCGTTACGAGTGATGTTGGAGACCATAATAAACAAAGACACCATGCATATTCACTAATATATGTAGACCATCGTCAAACAAGAATGAATGTGTGTAACCAAATCATTCATTCACACTCGATAATCCAGTAATAAAATAACATCAGGCCCATTTTTGTTAGCATATCACAGGCCCATACGCAACCGCTAAAGACCTCACAAAAATCGGGGGCAATATCGTAATTTCAAAGCATTCGAAGCGAGATGAACCAATCCGTCTTTCGCTCTTTACGCGGTCAACAAACCAATCGAAGACGAACACGTGTCACGTTTTCGTTGGTCACAAAGAGCGCGTCAGGTGCTATATAAATGCCGTTGCGCCTCGTAACGGTTTTCTAATTTTCCAGAGTAAACCAACCGAAACGATCACAGAGAACGTTTCCCGCCAGCGAGAGATAAGAGTGAAAGAAGAAATAGTGATGGCGATGGAAGTAGCGACACCGGCTCCGGCACCGATCACCGCACCGGAGAGAAACATCATCCTCGCGCCGGCAACTGTTGAGACTCACAAGAAGAACAGGATCCAAGTCTCCAACACGAAGAAACCTTTGTTCTTCTACGTTAATCTCGCCAAGGTATGGTAGTTTCTTCACCGGATCTACGATTTGATTAGGGAACCGTGAGATCCGCTTGATTGTTGATCGTAGATAGTTGAACACTGATTAGTATACATCATTCTTCGCCTGGAATTTGAGTTTGCTTGCCAGATCTTGTTTTCTAAACCGTTTACTGAATAGTTGAAGTGATGATTCATGATTGATCTTGAAACTTTTGATGGATTTTTGATTCTAAAGAGAGAAGTTGATTCGTTTGATCATTTGTTCTCTGATGCAGAGGTACATGCAGCAACACAATGAGGTCGAACTCTCTGCGCTTGGAATGGGTATTGATTTTAACCATGACTTAATTTTCTTTACAAATTCTTAAACTTGCCTTTCTCTTTGCGTATTGAACTGTTTGCTTTGTGCATAGCAATCACAACTGTGGTGACCATCTCTGAGATCCTGAAGAATAATGGATTGGCTACAGAGAAGAGTACGTAGAAACTCTCTTTAGCATCTCCTCTATGGAAAAAAAAGATTTCGTCTAATTCAAGATTCTGTTTTCATCTTTGTACAGAAGTGTTGACATCGACTGTGGGAATGAAAGACGAGACTAAAGGAAGGATGGTTCAGAAGGCAAAGGCACGTCTCTTCTTTAGCATCATCAGCTTCAATAACTTTTGACTTCTTGTTTTACATTCTTTTGGGGTTTGTTGTTGTGTGTTGCGCAGATTGAGATTGTGTTGGGCAAATCAGACAAGTTTGACTCTTTGGTGCCACCTGTGACCAACGGCAAAACGCCGGAGGAGGTAGCTAAAGCAGAGACGGAGGCTGCTGTTGAAGTACAAGAAGCTGCAGCCACAGAGGCCTAGGACGGAGCTGGCTCAGAAACACCACATATGAAAGATCAATTTTCGCTTTTGTTTTGCTTTGCTTTGCTTTGTTGTTTTTGTTTCTTTTGTGACATATCGAACATAATACTCAATAGATATGATAGTAGTTTGTTTAGGAAAATACTACTCTAGTATTCTTTGTTTGAGAAATATATTTTTCTCCCAAACATTCCAATGATATATTTTCTCATTTATTTCTTCTTAATAGTAAATCCCAATTATAATATTTAAGTTTTAAATTTTACTGTTTAGAATTTAGTCATTAGTGGATGAGGATGAGTTTATAATTTTTTTATAAATAATTTTAAACATTTATAAATAATTTATGATAGTTAATTTTTTATTAATAAAATTAAGGTATTTATTAAAATGGTAATCATTTAAATGTAAATTTTAAAAGTTAGAACTCCTTCTAAATTTTTAAAGAGTGTAATGATAAAGTAAAATAATGATTTAGAAGTTACTACTATATCATACATTAATTTTTAATTTCTAAATATCCAACACATATACATTATTCTTTGCAAAATGATATTTTGCATTTGAGATCTCAAATAATGATTTTAAATACTAGAGTTATCCGTTTAATGAATAATAAACTATTAAATTTTTATTAGCTAATAGAAATTTAAAACATATCTCCCATCTTCTTTTTATAAATGAGAGAAAGTCTAAATTATCAAGGAGTAATCCAACTATCTCCCATCTTCTATTTCAGATGACAATTTTTTTTTCCTTCTAAAACCAATCAAGAGGAATAATGTCAAGTAATTTTTCGGATTTTAAAACTATACGAGGAAGTTTATAAATGAGAGAAAGTCTAGATTATCAAGGAGTAATCCAACTATCTCCCATCTTCTTTTTCAGATGACAATTTTTTTTCCTTCTAAAACCAATCAAGAGGAATAATGTCAAGTAATTTTTCGGATTTTAAAACTATACGAGGAAGTTTATAAATGAGAGAAAGTCTAAATTATCAAGGAGTAATCCAACTATCTCCCCTCTTCTTTTTCAGATGACAATTTTTTTCTCTTCTAAAAACCATCAAGAGGAATAATGTCAAGTAATTTTTCGGATTTTAAAACTATACGAGGAAGGTTATAGACACATTAATTATTCCAAGTCATCAGCACAATAGTTTTATTACTGGTTACTATGTGATTTTTCCGTGCTCATACTTTTATAAGTATTAAAAAAAAAAAGTTATAAAATTTATTAATATTCCAATTTTATTTAAACTATTTTGTGTTATATATATGATTTATTTAAATAATTTTATTATAAAAATTAAAAAGATGCCCACGGACCATGAAAAAGAGTTTAATATACATTAATACAAATTTAGAATGTGTTTATAAATTTTAAAGCAACACTAAAGATCATAGGCTTCAGTATATAGAGTATTTACCTAAAAATTTAATATTTTCGTAGGGGTTAACACATAGATTTTGAAAAAAATTCAAAAATATGAAAATACTATTTTAATGCATACTTGCATCTTTCACTAACATATGATGAAAGTCAAAGAGGTTTGGAACTTTTGTTGTCTCCGTTTCTTTAGAAAATTGCGATTTTATAGTGGTTAATCCACTAATTTAGAGAGTATTATGAAGTTTTAATAAATTAATTGATAAAAAATTAAAACGATGCCCATGTACCATGAAAGAGAGTTTAATATACATTAATACAAATGTAGAATGTGTTTAGAAATTTTAAAACAACTCTAAAGATCATAGGCTTCAGTATATAGAGCATTTACTGAAAAATTCAATATTTTCGTAGGGGTTAACTCATAGATTTTGAGAAAAATTCAAAAATATGAAAATACTGTTTTAATGCATACTTGCATCTTTCAGTATATAGAGCATTTACTGAAAAATTCAATATTTTCGTAGGGGTTAACTCATAGATTTTGAGAAAAATTCAAAAATATGAAAATACTGTTTTAATGCATACTTGCATCTTTCACTAACATATGATGAAGGTCAAAGAGGTTTGAAACTTTTGTTGTCTCCATTTCTCTAGAAAATTGCGATTTTATAGTGGTTAATCCACCAATTTAGGGAGTATTACGAAGTTTTACTAAATTAATTGACAAAAAATTAAAAAGATGCCCACGTACCATAAAAAAGAGTTTAATATACATTAATACAAAGGTAAAATGTGTCTAGAAATTTTAAAACAACACTAAAGATCATAGGCTTCAGTATATAGAGCATTTACCGAAAATTCATTATTTTCGTAGGGGGTTAACCCATAGATTTTGAGAAAAATTCAAAAATATAAAAATACTGTTTTAATGCATAGTTGCATCCTTCACTAACATATGATGAAGGTCATAGAGGTTTGGAACTTTTGTTGTCTCCGTTTCTCTAGAAAATAGCGATTTTACAGTGGTTAGTCCACCAATTTAGGGAGTATTATGAAGTTTTACTAAATTAATTGACAAAAAATTAAAAAGATGCTCACGTACCATGAAAAAGAGTTTAATATACATTAATACAAATGTAGAATGTGTTTGGAAATTTTAAAACAACACTAAAGATCATAGGCTTCAGTATATAGAGCATTTACTGAAAAATTCAATATTTTCGTAGGGTTACTCATAGATTTTGAGAAAAAATTAAAAATATGAAAATACTATTTTAATGCATACTTGAATCTTTCACTAACATATGATGAAGGTCAAAGAGGTTTGGCACTTTTGTTGTCTCCGTTTCTCTAGAAAATTGCGATTTTATAGTGGTTAGTCCACCAAATTAGGGAGTACTATGAAGTTTTACTAAATTAATTGAAAAAATATTAAAATGATGCCCATGTACATTGAAAGAGAGTTTAATATACATTAATACAAATGTGGAATGTGTTTAGAAATTTTAAAACAACACTAAAGATCATAGGCTTCAGTATATAGAGCATTTATTGAAAAATTCAATATTTCCGTAGGGGTTAACTCATAGATTTTGAGAAAAATTCAAAAATATAAACATACTGTTTTAATGCATAGTTGCATCCTTCACTAACATATGATGAATGTCAAAGAGGTTTGGAACTTTTGTTGTCTCCGTTTCTCTAGAAAATAGCGATTATATAGTGGTTAGTCCACCAATTTAGGGAGTATTATCAAATTTTACAAAATTAATTGACAAAAAATTAAAACGATGCCCACGTACCATGAAAGAGAGTTTAATATACATTAATAAAAATGTAGAATGTGTTTAGAAATTTTAAAACAACACTAAAGATCATAGGCTTCAGTATATTGAGCATTTACCGAAAAATACAATATTTTCGTAGGGGGTTAACTCATAGATTTTGAGAAAAATTCAAAAATATAAAAATACTGTTTTAATGCATAGTTGCATCATTCACTAACATATGATGAAGGTCAAAGAGGTTTGGAACTTTTGTTGTCTCCGTTTCTCTAGATAATAGCGATTTTACGGTGGTTAATCCACCAATTTAGGGAGTATTATGAAGTTTTACTAAATTAACTGACAAAAAATTAAAAAGATGCCCACGTACCATGAAAGAGAGTTTAATATACATTAATACAAATGAAGAATGTGTTTATAAATTTTAAAACAACACTGAAGATCATAGGCTTGAGTATATAGAGCATTTACCGAAAAATTCAATATTTTCGTAGGCGTTAACTCATAGATTTTGAGAAAAATTAAAAAATATGAAAATACTGTCTTAATGCATAGTTGCATCATTCACTAACATATGATGAATGTCAAAGAGGTTTGAAACTTTTTTTGTCTTTATTTCTCTAGAAAATAGCGATTATATAGTGGTTAATCCACCAATTTATGGAGTATTATGAAGTTTTACAAACTTAATTGACTAAAAATTAAAACGATGCTCATGTTCCATGAAAGAGAGTTTAATATACATCAATAAAAATGTAGAATGTGTTTAGAAAATTTAAAACAACACTAAAGATCATACGCTTCATTATATAGAGCTTTTACCGAAAAAATCAATATTTTCGTAGGGTTACTCATAGATTTTGAGAAAAATTCAAAAATATAAAAATATTGCTTAAACGCATAGTTGCATCCTTCACTAACATATGATGAAGGTCAACGAGGTTTGGAACTTTTGTTGTCTCCGTTTCTCTAAAAAATACCGATTTTATAGTGGTTAGTCCACCAATTTAGGGAGTATTATGAAGTTTTACTAAATTAAGTGACAAAAAATTAAAAAGATGTCCACGTACCATAAAAGAGAGTTTAATATACTTTAATACAAACGTAGCATGTGTTTATAAATTTTAAAACAACACTAAAGGTCGTAGGCTTCAGTATATAGAGCATTTACAGAATTTTTTTTAATATTTTCGTAGGGGTTAACTCATAGATTTTGAGGAAAATTCAAAAATACTGTTTTAATGCAAACTTGCATCCTTCACTAACATATGATGAAGGTTAAAGAGGTTTGGAACTTTTGTAGTCTCCGTTTCTCTAGAAAATAGCGATTTTATAGTGGTTATTCCACCAATTTAGGGAGTATTATGAAGTTTTACGAAATTAATTGACAAAAGATTTAAAACGATGCTCATGTAACATGAAAGAGAGTTTGATATACATTAATACAAAAGTAGAATGTTGTTAGAAATTTTAAAACAACACTAAAGATCATAGGCTTCGGTATATAGAGCATTTACAAAAAAAAATCAATATTTTCGTAGGGGGTTAACACATAGATTTTGAGAAAAATTCAAAAAAATATAAAAAATACTGTTTTAATGCATAGTTGCATCCTTCACTTACATATGATGAAGGTCAAAGAGGTTTGAAACTTTTGTTGTCTCCGTTTCTCTAGAAAATAGCGGTTTTATAATGGTTAGTCCACCAATTTAGGAAGTATTATGAATTCTTACTAAATTAACTGACAAAAATTTAAAAAGATGTCCATGTACCATGAAAGAGAGTTTAATATACATTAATACAAAGGTAGAATGTGTTTATAAATTTTAAAACCACACTAAGATCATAGGCTTCAGTATATAGAGCATTTACCGAAAATTCAATATTTTCGTAGGGGGTTAACTCATAGATTTTGAGAAAAATTCAAAAATATAAAAAATACTGTTTTAATTCATAGTTGCATCCTTCACTAACATATGATGAAGGTCAAAGAGGTTTGGAACTTTTGTTGTCTCCGTTTCTCTAGAAAATAACGATTTTACAGTGGTTAGTCCACCAATTTAGGGAGTATTATGAAGTTTTACTAAATTAATTGGAAAAAAATTTAAAAGATGCCCACGTACCATGAAAAAGTGATTAATATACATTAATACAAATGTAGAATGTGTTTAGAAATTTTAAAACAACACTAAAGATCATAGTCTTCAGTATATAGAGCATTTACTGAAAAANATTTACCGAAAAATTCAATATTTTTGTAGGGGTTAGTTAACACATAGATTTTGAGAAAAATTCAAAAATATGAAAATACTGTTTTAATGCATAGTTGCATTATTCACTAATATATGATAAAGGTCAAAGAGGTTTAGAAAATTAAAAAGATACCTATGTACCTTGAAAGAGAGTTTAATATACATTAATACAAATGGAGAATGTGTTTATAAATTTTAAAACAACGCTAAAGATCATAGCATTCAGTATATAGAACATTTACAGAAAAACTCAATATTTTTGTAGGGGTTATACATAGATTTTGAGAAAAATTCAAAAATTCAAAATTCTGTTTTAATGCATAGTTGCATTCTTCACTGACATACGATGAAGGTCAAAGAGGTTTGGAAATTTTTTGGTCTCCGTTTCTCTAGAAAATAACGATTTTATAGTGGTTAGTCCACCAATTTAGGGAGTATTATGAAGTTTTACTAAATTAATTGATAAAAAATTAAAATGATGCCAATGTACCATGAAAGAGAGTTTAATATACATTAATACAAATGTAGACTGTGTTTAGAAATTTTAAAACAACACTATAGATCATAGGCTTTAGTATGTAAAGCATTTACCGAAAAATTCAATATTTTCATAGGGGGTTAACAAATAGATTTTGAGAAAAATTTAAAAATATGAAAATACTGTTTTAATGTATAGTTGCATCCTTCATTAACATATGACGAAGGACAAAGTGGTTTGGAAATCTCTTTGTCTCCGTTTCCCTAGAAAATAGTGATTTTATAGTGCTTAAATCCACCAATTTAGAGAGTATTATGAAGTTTTATTAAATTAATTGACAAAAAATTAAAATGATGTCCATGTACTGTGAAAGAGAGTTTAATATACATTAATACAAATGTAGAATGTGTTCAAATTTTTTTAAAAAAACACTAAGGATCATAGGCTTCAATATATAGAGCATTTACCGAAAAATTCAATATTTTCGTAGGGACACATAGATTTTGAGAAAAATTAAAAAAAATGAAAATACTGTTTCAATGCATAGTTGCATCCTCCTCTAACATATAATGAAGGTCAAAGAGGTTTGGAACTTTTATTATCTAGAAAATATCGATTTTATAGTGGTTAAATCCCCCAATTTAGAGAGTATTATGAAGTTTTACTAAATTAATTAAAAATTAAAACGATGCCCATGTACCTTGAAAGAGAGTTTAATATACATTAATACAAATGTAGAAAGTGTTAAGAAATTTCAAAATAACACTAAATATTATAGGCTTCAGTAGAGCATTTACCGAAAA
Organism: Brassica cretica; assembly: GCA_003260655.2. NCBI lineage: Eukaryota > Viridiplantae > Streptophyta > Magnoliopsida > Brassicales > Brassicaceae > Brassica > Brassica cretica. The sequence continues at coordinate 32,262,018 of QGKV02000297.1, forward strand.
ACAATATTTTCGTAGGGGGTTATAACACAGATTTTGAGGAAAAATCAAAAATATGAAAATACGGTTTTAATGCATAGTTGCATTCTCCGCTAACATATGATGAAGGTTAAAGAGGTTTGAAATTTTTGCTGTCTCCGTTTCTCTAAAAAATAGTTATTTTATAGTGGTTTAAATCCATCAATTTAGGGAGTATTATGAAGTTTTATTAAATTAATTGACAAAAAATTAAAACGATGCTCATGTACCATGAAGGAGAGTTTAATATACATTAATACAAATATAGAATGTTTTTAGAAATTTTAAAACAACATTAAAGATCATAGGCTTCGGTATATAGAATTTACCGAAAAATTCAATATTTTTGTAGGGGTTAACACATAGATTTTGACAAAAATTCAAAAATATGAAAAATACTGTTTTAATGAATAATTGCATCATTCACTAACATACGATGAAGGTCAAAGAATTTTAGAACTTTTTTTGTCTCCGTTTCTCTAGAAAATAATGATTTTATAGTGGTTAAATCCACCAATTTAGGGAGTATTGTGAAGTTTTATTAAATTAATTAACAAAAAATTTAAATGATGCCCATGTACCATGAAAGAGAGTTTACTATATATTAATACAAATGGAGAATGTGTTTAGAAATTTTAAAACAACACTAAAGATCATAGACTTCAGTATATAGAACATTTACCGAAAAACTCAATATTTTCGTAGGAGTTAACACATATATTTTTTTTTAAAATTCAGTAATATGAAAAATATTGTTTTAATGCATAGTTGCATCCTTCACTAACATATTATAAAGATCAAAGAGGTTTGAAACCTCTGTTGTCTCTGTTTTTCTAGAGAATAGCGATTTTATAGTGGTTATAGTCAGCCAATTTAGGGAGTATTATGAAGTTTTATTAAATTAATTGACAAAAAATTAAAATGATGTCAATGTACCATGAAAGAGAATTTAATATATATTAATACAAATGTAAAATGTGTTTATAGTTTTTAAAACAACAATAACGATCATAGGATGCAGTATATAGAACATTTACCGAAAAAAATTAATATTTTCGTAGGGACACATAGATTTTGAGAAAATTCAAAATTATGAAAATACTGTTTTAGTGCGTAGTTGCATCATCCACTAACATATGATGAAGGTCAAATAGGTTTGTAACTTTTGTTGTTTCCGTTTGTCTAGAAAATAGCGATTTTATAGTGGTTAAATCCACCAATTTAGGGAGTATTATGAAGTTTTATTAAATTAATTGACAAAAAAATAAAACGATGTCCATGTACCGTGAAAGAAAATTTAATATACATTAATACATATTTAGAATGTGTTTAGAAATTTTAAAATAACACTAAAGATCATAGGCTTCAGTATATAGAACATTTACCGAAAATTCAATATTTTTGTAGGGATTAACACATAGATTTTGAAAAAAATTCAAAAATATGAAATATTATTTTAAAGCATAGTTGCATCCTTCACTAACATATTATGAAGGTCAAAGAGGTTTGGAACTTTTGTTGTCTCTGTTTCTCTAGAAAATTGCGATTTTATAGTAGTTAAATCCACCAAAGTTTTAATAAATTAATTGACAAAAATTAAAACGATACCCATGTACCATGAAAGAGAGTTTAATATACATTAATACAAATGGAGAATGTGTTTCAAAATTTTAAAACAACGCTAAAGATCATAGGATTCAGTATATAGAACATTTACAGAAAAACTCAATATTTTTGTAGGGGGTTTACACATAGATTTTGAGAAAAATTCAAAAATTCAAAATTCTGTTTTAATGCATAGTTGCATCATTCACTAACATATGATAAAGGTCAAAGAGGTTTGGAAATTTTTTTTGTCTCCGCTTCTCTAGAAAATAGCGATTTTATAGTGGTTAGTTCACTAATTTAGGGAGTATTATGAAGTTTTACTAAATTAATTGACAAAAAATTAAAATGATGCCAATGTACCGTGAAAGAGAGTTTTATATACATCTATACTATTATTTATGAAGTGATTTAGCTTATTTGTCATGACTTCCATGATTTTATGTAATTTTGCTTATTTGTCATGTTTTAATTAGGTTTAAGTTGAGTCATTAATTTATTAATAGTTTTTGGTTGAGTCCATAATTTATTAATTTAAATAATATAACTATAAAATATGTACTTAGATATATAATTATTTTGATTTTTCTTATTTGTCATGTTTTCCATGCTTTTAGTCAATTTTGCTTATTTGTCATGTTTTTATTAGGTTTTAGCTTAATCATTGATTTATTAATAATTTTTAGTTGAATCACAAATTTATTAGTTAAAAAAAATATTTTTAATGAATTTTATATATAATTCAAAATGAATTTTGATTTAATAATATTTAAATCTATATGTTATAATAAAATTTTTATTTTCTTAATTGTCATATTTTATTAGGTTTTAAGCTTTTATATAAGTCATTGATTTATTATTAGTTTTTAACTGAGTATTTATTAATTTTCACAAAACCCGTAATGAATTTTATATATAATAAACACACACATTTTATTTTAATAAACTTAAATTTATATGTTATATTTATGAAGTGATTTAGCTTATTTGTCATGATTTCCATGATTTTAGGTAATTTTGCTTATTTGTCATGTTTTAATTATGTTTAATCTGAGTCATTAATTTATTAATAGTTTTTAGTTGAGTCCATAATTTATTAATTTAAATAATATAACTATAAAATATGTAAATTGATATATAATTATTTTGATTTTTCTTATTTGTCATGTTTTCCATGCTTTTAGCCAATTTTGCTTATTTTTCATGTTTTTATTAGGTTTTAGCTTAGTTTTGATTTATTAATAATTTTTAGTAGAATCACTAATCTATTAATTTAAAAAATATTTGTAATGAATTTTATATATAATTAAAAATGAATTTTGATTTAATAATATTTAAATCTATATGTTATAATAAAATTTTTATTTTCTTATTTGTCATATTTTATTAGGTTTTAAGCTTTTATATAAGTCATTGATTTATTATTAGTTTTTAACTGAGTATTTATTAATTTTCACAAAACCCGTAGTGAATTTTATATATAAGAAAACACACATTTTATTTTAACAAAATTAAATTTATATGTTATATTAAATAATTAATCATAAACTAATATAATAAAATTGTGAAAATATATTTAAAAATTAAGAGAATTCTCATATATATTGTGTTGCTATCTGAAAACAATATTTTTATTATAAGTTAAAAAATTAATATATAAAACAGTTTATAATTAAATATTAGTCGAACAAAAATATTTATATAACAAATATTTTCTAAACTATTTCTAATATATGAGTGTTTTAAAATTTTTAACACAATAATAAGTACATAGTTGATGAACGTTTTTTTTTACATATATAAATAATTTGATGTTTGATTTAACTATTTAAAATCATAAATAATAACTTAACTTGTGACTAAGTTCAAAACAAATTTTCTTGTTTTTACTTTAAACCAGTTTAAGTTTAAAATTGCATAGGGACATTTTTTCTTATAAATTCATTCCTCCATGGGAATTTGGAAGAAAAAAGTGGGATCCACGTTTCAATAATTTGACTAAAATTTCAACATAACTGGTAAAAATTTTGAGGAACAAAGAATTCACCATAATGTTTTTCCTTCAACATATTCACCAATTAGAGTTTTATAATGCCGATTTTTGGATTAATAAGACGTAAAATAATAATTATTCGTAAGATGGTTATGCCCGCATGTGCAGGCAAAACACCTAGTTAATACAAATGTAGACTGTGTTTAGAAATTTTAAAACAACACTAAAGATCACAGGCTTCAGTACGTAGAGCATTTACCGAAAAATTCAATATTTTCGTATGGGGTTAACAAATAGATTTTGAGAAAAATTCAAAAAAATGAAAATATTATTTTAATGTATAGTTGCATCCTTCATTAACATATGATGAAGGTCAAAGTGGTTTGGAAATCTTGTTGCCTCCGTTTCTCTAGAAAATAGCAATTTTGTAGAGGTTAGTCCACCAATTTAGGAAATACTATGAAGTTTTACTAAATTAATTGACAAAAAATTAAAACGATGTCCATGTACCATGAAAGAGAGTTTAATATACATTAATACAAATATAGAATGTGTTTATAATTTTTAAAACAACAATAAAGATCATAAGCTTCAGTATATAGAACATTTACCGAAAATTCAATATTTTTGTTGGGGTTAACACAAAGATTTTGAGAAAACTTCAAAAATATGAAAATACTATTTTAATGCATAGTTGCATCCTCCACTAACATATGATAAAGGTCAAATAGGTTTGGAACTTTTGTTGTCTCCGTTTCTCTAGAATATAGCGATTTTATAGAGGTTAAATCCACCAAATTAGAGTGTATTATGAAGTTTTATTAAATTAATTGACAAAAAATTAAAACGATGCTCATGTACCATGAAAGCGAGTTTAATATACTTGAATACAAATGTAGAATGTGTTTAGAAATTTTAAAACAACTCTAAAGATTATAGGCTTCAGTATATAGAATTTACCGAAAAATTCAATATTTTCGTAAGAGTTAATACATAGATTTTGAGAAAAATTCAAAAATATGAAAATAAAGTTTTAATCCGTAGTTGCATCATTCACTAACATATGGTGAAGGTCAAAGAGGTTTGGAACTTTTGTTGTCTCTGTTTTCCTAAAAAATAGCGATTTTATAGTGGTTAGTCCACCAATTTAGGGAGTATTATGAAGTTTTACTAAATTAGTTGACAAAAAATTAAAACGATGTCCATGTACCATGAAAGAGAGTTTAATATAAATTAATATAAATGTAGAATGCGTTTAGAAATTTTAAAACAACACTAAAGATCATAGGCTTAAGTATATAGAGCATTTACCGAAAAATTTAATATTTTCGTAGGGGTTAAACACATAGATTTTGAGAAAAATTTAAAAATATTAAAATAATGTTTCAATGCATAGTTGCATCCTCCACAAAAATATGATGAAGGTCAAAGAGGTTTGGAACTTTTGTTATCTAGAAAATAACGATTTTATAGTGGTTAAATCCACCAATTTATGAAGTATTATGAAGTTTTACTAAATTAATTGAAAATTAAAATGATTCCCATGTACCATGAGAGAAAGTTTAATATACATTAATACAAATTTAAAATGTGTTTAGAAATTTTAAAACAACACTAAATATTATAGGCTTCAGTTGAGCTTTTACCGAAAAACTCAATATTTTCGTAGGGGTTGTTAACACATAGATTTTGAGAAAATTTTAAAAATATGAAAATTATTTTTAATGCATAGTTGCATCCTTCACTAACATATGATGAAGGTCAAATAGGTTTGGAACCTTTGTTGTCTCCGTTTTTCTAGACAATAGCGATTTTATAGTGGTTAGTCCACCAATTTAGGGAGTATAATGAAGTTTTACTAAATTAATTAACAAAACATTAAAACGATGTCCATGTACCATGAAAGAGAGTTTACTACATATTAATACAAATGGAGAATGTGTTTATAATTTTTAAAACAACAATAACGATCATAGGCTTAAGTATATATAACATTTACCGAAAAATTCAATATTTTCGTAGGGACACATAGATTTTGAGAAAAATTCAAAAATATGAAAATACTGTTTTAGTGCATAGTTGCATCCTCCACTAACATATGATGAAGGTCAAATAGGTTTGTAACTTTTGTTGTCTCCGTTTCTCTAGAAAATAAAGATTTTATAGTGGTTAAATCCACCAATTTAGGGAGTATTATGAAGTTTTATTAAATTAATTTACAAAAAATTAAAACGATGGCCATGTACCATGAAAGTAAGTTTAATATACAATAATACAAATGTATAATGTGTTTAGAAATTTTAAAACAACTCTAAATATCATAGGCTTCAGTATGTATAGAATTTACCGAAAAATTCAATATTTTCGTAAGGGTTACACATAGATTTTGAGAAAAAATCAAAAATATGAAAAATACTGTTTTAATGCATAGTTGGATCATCCACTAACATATGATGAAGGTCAAAGAGGTTTGGAACTTTTGTTGTCTCCGTTTCTCTAGAAAATAGCGATTTTATAGAGGTTAAATCCACCAATTTAGGGAGAGTATTATGAAGTTTTACTAAATTAACTGACAAAAAATTAAAACGATGCCCATGTACCATGAAAGAGAGTTTAATATACATTAATACAAATGTAGAATGTGTTTAGAAATTTTAGAACAACACTAAAGATCATAGGCTTCCGTATATAGAGCATTTACCGAAAAAATCAATATTTTTGTAGGGGTGTTAACTCATAGATTTTGAGAAAAATACAAAAATATAAAAATACCGTTTTAATGCATAGTTGCATCCTTCACTAACATATGATGAAGGTCAAAGAGGTTTGGAACTTTTGTTGTCTCCGTTTCTGTAGAAAATAACGATTTTACTGTCGTTAATCCAACAATTTATGGAGTATTATGAAGTTTTACTAAATTAATTGACAAAAAATTAAAAAGATGACCACATACCATGAAAGAGAGTTTAATATACATTAATAAAAATGTAGAATGTGTTTATAAATTTAAAAAAAAACACTAAAGATCATTGGCTTGAGTATATAGAGCATTTACCGAAAAATTCAATATTTTCGTATGCGTGAACTCATAGATTTTGAGAAAATTTTGAAAATATGAAAATACTGTTTTAACGCATAGGTGCATCATTCACTAACATATGATGAATGTCAAAGAGGTTTGGAACCTTTGTTGTCTCTGTTTCTCTAGAAAATAGCGATTATATAGTGGTTAGTCCACCAATTTACGGAGTATTATGAAGTTTTACTAAATTAATTGACTAAAAATTAAAATGATGCCCATGTTCCATGAAAGAGATTTTACTATACATTAATAAAAATGTAGAATGTGTTTAGAAAATTTAAAACAACACTAAAGATCATACGCTTCAGTATATAGAGTATTTACCGAAAAAATCAATATTTTCGTAGGGGTTAACTCATAGACTTTGAGAAAAATTCAAAAATATAAAAATATTATTTTAACGCATAGGTGCATCCTTCACTAACATATGATGAAGATCAAAGAGGTTTTGGAACTTTTGTTGTTTCCGTTTCTTTAGAAAATACTGATTTTATAGTGATTAGTCCACCAATTTAGGGAGTAATATGAAGTTTTACTAAATTAGTTGACAAAAAATTAAAACGATGCTCATGTACCATGAAAGAGAGTTTAATATACATTAATACAAATGTAGAATGTGTTTAGAAATTTTAAAACAACACTAAAGATCATAGGCTTTAGTATATATAACATTTACCGAAAAAATCAATATTAACACATAGATTTTAAGAAAAATTCAAAAATATGAAAATAATGTTTTAATGCGTAGTTGTATCATTCACTAATATATGATAAGGTCAAAGAGGTTTGGAACTTCTGTTGTCTCTCTGTCTATAGAAAATAGTGATTTTATAGGGGTTAGTTCACCAATTTAGGGAGTATTATGAAGTTTTACTAAATTAATTGACAAAAAATTAAAACGATGTCCATGTACCATGAAAGAGAGTTTAATATACATTAATACAAATGTCGAATATGTTTAGAAATATAAAAACAACACTAAAGATCATAGGCTTAATTATATAGAGCACTTACCGAAAAATTCAATATTTTCGTAGGGCATTTACATAGAGCATTTACATAGATTTTGAGAAAATTTCAAAAATTAAAAAATATTGTTTTAATGCATAGTTGCATTCTTCACTAACATATGATGAATGTCAAAGAGGCTTGGAACTTTTTGTTGTCTCCGTTTCTCTTGAAAATAGCAATTTTATAGTGGTTAGTCCACAATTTAGGGAGTATTATGAAGTTTTACTAAATTAATTGACAAAAAATTAAAACGATGCCATTGTACTATAAAAGAGAGTTTAATATACTTTAATACAATTGTAGATAGTTTTTAGAAATTTTAAAATAATACTAAAGATCATAGGCTTTAGTATATAGACCATTTGCTGAAAAACTCAATATTTTCGTATGGGGTTAACACATAGATTTTGAGAAAAATTCAAAAAATATGAAAATATTGTTTTAATGCATAGTTATATCCTTCATGAACATATGATGAATGTTAAAGAGGTTTGGAACTTTTGTTGTCTCCAATTTAGGTAATTATTGTTTTGATTATGTAATAATTTAAAAAAAATCTTAAAAGTCTATATGTAAAACTGCAACATAAACAAACATTATTTGTTTTTAGTATAGATTAACTTTTATTCTTTTTTACAAAGATTAAAATTGTATTTAATACAAAAAATTATACAATCATACAAGATTCACTACTTTATAATATAATTAATTTGACCAAGTATAAGATAAATCATATGCTCTAAATTGATTATATTATTATCTCAATAATAAATTTTATATAAAATTAGTTTAAATTCATTATATTTATTTTCATTTTTATTATCCAAGAAAAGTAGTTAAAAATAGGCAAACTTCAGTAAAATATTAACTGTAATTTAAATTTATATCTAAACATTATACCTTCACATACATAGTTAAAATATTAAATTATGTTTTCAAGTATTTTTGTGCACACAATAAAAATGTAACAGTAATACATTATTTGTAAAACTTTGTTCAATACAAATAAAATTTAAATATAATGCAGATAGATTAATCATTTTGCATTAAAATCCAAAGATATATAAAATGTATCATGTATGGTAAAAATATCTACAATATCGAGAAAATTACATAATATTTTAAAATTAAAAGCATTATATCTTATAAACAAGATGAACACGTTTATAAATACAATATATACATCAAATAATATAAACACTAGATGCTAAGAAAGTAAGAAGTGTTAATTTAAAAAGCATGTTTTTTAAAAAAACATACGTGAAAAACTTTAAATGATATTTTAAATACGTATTCAAAAAAAAATTAAATTTATATAAATTAATTATATTTAAAAAAAATTAATTATTATAATTTCTAAACTAAATTATTAATACACACTTGCAAGTATGGTATAAAATCTAGCGATACAATAAAAGTTTCAACACTCCTCGATCTCAAATTTAAGATAATTCACCCGCCTCCACCATCGCCAGAATCTCTCTCTCACTCTCTCTTTCTCCGCCGACCAGTTCCCAGTTTGCTCTCTAATAGGCGTTGAAGGTTCAATCCTTACCATGTAAGTATACCGTCTTATCTTTTGGATTATAATTATTCCGGTTTGCTCTAGCTTTCTTTTCATTGGTAATTCTAGGGTTCCTCACTCTTTGTTCGTAGTGTCAGTTTAGGGTTTTGATTAGTCGTGCTTACTTTATAGAAATCTCGTTGTTCATGTAAGGAGCTGTTATATGAGCTAGGCCTATCCAATAATAATTGTTTGTATACTTACAACCACCAGACTAATGTGCGTATGTGTAATCTGACTTTATATTCCAGCGTTGAAGTCATGTCTGATGCTGAGGATCAGCAAAATTTCGTTGCACACAGTGGAGACGAGGTTCCAGATCATGGGCTAGATGAGTTTCATAATGGGTTGGAGTACCAGGTCCATGATGAAACCCTTGGTCATCACCAACCATACGAGGTTCAAGACCCGATTCTTGAACCTCACCAGTATCAACCACGGGATCAGGAGCAGTATCTGTTGCAACACCAGGCTCATGGTGAGGCACAAGATCACGATGGAAATGATGGGGGAGATCAAGTTGATGAAGGTGAGGAAGGAGTACCTGAGCATGTTGAGTCTCTGCAGAAAGCGGAACCTGAAGGGGATTCAACAGTTGGAGGTGAGGAGAAGAGGTGGCCGGGATGGCCAGGAGAGACTGTGTTCCGCATGTTGGTTCCTCCACAGAAGGTGGGTAGCATCATTGGTCGTAAAGGTGATGTTATTAAGAAAATAGTGAGGAGACAAGGGCTCGTATCAAGATTCTTGATGGTCCTCCAGGCACAACCGAAAGAGCTGTGAGTCTCTGAATCCTTTCATTTCATGCTATATAAGTTACAGCTATTATTTAAAAAAGGCTCTTAAAACAAAACTAAAATCCTAATTATAAGGAAACTAATATAGTAGAAGATACACACACCGTATAATTCACTGATATGGAATTTTTAGGCGCTAGATTCTGTTGAAAAAGTGTAAAAAGGCCATGAACTTTTAGATAAAATACAACACTTGAGCATACTTTCCCGTTGATCTTAATGAAGATGTGAGTAAACAGATATGGACACCCTAACTGAAAGAAGTTATAAACAAAGTCATCCTAGAAATATGTATTAGTTTGGCTGATTGATAAGTTTCGGAGCTGCTGAAAACGTGGTGAAGAATGTAGTGCATCAAGAGAAACCACTTTAGTAAGTAAATTAAGCCTTAAATCGAGTATAATAATCAGCTGGCCTGCTTAGCATTTCCTTCAAGTGAAAGGAGGAAGATAAGATGTGAGTAGGGTTGCCCTTTATTGCTGTGACCACCATGAATCTGTGCAGGTTTCATGTTACAAGTTTTATGGCAACAAATTAATCATCGGTAAGGTCTCAGAAATGAAGAACCAAAGCCAGATGGCAAGGAAGTCAGCCTTGATGCACTACAAAGTGCTGATAATTGTATCCGAATAAGCAAGTTCTTCTTGTATAAATCTCAGTGCCATGAAGCTCTGCGTTCTTTCTGGTAACTTCAGTACCTGGATGATTAGTGTCTTGCTGCAGACTTTCTGCAGCATGCAAGAACCTGCTTAACCGGATGTAACAATTTGTGGACTATGAGATTTTGGTTTAGGCAACAATTAAGTAAAGAGAACTTTTTAAAATTGCATTAAAGAGTTCTATAAAAGCCTGTATAAGTCTAGAAGATTGGTATTAGCTGCTACGGCATCTTAAAGGCTATAACCTAATTACCATGGGTAAAAACTTGAAATGTATATCATGACATGAAATAAACATCTAACTAGTCAAAGTGCATTTGAGTTTGTACTTCTTTGGAATTTTCCTTACGAGTTGAGAATGATGTAACTAAAATGGATAATTGGTATAGAGTGTTTGTGGCATGTTTGAAGTTGTTGGGTAATGTTGTCTACTTGTTTCATCTTTGTTGGCAGGTTATGGTTTCTGGAAAAGAAGAGCCAGAATCATCTCTGCCTCCTTCTATGGATGGCCTTCTGCGAGTCCACATGCGGATAGTTGATGGTCTGGATGGTGAAGCTTCTCAGGCCCCTCCGCCTACAAAGGTTTCAACAAGACTACTAGTTCCAGCATCTCAGGCTGGAAGTCTGATTGGAAAACAGGGAGCAACGGTTAAAGCCATTCAGGAAGCAGCTGGTTGTGTAGTTATAGTCGGATCAGGTTCCTTCTCTTCACAATTTACATACTGAAATAATGTTTTATGCTTTCTGTTTTTGGTTTCAAACGTTCATACATGCAATTCCACAGGTGGCACATGCTTAAGTTTTTTTTGACACCTAAGCTGATAGAACTAACATAAATCAATAGCAATCCTGATTTGAACCTCTATATTGATTTTATATGTTTCTCTATTTTAGATTGGCTTATATTTGGGTATGGTTCGTTTATTCCTTATTTAATGGTAGTTCTTACAAAAAAAATTGTTATTTGATTTTTTTTTTTCTTTTGTAGAGGATTTGCCTGTTTTTGCTCTTCAAGACGATAGGGCTGTTGAAGTTGTGGGGGAACCAACAAGTGTTCATAAATCCTTGGAGCTGATTGCATCACACCTCAGAAAGTTTTTGGTTGATCGTAGCATCATCCCATACTTCGAAAGCCAGGTTTATCTTCTGTTTTCCCAATGTTTCTGAATTGCGTTTATGAACTCTTCTCTTAATTAACTCTACTGTGGAAGAAGATGCAAAAGCCAACTCGCCAGATGGATCATATGTCGCCTCCGCCATCACACCAGTCCTGGGGTCCACCTCAAGGCCATGCTCCAAGTGGTGGAGGAGAAGGTCCTGGCTATGGTCACAACCCAGCTCCATATATGCAACAACCTCCAAGACATGATAGTTACTATCCTCCTCCAATGGAGAAGCAACCTCATCAAGGTATATCTGCATATGGAAGGGAGACTCCTATGAATGTGCATGTCTCACCGGCCCCACCTATGGCCGCTCAGGTATTATTCAATCTACTGCAATGATGTGTTTTAGCCTCTTCATTGAATCTGACTGGTTTGGGATTTTTGTTTTTTTTTCAGCAAGTGACGCAGAAAATACAGATTCCACTGTCTTACGCAGATGCCGTGATTGGGACATCAGGTTCAAACATAAGCTACACTCGTCGTCTTAGCGGAGCAACAGTAACCATTCAAGAAACAAGAGGAGTACCTGGTGAAATGACTGTTGAGGTTAGCGGAACTAGTTCACAAGTCTTGGCCGCTATGCAGCTTATCCAGGTACCACCTATACTTTTCACATGCTCGTCAGATCTCTTCACCATTAGTTACCATTATCAACATTTTTCGTATCTGGACAAAATGTTGTAATGTTGTAATCTGGTCTGAAAATATGGAAAGCTATTTTTTTTTCTGTTGGTGATGAATTGTGACCGTTGATTGTGTTGATGACAGAACTTCATGGCTGAAGCTGGAGCACCGGCACCAGCACAGCCGCAAGCTGTAGTAGCACCAGAGCAGCAAGGCTATAACCCCTACGCAACACATGGCTCAGTCTATGCAGCGGCGGCTCCGACGAACCCGCCTGGAGGATACGCTACGGATACAGTTCAGGCTATGGTTATTAAGTGACGGATCAGTATCGAGGAGTATTATTATGTTACTTTTGTTAGAATGTTTTACTAGCGGCAAGCAAGTGAGAACGCTAAGATGATGCCCTTGCATATAGATAAACCAAAACTATCACTATGTAAAAATATTATTCTCTCATTTCATCCGTAGACTAAAGGAGAATGTAAAAGAAAAGAATTATATGACTTAAAAAGCTACAAGGTTTATGTGTTTGGGTTTGAGATTCAGGAAAAGAATATCAAACATAAAAGGTTTTAGTTTATGATACGACATTGCTTCTTGTCTTTGTTAGATGGAAGAAGCATTTGATTCTTTGCTTCCTTTGAAATAATAAAGGGGTTTGGCAAATAAATCTTGACAATTACAATAACTATTATTATATATATGATAGATGATTTCTTCCTGTTCCACTTTAATATATCTGACCAAACAAAACCTCTTTAATCCACACATACAACATGGATACAACAAGATCGATATATAAGTTACCCATTCATGAACATCCTCTTTTACCATCAACTCAGTTTACTTTTTCAACATGTGATGGCTGCCATGTAAGAGGATTCATGTACGGCTACTACTTTTGCAACGAGGCTTCATGTTATTCTTGGAACCATAAAGAGTGCGCAGAAGCCCCACTAGAGATCAATTATCACATTTCCCACCCGGAGCATCCTCTCTTGCTCACTAATCACTCTCCAACAAGAGATGATACTCCGTGTGATTCTTGTGGAATAAAGCTTTTGTCCCCATATTATACGTGTGCCACATGTAAATTCAAAGTGGATTTAATTTGTGGGATTAAACCCTCGCCATCTGCTATCGAACACCCGGTGAGTCATGCCCATCCACTCGTTCTTTTTAAGAAAAGAGAAGAGGACGAGATCTCCTGTGAAGTATGCAAGGAATCTATTGGTGGACCTTTCTATTCATGTCTTGAATGCAATAACATATTCTTTCATGTTGATTGCGTTTATCTCTCAAAAGAGGTAAATCATCCTTGTCACTTTAATCATCCTCTTAAGATCATCACACGTGAGTCACTTATATATGATGATGCCGAAAAATATTGTCATTTATGTTTCATGCAACCAAAATATATGCTTTATCATTGTTATATTTGTAATTTTATTGTGTGCCTTGGCTGTACCAAACTTCCACCACCTGTTGTTGTTGATCATACCAAGACTCACAAGCATCCACTTAGGCTCTTATCAAGCAAAGTTGCGTTTACTTGCAAGCTTTGTGGAGTTGAAGGATGTGAAAGTGGGCCTTATATATGTATCGAGTGTAGTTTTCTTGTGCATGGATGTTGTGTCGACTTACCCCAAGTCATAAACATCAATCGTCATGATCATCCCATCTCTTTCAGCCATCCTCTAGGCCATGGGCGTGCAAAATGTGGAGTATGTCGGCAACGTGTAAGGCCTTACTACGGAGCTTATTCTTGCCCGATTTGCCCTAATTATGTAGTTCACTCACGATGCGCAATTGATTTAACTGTATGGAATGGTGTGAAACTGGAAGGGATACCTGATAACAACGAAGATATTGCGCCATTTAAGGTGGTGGGTGACAATTTGATACGTCATTTCCTTCACGAGAACCATAATTTACTGTTCTTGAAGGACTATGTCATGGTTCGTGATTATTACGAGTGGTTACGATGTGAAGCATGCATCTATCCTTTAGGGTTTGGCCCAATCTACGCTTGTCAGGAATGTGTGTGTGTTATCCATGAAAAGTGTGCTAATCTTCCTATGAAGAAAAAGCTTGTCTTTGACCCCACACCATACAAGTTGGAATATGGTGGATCGGCATATTGTAAATTGTGTGGTATATTCTCTGGTGGTTTTAAGTATAGATCGCAAGGATATATGACGATATATCGCAGTGTAGATGTACATTGTGGTTCCATTTCTGAGCCATTTGTTCATGATGGACATCTGCATCCCTTGTATTTTGGTAAAACAGAAAATCATCATTGCGACGCTTGTAAGAGAGTTCTAAAAGACAACATGCTCACTTGTGGTGCTTGTAACTTTGACTTGTGTTTGTATTGTGCTACTTTGCCAGAAAAGATATGGCATATGAGCGATGAGCACCCTCTCACTTTATATTATGGTGAAAAGGCCGATGGCACAAACTGGTGCGAAATTTGTGAGATGGAGCTAGATCCAAGTATATGGTTCTTTACATGCTCTGATTGTGGAGTCACTTTGCATGTTCAATGTGTACTAGGAGATTTCTCACGTTTCAAGCCAAGCGAAAGCATTACCATTATGGGGGACAAATGCAAGGCGGTCCTTAACAATCACAGCAGTCGGCCATTTTGCAGACATTGCCACGAACGATGCAAGGTCTCCATCATCATAAAAGCGGATGGTGAACAGAAGAATGGCTACATCTGCTCCACTTCATGTTTACTGAGTTTTTTCGGTATTACACAATAAAATTCCTTTGTTTAAAAGAGGCTTGTTATAATCAATAGAAAAAAGAATGTTATATTTGGTTTTCAACTTCTTTACTTTCGCAACATTACTAAGTTTTTCTCGTGGCCGATCAGAAAACTAGTCAAATAATAAAACGAATATACACTTTTAATCCACTAGTTTAACTAATGATTATTAATGATTCTACATCAAAAATTTTGGGTTTCAAGTAAGAAGTATTGTTAAGCGTGGTTCTCGTAGGGTGATTAAGATGGTGCATACGTGAATTCTTATAAAGCATGTAGAATTGTCGAAAAACTAGTTAACAATATTTTTCTCTTATGTTTGTATATCTAAATTATTGAAAATAACAAATGATATTTCATATTCATTTTAAACATATTTTACTATAAATTTAATTTTTAGATTTAAATATTAAATTATATGGTTTACATGTAGATGATGATTTGTCTTTTATTATAAAAATTTATAAACTGTTAAATGGTTTGATAAATACCTTTACTAAATAGTAAGAAAATGAAATATTTGGAGTTAATATTAAGAAAATAAAGTTTATGTAGAAATTTATAAGATCTATATGATGAGGTGTCAATTTTTGGTGTATCAATCATTTAGGTGGCTTCATAAGAAAAGAGAAAAACCTACTTATATATATATGAGGATTCTTCAATCTTTGTAATGATTTAATTACAAGAGCTAGAGGCAAGTGTAACCATTAGTGTCCTATATCCCAAGTTAAAAAAAAAACTAAATTATAAGAATACAAGATAATTTATTCACTGTCAATTGATTTTAAATCAAAAACTTAAGCTTCAAATGGAGACAGACGAAACCACACCGTAATTAATAATAATAAAAATCTCTACATATACATACATATTTCTATATATTTTTATTATTATTAGAATCATACCGTAATTTTTTCGCATGCTACCATTCAGACTCTCAATAAGATATTCAGACTCTCAATAATTTAAAAAGTTTGTTCTCTGCAAAGATAAACTCCTATAACGTGATTTCGTTTCAGTAGGCCTCTAAAAATTATATCATCCATACAAATTTGGTGTTTTGTTAACAGTGCATCACACAATTAAAATATATACTTTATTGTGTTTCATTTAATAATATAATAAATTAATATTATTAATTAATTTAAATTATTAATTAAAATAAATATACAATTTTCTAAAACAAACCAAAAATAAATAAATAATTATCTAAATTAGTTAAAACAAAATTATATGAAGTCTAAATAGAATTTGAAAACATAAAATTATAGAATAAATAAATATAAAATTTAAATATAATAAATAACAATTAGTCATTATAAATAACTAAAGTGTTAAAATTAAAAAATATATATATAATATTGTTTTTAGTGTGTACAATTTGGTGTAAAAATTTTTTTTAAGTAGAACATCTAAACACTAAATTTAGTGTTTATTTGAAGTTTTGCTCTAAAGAAGAATAAAAAAAGTAAATAATTATATGGATCAATATCTCCCGGTTTAGTTCACAGAGTCAGTATGTGTCTGTATAAGTTGATGACAAAAAAAAAAACAAAAAAATTATATGACCTCAAGCTATATGTTTTTATGCAATTTGGTTTGCAATGTAGGAAAAGCACAGGAAAGAGTATAACGTTTTAGTTATATTATGCCATTCTCCATTGTCGTGTTTTGATGGAAAAAGATTTGATTCTTTGCTTCTTTTGAAAATATGGGTATTGCAATTACAATAATTATTGTTTGCTTACAAAGCATGTATATATAGACATCTTCCGGTTCCACTTTTGTATATATTATCAAACAAAACCTCTTTCGTCCACATACAACATGGATACAACAAGAACGATATACAAGCTACCCATTCACGAGCATCCTCTTTTCTTTTCAGCTCAATTTGTTTCTGTTCCGTGTGATGGGTGCCATGTAAAAGGAAACAAGTATGGCTGCTACAAATGCAGTGAGGCTTCCTGTAATTGCTGGTTCCATAAAGAGTGCGCTGAAGCCCCACCAGAGATCAATCATCACCCTTCCCACCCGGAGCATCCTCTCTTTCTCACTAATCACTCTCCTAGCAGAGATGATACTCCATGTGAAGCTTGTGGACAAAAGATTTTGTCCCCATGTTACACTTGTCTCACTTGTGAATTCAAAGTGGACTTAATTTGTGGGATAAAACCCCTGCCGTCTGCTATTGAATACCCGGTCAGTCATGACCATCCACTAGCTCTCTTCAAGAAACGAGAGGAGGACAAGGGCCCATGTGAAGTATGCAAGGAATCTATTGGTGGACCTTTCTATTCATGTCTTGAATGCAATAACATATTCTTTCATGTTGATTGTGTTCATCTCTCAAAAGAGGTAAATCTTCCTTGTCACTCTACTCATCCTCTTAAGATCATCACACCTGAGTCACTTATAGATGATGATGCCGAAAGAAAATGTCATGTCTGTGTCATTCAACCAGAAAATATGCTCTATTATTGTTCTCTTTGCAATTTTACTCTTTGCCTTGGTTGTACTAAACTTCCACCACCTCTTGTTGTTGATCATACCAATACTCACACACATCCACTGAGGCTCTTTTCAAGCAAAATTGCGTTTGCTTGCAATGTTTGTGGAGTTCTAGGATACGACAATATGCTTTATTTATGTCTCAAGTGTGATTTTCTTGTCCATATAAATTGTGTCGGCTTACCTCAAGTCATAAACATCAATCGTCATGATCATCGGATCTCTTTCACGCATCATCTTGGCCATGGACGTGCACATTGTGGAGTATGTAGGCAAAGCGTAAAGCAATACTACGGAGCATATGCTTGCTCTATTTGCCCTAACTATGCAGTCCACTCACAATGTGCAGTTGATTTAACTGTATGGGACGGTTTGGAATTGGAAGGGATACCTGACATCAGCGAAGATATTGCACCATTTAAGGTGCTGGGAGATAATTTGATATGTCACTTCAGCCATAGAGGACATAATTTACTCCTTGTAAAGGACTACGTCACGGTTCGTGATTATTACGAGTGGTTTCGATGTGATGCATGCATCTGCCCAATCGAGTTTGGCCCATTCTATATATGTCGCATATGTCCTTTTTTTCTTCATGCAAAGTGTGCTAATCTTCCTACGAAGAAAAAACTTGTCTTTGACCCCACACCATACAAGTTGGAATATTTAGGCGTGTATTTATACTGTAACTTGTGTAAGATGATATCTTGTGGCTTTGTGTACATATCACAAGGATTTATCAAGAATTATCACTATGTAGATATACATTGTGGTTCCATTTCTGAGCCGTTCGTCCACAATGGGCATTTTCATCCCCTATTTTTTGTTACGACAAAGAAGGATCGTCATTGCAATGCATGTAAAAGAGTTCCAGATGGCTACATGCTCACTTGTGGGGCTTGCGGCTTTTACTTGTGTTTGTATTGTGCTACTTTGCCAGAGAAGATATGGCATATGAGCGATGAGCACCCTCTCATTTTATATTATGGTGAAAAGGCCAATGGCAAAAACTGGTGCGAAGTTTGTGAGATGGAGTTAGATCCAAGTATATGGTTCTTTACATGCTATGAAGACTGTGAAGTCGCTTTGCATGTTCAATGTGCACTCGGAGATTTCTCACGTCTCAAGCCAAATTGGCGCTTTATCAATAAGGAGCGAATATATAAGGTGGTGTTTAACAATCACAGCAGTCGGCCACTTTGTAGCAATTGCCACGATCGATGCAAGGTCCCCCACATCTTAAAAGAGGATGATGAACAGAAGAATGGATACATCTGTTCCATGTCATGTCTTAAAGGACTGGAATAGAGAGTGACTTTGTTTTCTAGCTAGCAAAGAGGCTGGTGGTTTTATATTTACTTTGTAAATTTCTTTACTTTCGCAACATAACTGTGTCTTGTCTCGAGACGTCTCGAGTGAAAAACTTGTTGACAGTATGACTAAGGAATCTATTTTTCTTTGCTAATGAATAAAAAAATACTTTGCTAATGAATAAAAAAATACGATCCTCTTTGTAGATTCTTCAACATTTCACGAATGAATTATTCCTTTCAAATATGTACGCAAAACAAAACAGAAAACAATTCAAAGTCTCTGATGAGAAGTTGCAGCAGAGCAGCCAAAAGGAGGTTTTATTATTGAGTTACTCGAACATCCTTGGGAGAGGTCTCACGGCCATGAACGCATCCACCATGTGATCATTATTAGTTTTCTTTTATTAGAAATAAATCAACAAAACAAAACAAACAAAAATACCTAATCTATCTGTCTCTAGTCAAATCAATGTTTTACTTCTCCGGTAAATTTTTATGTCAGATAATCCGAGTGCCACAGCTATGAGCATTCATTTCATTCTTTGTAATGGTCTAATAACAAGCTGAAGGCAAATGTAACTTAATTTACCTAGTTTTATGTGTTCAAGTTCAGTATCATCTTCCAGGAAGAAACTCAGATATTTTACTGATATGTCTACTTGTGGATAAAGTAGAAGAAAGGTCACTAACAAAGAGACGTGAGTAGTAATAGAAATGAAACCAATAGGATTTATAGGATTAATTATCAAGGCGTTAACAAATAATTGATTTATTCTTTATAGTTTTTACATTTATATTAAATATTTTTTGCTTTTGGATTTAATTATGAAATATTTTGATGAATTATTCATATACAAATAAATAAAATAGACATTTTTTGGATTTACTCTAAAATTATTGTTTAATTAAACAGATTTAAACCATTTTCGATAGATTTAAATTAATTTAGATAAATTTAGGCCAATTTAAAATGGTAAACCGATTTGAGTTGAAAAAATTGGATTTGATAAAAAATCATTTCGGCAATGACCGATTTGCCGCATATACTCCGACTAGACCGATATTTATAACATTGTTTTTTGTTACAGTCTTTGTATGTGATTTGATGTTTGTTTGCTGATGATGCAATGAAACATATGGATATCACCTAAATCACATGGACAAACACAGAGTATGCAACTAGTTCTTAGGTTTCAAACAAGACCTTCCGTTAGAAGATTAATGTTAGCAGGAAACGCTCCAGGGCTTCAACATCCTAATTCAAATTCTATTCTACGTGGTCTAATAATCACTCTAGCATATGATGATGTGAACAGAACCGTGACCAAGAGGCTTTTAGAGAAACTTGGATGCGAAGTCACAGCTGTTTCGTCTGGTTTTGAGTGTTTGAGTGCTTTGTCAAACGTGGAAATGCCGTATAGGGTTGTGATATTGGATCTGCAGATGCCTAAGATGGATGGTTTCGAAGTAGCGATGAAGATAAGGAAGTTTTATGGATATCACTGGCCATTGATTATAGCTTTGACTGCGAGTACTGAAGATCATGTTAGGGAAAGGTGTTTGCAAATGGGGGTGAATGGTATGATTCAGAAACCTGTTCTTTTGCATGTTATGGATTCTGAGCTAAGACGGGCTTTATAGAGCGCAAGCGAGTGAAGTGAAGCAAGCTCAGAGGGAATAAACAAGTATTGAGAATCTTGAAGATGAATTAAGAATCAAGAAATGAAGAAAACCTAAGTGACGATTTTTTGAAGATGTGAAGTGTTTTTGTTGTTCTCATTGTTCTAAGATGCTGAGAAGCCTAGTTCGGAGATCGGTTGGTCCGAAACTATTTATACGTAATGCTTTCGCTTTTTAAACTACGATATAGATATTTATTTCATTTCAAATTTATTCATATCTGATAATATGTAATTTTACACATAAGTTTTTTATGTTACACAAAAGCACTTGCGTTTCTTTTTTTATCTCTCATTATGGATTTGATCAAAGAAAAAATTGAGATGGATCATAAAGAATTTAATAAACTAAATGTAATTTGATATTTGTCAAATTTGTATAATACTAGGAGTATCTTAATAGAATTTTTATTATTAAATCTTTTACATATTAAATGTTTTTTTCTTTAAATAATTTATGTTTGCACTTTACACTCCCAGCTCAGACCACACCAAGTGTTTGATTGTTATAGAAATACGATTACCAAAGTTAGTGTTATTTAATGCTTTGTGTAGGCTGAAGAAGAAACATCACGTAACGCTATAAATTATATTCGACAGATATGATGTCCGAGTTTTAAAAAATATACTACTCTTTGGATTTTGGATTGGAATATATAAACACTCCATGACGACAAAAAAAGTCCCATTCCAAATTCTTTTTGGAAATTTAAATCTTGTTTCGCCCAAACAAGAGGATTAACAACAACAAAAGTCGAAACAGTAAAGTTTTATGAAAATATTAAGTATACATGTTCTATTGAAATTATAGATGATAAAACATCAATTCATATCATTTGAAGAACATCAGAATATAATATAACAGACAATATATAAGAGAATTAGTGAAGTTATTCTCTCCATTATTATTCCAAAAACTTACAATATAATATTCTTATAATTAAGAGTTAATACAATTTCCGAATTGAAAAACTGCTCATGAAATCATGATGTAAAACATTAAATATATCACGGAAATGTTTCACGGCTTGCGCATTATCTTAGTGTTAGAAATACATTTTATACTTATTTCAAAATTTGCTAAAAAAAAAATAGTTATTTCAATGAAGCAGTACCTCCGAGCTATGATTTATCTTGCGGTCTTTGTTATACTTTTAATAATGCTCGTTTGTGGATTCCTTTTCAAAGTATTAGTTGTTAATTGCTTTGGTTTTAGACTTTTTATAGGTAACTATTATTGCCTTTTCAGTGGGGTTTAGTGCTTCCTTTTTATAAAGTACCACAAAAACTTATGATTTGAAAACAAATTCTATATCATAAAATTTTGGTAAACTAATCGTTTGGGTTGATAATAATCATTTGTGTAAATTATCTATCTAAATACGGTATTTCAATCGTTCAGAGAGAAAAGGACTGCTAATTTGTTGGAGTTAAACATGAATAAGGCTTTACATATATATGCCTGAGCTTTCGTTATCGAGTAAATTTGTCACAGATCAATATCTAACACTAGTTTTGGGTTATAAATATAAGAGCTGAAGTGGTGATTACTGTATGTGTTCATCTGCTTATATATGCATGTGTCGTTGCGCTTTAATTTGTTGTGAGCTTGTAATTTCGTTTTTCTGTTAATCTGTTGAGATGACCAAAAGAAAGAAAAAAGAGAGCTAGAGATGATCCATATATGCTAACTATAAGAAAATCACAAGATAATATTACATTATCTTATGTTATATTGTTTATGTGCTGAACTACTTGGATCTTGATAAATCGCTTTGCTAATAATATATAAATAAAGGGAACTAATATGAATAATTCAAAATTCAAACCATTTTTAACACATTCAAAACCACTTTAATTAATCATTTTTAGTATTATGTATTTATGCTCGAGAAAGTACGGATGTAAATATATAAAAGACAGGTCCATGAGGGTTTTACGTTTTGCAAGAGGAACGCATGTGGTGCCATGTGAATAGGCTCCTCTACTCTCATACTTTTGTTTATGATTTTTAATCAAAAGATGGTCAAGAAAGCCTAAAATTCTGGTTAAATGACGACACTTATAAGCTGACAGCAGTGGGGGTTATTAATACACATACCCCCACATTTAGTTGTATTAAATTAAGAAAAAGGGAATAATCTATAGCTGCATTTCACTCTTTTCCCCCTGGTTACGTATAGTATAACATAGTTGCATCGAACTTGCAGTATAGACTGTGTAGTGTGCCTTATAAACAGGTATATATAACAATTAATTTTTGTAGTCGACTGATTTAGTTATATTAGTTGAGGTTGACTATCGCTTCTAATTCGTAAATTAAGAAAAACGGTATAAATATAGTTGCAACTTTGCATTTCACACTTTCCACTGGTTACTATATTAAATAGTTGCATCGAACTTGCAGTGTAGACTGTGTAGTGTGCCTTATAAACATGTATACATAACGTTTAGTTTTTGTAGTCGACTGATTTAGTTATATTAGTTGAGGTTGACTATCGCTTCTAATTTGTAGATATTTGACCGTTTCAGATTAACAAAAACATTAATTATAAGTTTGGATTCAGTCCAGACGATTTGATTTTCCAGAATACACATGCATTTATATTTTATAAAAAAATCTTATCGTCATTTGAAATAACCTTCTTAATAGCTCATGCATGATAACTCGATGTTTGGTCGGATGCATCATCTTTTACACTAGTGCACGGTAATTAAAATAATATACTAATCTGAATGTATGCATGTTAATTAGATTTATCTAATAGAAGTTTTTTCTTGTTTTGTTAATGGCATTTAATCATTTGACCCTTGCATCCGACTAATCATAATGTGAATATGTATGTTCTTCGGAAAACATATTATATGCATGTGTCTATCGTCAAATGAATTACTGCACATGAAAGATCATACCAAAGTAGAATAAGAGAATTTGTTATGTATGTGGACTCGAAACCGTTCCTGAAACCGGATTTAATTGATAGTTTACCGTAACTCTTTAATTTACTTTTACATATATGATATATAAATGCATTCGCCTGATGTGTTTAGTTTAAACAATACCTCTACGTGATCGCGTTGCTTTTACTCGAGTTAGAATTCGATGTTTTGTTAAGAAGGTTGACATATGCATATCATGGTATTGATTAAGATGTGAATTGGTCAATCAATTTCTATATAAATTGTACCATAGCAAACTTAACTTACTGCTAATAAGGGCAGGTGAGTGTGAGGCTGGTAACTAATCCCAAGTAGGTGTCTAATATACAAAATAAAGCCAATTATAAAATGTATAACAGTATAAGGCTACTCATATATACATGGGAAAATGGTCAACCCTAAAGAGTTCAAATTTAGTGAGGATCAATCATATACGTACACAGATAACTCATTATTTGGGAAAATGAAGAATCCAACAAATAGAAGAACTAAAATCAGTTGCAAAAAAAAACAAATAGAAGAACTTTTTATAAAAGATCAGAAACACACAAGTGAAATTTAGCAAATAATAATCGTAGTCATGAGAGAGCATAATATAATGTTCGCAGACAATACATAGCTCACTATAGTAGCAACTAGCAACTGACTAATTTTCATCATCATTATCATAATAGACATCATCATAGTTCTTATTGTCAACTTTTGTAAATAAAAAAAAGGCATTTTAACGTACGTTAAAATCCTGACCTAGCTTGAGCCCAACCGTAAGCTTCTTGACCGCTCATCTGCCCTCCTCCACCGCTTCCACCGCCACTAGAAACAAGATTTTCCGGCATATTGTACACCGGAAGTCCCTGGTTTCCATCCCCTCGACCGCCACCGCTACTCAGAGGAGAACCTACGCCCCCAAGCTGCCCTGGAACCACTCCGCCGCCGCCTCCCTCAGCCGCTTCTTCCTCATCCAAAGGCAATCTTTCGTAAGTCGCATTAGAAAACGTGGCAGCAATTAGCATCACCGGACCAGCTGCCATCAATGGTCCCACCACGCTTCCTCCAACAATCTGACCTTGACCACCGGCTAAGTAAATCGTTAAACCGGTGGATCCAGGTGGAGCCGGTCCAGGCAAGAAAGAACCGGTTAAAGAAAGAATCTCAAACCTCCCTTGTAACGCCAAAACAGCCGCACCACCAGGGGGCCCTGGAACGGTAGCTGCTGAAGGTTGTCGGAGTGTAACGTTAGCCACCGTGCCGTTACCGCTCAAGATGCATATGCCACGCTGGCGCCGCCTAGCGAAAGTAGCTAGGGTTTCGATGACGTCAGTCCCACTAGCAATCTCCATGACATGGCTCTTGAGAGCGTTTGGGGAATCGCGCGTGACGAAGATCGGTGGCTTTGGCTTGTTCTTGGAACCAGCTGGACGTCCACGTGGACGGCGTGTGGGGGCTTCCACGGCTCCTTCGCGTGGCTCTTGTTCGTCGCCGCTCAAGTTGTCTCTATCGTCCTCGTTGCTGTTGTCGACTTCTTGGTGATGATGATGGTTGTTATGACCTGAGTCCATGGCCATGTTCATGGAGATGTGGAGATCTGGTTTCTTTAACTGAGATGAGCTAGGCGGCGTCGTTTCGAGGCCGGAGAGGTTCACTTGTCCTGTCCACCATGGATTCGCCATTGAAACCCTAAAGAGATTATATATTCCAAAAGTGAAGCCCTATGGAAATATAAGTGATCTTTTAGATCAAGAGAAGATGAGCAATTCTAGAAGAGGAGATATATTTTCCAGATCTTGGTTTTAAAACCCTTCTACAAGTTTTTGTGTCGTGAGGAACACAAGACACAAAGTAGGTTAATTGAAAGGAACACGACAAAGAATGATACTAAGCAAGAAAGAGAAAAGATGTAATATAATTGGAAGCATATGTAGATATTAATTAATATAATGCATATATACGAATATATAATCGAAAATACAAAACTAAAATCACCCAACCCAAGGCTCGAGAGCGTAAATTATTACAAAAGGGTACAATATGCATTCTAGGTTCTTTTTAGTGATATTTTTGCTTAAGAATATTATTAATATTACTGGGCACTTTTTGAGAATTTTGTTACATGACACTTTGACAGAAAGTTTTGTCAAAATACATTACCAGAGTTAAAAATGACCATGTATTTTTATCTTATGATTAATTTAGAGTTAATGGGTGACGGTTTCAAATTTTTTTAAAAAATAGATAAATATTAAAATAAATTAAAATAAAAAAAATTATTTTGATCATTTTTTTAAAAATTATTTTTGATGACAAAAACTTAAAAATGGGTATCNCAACAAATCAATCATCTGTAAGGTCTCAAAAGTGAAGAACCAAAGACAGATGACAAGGAATTCAGCCTTGAGGCACTACATAGTGCCGATAGGTTTATCCGAATAGGCAAGGTTCTTCTTGTCTAAAGCTCAGTGCCTTGAAGCTCCGCGTTCTTTCTGGTAACTTTAGTACCTGGATGGTTGATGTCTTGCTGCAGACTTTCTGCAGCATGCACGGACCTGCTTATCCGGATGTAACAATATGTGGAAGATGAAATTATGGATTAGGCAACAATTAAGTAAAGAGAAGTTTTAAGATTACATGAAAGAGGCTCTATAAAAAGCTTCTATAAGTCTAGAAGATTGGTATTGGCTGCTATGGCATCCTAAACCCGATAACCTAACTACCATGGTTAAAAACTTGAAATGAAGTCATAAGAGGAAATAAACATTTAATTGGTCAAAGTGCATAAGAATCTTTACTCTTTGGAATTTTCTTTATGCTTTGAGAATGATGGCACCAAAATGAATAATTTGTATAGATACTAAGATCGCTGTTTGTGGCATGTTTAAAGTTGTTTGCTGATGTTGTCTATTTGTTTCCTCTTTGTTGGCAGGTTATGGTTTCTGGAAAAGAAGAGCCTGAATCATCTCTACCTCCTTCTATGGATGGCCTTCTGAGAGTCCACATGCGGATAGTTGATGGTCTGGATGGTGAAGCTTCTCAGGCCCCTCCGCCTACAAAGGTTTCAACAAGATTACTGGTTCCAGCATCTCAGGCTGGAAGTTTGATTGGAAAACAGGGAGCTACAGTTAAAGCCATCCAAGAAGCAGCTGGTTGCATAGTGAGAGTCCTCGGATCAGGTTCCTTCTCTTCACATTTTACATACTGAAATCATGTTTTCTGCTCGGTGCTTTTGGTTTCAGTGAACTTTCATACATGCAATTATTCCTTCTTTTAGATAAAAGGCCACTGGTGGCTCATGCTTAGTTGATACAAATAACATGAACCAGTTGAAAACCTGATTTAAATCTCTCTAGTGATTCTATGTTTATCTATTTCAGATTGGCCTTTTTTTTGGTGTGGTTCGTTAATTCCTTGTTTAATGGTAGTTCTTACCGAAGTTTGTTATGTGGACTTTTTGTAGAGGATTTGCCTGTTTTTGCTCTTCAAGACGATAGGGTTGTTGAAGTTGTGGGGGAACCAACAAGTGTTCATAAATCGTTGGAGCTGATTGCATCACATCTCAGAAAGTTTCTGGTTGATCGTAGCATCATCCCATATTTTGAAAGCCAGGTTATCTTCTTTTCTCCGTCGGATCTTTGGCAATGTTTATCAATTGCATAGCATGTATCAACTTGTCTACTTACTCTGCTTCTGAAACAGATGCAAAAGCCAACTCGCCAGATGGATCATATGCCACCGCCACACCAGGCCTGGGGTCCACCTCAAGGCCATGCCCCAAGTGGTGGTGGAGGTCCTGGCTATGGCCACAACCCACCTCCATATATGCAGCAACCACCTCCAAGGCATGATAATTACTATCCTCCTCCTGAGATGCGTCAACCTCCAATGGAGAAACAGCCTCATCAAGGTATATCTGCATATGGAAGGGAGCCTCCTATGAATGTGCATGTATCAGCCGCCCCACCTATGGCCGCTCAGGTATTCTTCCCCATCTCTTCCACATGTTGTGATGTGTTTTTAGCCTCTTCACAGAATCCGACTGGTTGGGATTTTTTTGTTTTGTCTTTTCAGCAAGTTACGCAGCAATTGCAGATTCAACTGTCTTACGCAGATGCAGTGATTGGGACATCAGGTTCCAACATAAGCTACACTCGTCGTCTTAGTGGAGCAACTGTAACCATTCAGGAAACCAGAGGAGTACCTGGTGAAATGACCGTTGAGGTTAGCGGAACTGGTTCACAAGTCCAAACCGCTATTCAGCTTATCCAGGTACCTATAGTGACTAAACTTTGCAGCCATACACTTCTGTAAGCTTTGAGTTCTGACCGTTGATTGTGTTGATGACAGAACTTCATGGCTGAAGCTGGAGCACCGGCACCAGCACAACCGCAAACTGTAGTAGCACCAGAGCAGCAAGGCTATAACCCTTACGCAACTCATGGCTCAGTCTATGCAGCGGCTCCTACGAACCCGCCTGGAGGATACGCTACGGATTACAGCTCAGGCTATGGTTACTGATCAAGGATCATTATCAAGTTACTTCTGTTTAGAATGTTTTACTAGTGTCAAGCAAGAGTGAGAGAACACTAGATGATACCTAATCAAGTAATGTTTTTATTAGCAAGCACCCTGGTTCTTGAAATCAGTTATCATTTGTTTTCCAGACATGGTGTTGTGTACCATTCACTATTGTCTTTATTAATTTGATCTAGAACAAAATTTCAAATCTCCAGTTTCACAAACATTGAGACAAAATCAGCTATCAAACAATTTTAGGAAGACTAGATGATTCAAACCTTGACGTATGACACAAGTTTAGAAGACTAGATGACCTTTCTTCTCCCCTCCATACGCTTGAAGACTAAACAAACAGCTCTCCTTTCTCTCCAAGAACTCCTATTTACTTGCAGATTTTTGTAGAAATTATATTACTTCATTAGATCTTAAGATAAATTCTTGAGGCGTTTGGTCCAAAAAAAAAATCTTGAGGCTTTATAAATTTGTGTTTGGTGCAAACCCATGATGGACTGGAGATTGCTCAAAGCTGCAGCTAAAGGAGATACTAGTTTCCTTGATCTTTCCAAGTTGCACCATTCAGATTTCAACAAGGTAACGCCACATAACAACAACCTTCTTCACATTGCAACTAAGCATCAGAGGCGTGGTTTCGCTGCAGCCATACTTAACCTGTGCCCAACTCTCCTCCTTAGAGAAAACAACAACGGAGACACACCTTTACACGTTGCTGCTAGTGTAGGATCCTTTCAAATCTTACAACTTCTTGTCAATGAAGTTACTTCAGATATCGAGAACCTGGGAGTAACCACCATGCAGCTATTGAGGACTACTAATAAGCAGAAGGATACAGCGTTACATGTTGCATTAAAGAATGGACATGGCGATGTAGCTAAGCTCATAGTTGGACTAGACGCAGGATTGCTAGAAATGGCTAATAACAACAACGAATCTCCTTTGTATTTAGCTGCTGAGAGAGGGCTGTTCGACGTTGCTGGTCACATTTTAGAAAGGTTTCCTTTGGTTTCTGGTAAAGGGCCTAAAGGTATGAATGCTCTTCATGCTGCTGTGGATTCTGACATTGTCACTACAGGTGAAATTTCTTTCTTGCTACATTCGAATTTATCATGGACTTCCATCTTAAAACCAATTGGATACAAGTGTAATGGATTTATTCTCTTATATATTAGTTAAATATTTTTTCAGTTACCGATGTGAGACTTTATTTATTCATTAATATTTCTTTCTCGTTCGAAGTTTATTTCTGTGTGTAGAGCTCTATTGATTTTTGTTGTTGTTTTGGTTAGATTTCTTGAGAAAACTGATGGAGACAAGGT
>QGKV02000297.1:32291698-32363569 GCA_003260655.2 Brassica cretica
GGAAGAATTGTCCAAATATTTAACTGGTTAAGATAATTTTCTTTAAACCTGTAATTTTTTAATTTTGTCTTTTTAGTTAGCGTTATAATTGATGTGTGGGGTCGAGCGCCGAGGTTGAACAAGTGGGGCGCACGATCGTTTCCGACTATAATTTTTTATTTCGAAAGTTGAATTGTTGAATCAGAAGGTTTTCTCGATTATAAAACAGTAGTATAATATAATCCCTACGCAGTATTCATTGGATCGAAATAAAAATAGTTTGATCAAGACATAAAAATAGTGACTCAAACCTGTACACCGAATATTTAAACAATGACACAAAAGAAATTTATAAACATTTGCTAAACATTTATATAACAGAATACTCGTGCCGTAAAAAAGTGGATACTCAAAGAGATTGAATAAGAAACTTCACTGGTTGAACGTGTGCGTTAATCATGGCCTTAGTATACGTGATTTTACAAAACACCTCAATAAGATCACTTCTTTTTTTTGTAACTGAAGATCACTTTAAAAGAAGAGACATATACATATATAATATATATATATATATATACATATAATATATATATATATATGTATACTATAAGGCTAGAGCAATACATTTTATAGTCCTTTCAAACTTCAAGAGTAAATAACGTAGAATTTAGAATTTGAATACACTTTTTCAAGGGGAATCACTTGGATATAGTTTTTTTTTAAATATAGTTTTAATCATATTCATTATATAATATTACAAGAATAATTAGTTGTTCAACGAGTTGAACAATCATTAGTTAGTATATTTGATAGAATGTAATTTTATATACATACACGCACGCAACTTATAATTATAAATTAATTTAAGCTTACAAACTGAATGTTACTTCTTACTAGTTGTAGGCTTGTAGCCATTAGTAAAAAGTTATGTGTTTATATTTGTATGACTCAACATGGCAAAGCTAAATAGTATATCTTTCCGGCCAGCTCCTTATCATATTATCCATTGTCTAATGTAAAGGTTAATCGCCTTGTCATTTAAAACTTTGTTTCTTAAATATACATTTGATCAATTGTATTACATCCTAAAGAGAAAACACATAAGTAATTGTCTAAACTCAAAAAGTCGTTTATTTAGTCTATTATACTGTTCGTTTTTGTTATACTCAACAACTCTCAACTAAAACAATATTTATATATAAACATAACTAAAATATTATTTATTGATTGGTCTAATTGAGGTTAGACAAAAAGCCAAAGGGTAGTTGAACTCCTCGGGACTACGTACACAATATTGAAATAAGAAAAGAAAGCATTGGCTGTGTAAAAATAAAAATTGTAACAATTGGAGTATGATGTGTGTGTGTGTATTTTTTATTTATAAACTTTCACAAGTCTCAACTCTTTCACCCATTAACGTATACGAATAATTGATTGAGTACTTTAGTTAACACTTGTAGTTCACTCTTTTGATTTTGAAAGGCCTATGAGGTATGAAGTTTAATTACAAGAGACTACAAAACATTAAATAAATGGATTTTGTTATTCCATGAGAAGATATTGTCCAACAATTAGTTGTCCAAAAAAAAAAAATAACCAACTCGAGTTGGCCTAGTGGTACTTGAGGGAGCTTCGGCCCCGATACGGTCCCGGGTTCGATTCGCGTTGGCCACGAGGGGATTTACATGGGCTCCTCTCGCCCTCCAGACCACTTCGCGTAACCAGGGGCCCTTAAGTGGACGCTTAAAAATCCTGTAATGGCTTGGGCTTAGGCCCGGTGGGCTAGTCGATCACGCAAAGTGGTCGGATACTGGATTATCAAAAAAAAAAAAACTTCAAAAAAATATAAGAAACCTACGTATATATTGCATTATCCATTTCAAAAACCTTATGTTACTTTCATTCTCACATTTACATAAGGCTTGCATCTAATTTAAACATTTTAAATTATTATTACTATTGTTTAATGCCCAAAACTAACTGGGCCGAGCGTCTGTAAAGAAGGCCCATAAGGCGAATATAATTCAATTCCTCTGGTTTAACTTCTTCTCCGTCGACGAAGCGAAGGGCGAGAGAGAGAGAGAGAGAGAGAGAGAGAGATGACGGATAATATCTTCGAAGGTCTACCTCCTCCGTCTTCTCAACATCAAGAGCTTCCCGATTCTTCAAATCCAGACGAGTCGAAAGATAAAAGCCCCTCCCCAGCTCCGACTCTGGTTCTCAAAAGCTCCCTGAAGCGATCTAAACCACCAGAATCAGCACCCGATGCCTCAGGTAAGCTTAATTGAGTTTCTGATCTGTATTATCTGAATTCGATTCATTCTGTAGCCTTATTGAACTTCTTACGCCCAAAAGATTACGCCTTTGAACTTAAAAATCAAAACTTTGGTGTTATTGTTCTAATCACACAGCTCCTCCTGTTCTCAAGAGCGCACTAAAGCGTTCAAAACCAGCAGAATCCACGCCTGAACCAGAACCTGAAGGTAACATTACTTCATCTTTAGAACAAGAAAGAACCATTATTAAGTTGTCGTGCTTTAATGTTTTGAGTTGCAGCAGCTCCTAAGAAGCGTCTGCAGTTCAAGACATCGACGGATGCATCAGAAGAGCAAGTGATCGAAGCGATGCAGAAGATAACGTCTCACATCAAGAACCCTTCCAAATTCTCCAAAGCCTCGAAGCTCGCGGTACGCCTGATTCAAGCTGGAAGCGTGAAGGCGGAAACTAGCTGTTACTTGATTGCGATGCTCGAAGCTGCAATGTCGTCGAAAACTCCTTGTACTGATCGCTTGGTTAGAGCAGATTATCATGCTTTGTTCTCAGCAGCTCAAGATGTCGCCGAGGTAAAACATATTAGAAAAACTCATGCTTAAAGATATTTAGATTGGGAAGGTGTTGATGCAGTGTTCATATCTTTGGTTCTTATGTAGTGCCTTGATAAAAGCCAGAAGAATCTGTTGACCATATGGACGATTAAAGCAGTTGTGGCTAATGACCTCTTTACTGATGACAGCTTTATGGTAAGACTCTATATACCTTCTCTCAATAGATTACCTCGTCGCTGTGTTATGACCTGTAATATGTATAGATAATTGTTCAATTTCATTATTTATTCTGCATTTAAAAAACAGAGGTAGCATCTGATGTACCAGAGTTTTTTTTTGATGAATAGAATTTAACATTTATTCAAAAAAAAAAAGTGTATATTATTGTATTGAACCATCATTCTCTGAGGCTTTCATAGTGTCACATATTACATTTGTTTTTTTGTGTTTTAGTTTTCCAAGACTGCTACTCAAATAAAGGAGGCTATATCTGATCTTCCTATAGCAACTGAGGAAGATGACGCGGAAGAAGCAGCTGCTCTTGAACAAGAGGCTGGGAAGGACAGTGGAGAAGGAGAGACAACACATGACCTGGCCGAAGCTGGAGATCAAGAGGATGTTGAGTCTGATCCCTTTGGGCTGGATGCATGGATCCCCAGTAATGTGAAGAAAAATGGTAAAACAAAGATGACGAAAGAAGATACAGTTGCCTTGGAGAACAAGAAATTTCTCAGGTCGAAGAGAGAAGCTTTGATTACATGCCTGGAGATTGCTGCACGCCGTTACAAAGTCCCATGGTAAGAATATAATGCTTTCCCTTTTTGAACTTTGTTATTGTTTGTCAGAATTTGAGGAATGATTTGGGATTCGTTTTTCAGGTGCCAGACTGTTATAGACATATTGGTGAAACACGCGTTTGAGAACGCGTCGAGGTTCACATCGCAGCAGAGACAAGCGGTGGAGAAACTGTGGGCTTCTGTTCGAGAACAGCATTTACGTAGGAAGCAAGGCAAGTCAGTGACGGGAAAACTCGACGTTACTGCTTTCGAAACTCTTCAGGATAAATACGCCAACGAGAAGATGAGCATCAGGAGATCTGTTGGAGCCAACGGTGAACGCCGTGCACAGCAATGGCTTGGTTGATAAAACATTCAGCAAAACCAAAATTGTAATTTGTATGATTTTCAACACTAAGACAGGAACTAGAAAGCAACTAGATAAAGTCTGTTCTTCTGATTGTCTTAATACCATAAAATTCCATCCTTGTTCAACAAATTATATTACAGAACATGATTATTGATTATATATTATTTCATCCCGGATTTCATTACTCGTCTGCCAATCATCATCTTCTCTCAGCGGCCTCACCACCAAAAGAACCATCCCTTAACTCTACTGCACATTTCCCGCCTTCAACGTCGATCAGTTCTCTAGCTTTAGTCCATTCTCAGCCATCACGAGATTGTATCCGTCATTACAGATCTAAAGTCCTCTTGTATGAGCCCAATAAAAAGTCCATTTTTTAATCCACAATGGCACCACGATCTCTCAAGGTCATTTTTATTCGGGTCGTTACAAAATGTTGTCAGGCAACATTCTCTAAAACCGAAGCTCAAACCGTAGGATTATTAAAATACAGCTACGTACGTTTGACCTATACTCGAATACACTAATACACATCGATATGATATCACCACTCTTTAACTCTAATCAAAATCTTCGAAACCATAGAGAGCTTCAGTTAATTGCTTTGTAGGTTTCCCACGTTCACGATCCATGCATGACCTGCAATTTTTCATTTTGATCAAAAATAATATTTTAAAGAATTTATAAAAGTATTTTGAAATTTTGAAAAAACGACTTACGAAGAGCATCTTCTGCCGAAAATCTCCTGGAAACGTCGCGGCAAATCATTCTCCTCAATAGATCCTTAGCTTCCGCTGATACCGATCCGAACACCTTCCGCGGAAACATCAGATTCCCTCTCAGTATCGTTTCGAATATCTCCTCCGCCGTCTCGCCGTTAAACGGCGGCTCTCCCGCCAGCATCGTGTATATCACAACGCCAACGCTCCACACATCCACCTTCTCCCCGTACCTCCTCCCCATCACAACCTCCGGCGCGACGTAATACGGCGTCCCCACCACTCCCTCCGCCGTCTCCGTTTTCTCCCCGCCGAGCCACACCGCCGATCCGAAATCGCAGAGCTTAACTCCGCCGCTTCCGAGATCGATTAGCACGTTGTCAGGTTTCACGTCGCGGTGAACCACGCCGCGGCGGTGGCAATGAGCCACCGCGCGGAGGAGCTTCCTCGCGTACGAGGCGGCTTCCGATTCGGATAGCCTCCCTCCGGCGGCGGAGATCAGCCGATCGTAGATCGTCGTCGGAGGATCGACGAGCTCCATGACGATCGCGAGAGTGTCCTCCGTTTCGAAGAGGTCGTGGATCATGACGATGTTGGGATGCGGCGGCAGCATCGCCATGATCCTCGGCTCCGTCGTTATACACTCGCGATCGAGAGCGTCGACGAGCACGCGCTTGTCGATCGTTTTGCACGCGTAGAACTCTTTCGTCGCGGGAGAGAAACAGCGAGTGATTGTTCCGAATCGTCCTCTGCCGATCTCGTCGCAGATCTGGTAACTGTTCGCAAGTTCGAATTCTCCGGTCATCGGAATATTCTGTTTAATGATTCTCTTCGTATCTCTGCTGGCTTCGTGAGAGAGGAGAGGGTTGTTTATATAGAGGAAGAGAATCTGAATACTAAATGGAGTATATTCCGTTTACGGTGGTTAAACTGCATTCTGTTTTAAACGTTAGAGTCAAAAGCGAAAAGCAAGCAAGTAATAACATAGTGTAGTTAACTAACGGCGGCGTTAAACACCTACACGTGTAATTTTTCTCTTTTCATTATAAATAATAAAATCTGTTTATCAAATTATTTATTGAAGAAATTTAGAAGTTAAAACCTACAATGTGTGTGCTTTGTAACAATTATTTGTTTATGGAATCTATATAAAATAATAATTCGACCAGTCAAATTACATGAGTAGAACGCAGAAAATCATGATCATCATGTCCTTATTATAAAAAAATATTTATTATATAGTCTATAACCGACGGAGATTAAACAAAAGTCGTATTCTTGATGTGATTATGCGAATTATATAAGTTAAGACCTCGAATAGTTTTCAGATAAAATTTATGATAAGCTCTATAATAATTTAATGTCGATCCATTATAGAATGTGCATGTGGCATGCTTTTAGGACTCTAACTAATAGTTGTGTAGTTTGATTAAGTAGATCGTCATTTGTTTAACGCATTATTGGTCCATCGTCTAAAGGTTGGTAAGATTCCTGCTTTAGTAGAGTTTGGTTACTTTTCTCTGTGGTGGTGTGATTTGTGTCATCTTCACGATTTCTTTAAGCCAATAGGCTTGTCCACATTTTCATAGTGATTTATCTAGGTGTTGTATAAATATTTGTTAGGCCGATATATTTAACAATGTGCTTTTAGTACAGACGATGGATATGAAAATACATTACTGAGAACACATATTATCATTTTCCTATTGACTTTTATTATTTAATCAGAATAGCTACGTTTTTTTGTGTGAACTTAACATTTTTATACCGTGATCAAAATAGTTGACTAGTCAGGTAAACGAATATATGTAATTTTTTTTTCTGAAATACATGGTCAATATACCTTACAATAACGATGTCTCGACTAAATAAATTGACAGAGTTAATAGTACTACTGTAGTCTGTTTTGATAATACGAACGAATATTCATTTTTGCATTTTTTTGTTATTCCTGTAAACGTATTCATTTATCCTTCATCCAAAGCATCCAGACATGAAACATTAAAAAATTATATACCGTCACAGCATCACTAATCAAAGTATAAGTGATTGATAGATAAACAAAAGAGAATAATAATAACCGATTTGATAATTTGATTACGTATGTAAACACTAGATGATGTTGATCTCGTGCTATCGAATAAACACTTGTCTTGCTCTAATTAGTAACTAGTTATGCAATCATCTTGATATAAATATGAGATTGAATCGGAGGATATGGATGCCGGCGTGCCGCCATCAGATTTTCCAAAACAGCTGACGCATTCAATTTTAGTGACCAAACCGGTTCGCGATGGGGCGAACTGCTTATGTACATTAGAATAAGGGTTAATTTGCTACATGACTATAATGAGAAATATATTAGTTTTGTAGCAAGAAGGTAAAGAAAGATAGGAAGATAAATGAAGAGAGAGGGGATTGTATGGTTAGATGATGAAATATAGTTTTTTTTGGTTATAGGATCAAATTTCCCTTGGAATAACGATGTGGTATTTTTTTATTTAACCTAGAAACATTACTTTTTTCTTTTGAAAAATGAAACATTACATATTAACGTAGATAATTTCGTAGGGGTTGGACATCGTTTTAATTTTTTATCAATTAATATAGTAAAACTGCATATATAAATCAGTGACCACTATAAAATTGTTATTCCCTAGAGAAACGTAGACAACAAAGGTTTCAAACTTCTTTAAACATCAGCATATGTTATTGAAGGATGAAACTATGCATTAGAACTGTATTGTCATATTTTTGAATTTTTTTCAAAATCTATGTGTCAACCCTACGAAAATATTAAATTTTTCGGTAAATACTCTATATACTGAAGCATATAATCTTTAGTGTTGTTTTAAAATTTCTAACCACATTCTACATTTGTGTTAATTTATGCTAAACTCTCTTTCATGGTACATGGACATAGTTTTTATTTTCTATCAATTAATTTAGTAAAACTGCATATACTCCCTAAATCAATGGACTAATCACTATAAAATTGTTATTCTTTAGAGAAACGGAGATAACAAAGGTTCTAAACCTATTTGACCATCATTATTTGTTTGTGCAAGACGCAAATATGCATTAAAACAGTATTGTCATATTTTTGAATTTTTCTCAAAAACTATGTGTTAATCCTTACGAAAATATTGAAATTTTCAGTAAATGCTATGTATATTAAAGCCTATTATTTTTAGTGTTGTTTTATAATTTCTAAGAACATTGTACATTTGTATTAATTTATATTAAACTCTCTTTCATGGTACATGGGCATCGTTTTAATTTTTTGTCAATTAATTTAGTAAAACTTCATAATACTGGTGGACTAACCACTATAAAATCGTTATTTTCTAGAGAAACGTAGACAACAAAAGTTCCAAATTTATTTGACCTTCATCATATGCTAGTGAAAGATGCAACTATGCATTAAAACAATATTTTTATATTTTTGAATTTTTCTCAAAAATCTATGATACAAGCCAATGATATTTAGTATTGTTTTAAAATTTCTAAACAATATATACATTTGTATTAATGTATATTAAACTCTCTTTCATCGTACATGAACATTTTTTTAATTTTTGTCAATTAATTTAGCAAAACTTCATAATACTCCCTAAATTGGTGGAATAACCACTATAAAATCGCTACTTTTTAGAGAAACGGAGACAACAAAAGTTCCAAACCTCTTTGACCTTCATCATATGGTAGTGAAGGATGCAACTATACAATAAAACAGTATTTTCATATTTTTGAATTTTTCTCAAAATCTATGTATCCCCTACGAAAATATTGAATTTTTCGGTAAATGCTTTATATACTGAAGTCTATGATCTTTAGTGTTGTTTTAAAATTTCTAAACACATCTAAATTTGTATTAATGTATATTAAATTCTTTTTCAAGATACATGGACATCGTTTTAATTTTTTGTAAATTAATTTAGTAAAAATTCATAATACTCCATAAATTGGTGGATTAACCACTATAAAATCGCTATTTTCTATAGAAACGGAGACAACAAAAGTTCCAAACCTCTTTGACCTTCATCATATGTTAGTGAAGGATGCAACTATGCATTAAAACAGTATTTTCATATTTTTCAATTTTTTTTCCAATCTATGTGTTAACCCCTACAAAAATATTAAATTTTTCGGTAAATACTCTATATACTGAAGCCTATGATCTTTAGTGTTGTTTTAAAATTTCTAAACACATTCTACGTTTATATTAATGTTCATTAAACTCTTTTTGACGGTACATGGGCATCGTTTTAATTTTTTTGTCAATTAATTAAGTAAAAACTTCATAATACTCCCTAAATTGGCGGACTAACCACTATAAAATCGTTATTTTCTATAGAAACGGAGACAACAAAAATTCCAAACCTCTTTGACCTTCATCATATGTCAGTGAAAGATGCAACTATGCATTAAAACAATATTTTCGAATTTTCCTCAAAATCTATGTGTTAACCCCTGAAAATATCGAATTTTTCGGTGAATGCTTTATATACTGAAGGTTATGATCTCTAGTGTTGTTTTAAAATTTTTTAACACATTCTACATTTGTATTAATGTATATTAAGCTCTCTTTCATGGTACATGGACATCGTTTTAATTTTAATTTTTTGTCAATTAATTAAGTAAACTTCATAATACTCCCTAAATTGGTGGAATAACCACTATAAAATCGCTATATTCTAGAGAAACGGAGACAACAAAAGGTCCAAACCTCTTTGACCTTCATCATATGTTAGTGAAAGATGCAACTATGCATTAAAACAGTATTTTCATATTTTTGTATTTTTCTCAAAATCTATGTGTAACCTACGAAAATATCGAATTTTTCGGTAAATGCTCTATATACTGAAGCATATTATCTTTAGTGTTGTTTTAAAATTTCCAGCCACATTCTACATTTTTACTAATGTATGCTAAACTCCTTTTCATGGAACATGGACATCTTTCTAATTTTTAATCAATTAATTTAGTAAAACTNTCGAATGGCTTACCCATCTACCTTACAACAAATTGTTCACTGGTTGTTAAATGTCACAGTAAGACCTCAGGTTAGAGCTATCTTGAAGTTGGTTTTTCAGGGGGCGATTTATTTCATTTGGAGAGAGAGGAACTCACGTTTACACTCGGGTGTGAACAAACCGGCCACCCAAATTGTAAAAGAGATTCAGGTTCAAATCAGGGCGAAGCTGTTGGGAATGGATAAGGAAAACTCTCTATCTTATCAAGTTCGATCTCGTACTCAGGAATCCTTTATCTCCACATGGTTCGATCAGTTTCAAGCGTGAAAGACTATCAAGACTAACAAAGACACTGCCATAAATTTCTGCTTCACATGAGTTTCACCCTATTTTGTGTTTTCGATTATGCTGAAGACAAATGATGTAAACTTTCCCTTTTGGGTTCTTTTGGAAATGATATCTCTCTTAAAAAAAAAAAAAAAACTATGCATTAGAACTGTATTGTCATATTTTTGATTTTTTTTCTCAAAATCTATGTATTAACCCTACGAAAATACTAAATTTTTCGGTAAACGCTCAAAATACTGAAGCTTATAATCTTTAGTGTTGTTTAAAAATTTCTAACTACATTCTACATTTGTGTTAATTTATGTTAAACTCTCTTTCATGGTACATGGACATTTTTCTTAATTTCTATCAATTAATTTAGTAAAACTGCATATACTCCATAAATCAATGGACTAATCACTATAAAATTACTATTCTTTAGAGAAACGAAGATAACAAAGGTTCCAAACCTATTTGACCATCATTATATGTTTGTGCAAGATGAAACTATGCATTAAAATAGTGTTGTCATTTTTTTTGAATTTTTCTCAAAAGCTATGTGTTAATCCCTACGAAAATATTGATCTTTTCGGTAAATGTTATATATATATTAAAGCCTATTATTTTTAGTGTTGTTTTATAATTTCTAAACACATTCTACATTTGTATTAATGTATATTATATTTCATGGTACATGGGTATCGTTTTAATTTTTTGTCAATTAATTTAGTAAAACTTCGTAATACTCCTTATATTGGTGGACTAACCACTATAAAATCGTTATTTTCTAGAGAAACGGAGACAACAAAAGTTCCAAACCTCCTTGACCTTCATCATATGTTAGTAAAGGATGCAACAATGCATTAAAACAGTATTTTCATATTTTTAATTTTTTCTCAAAATCTATGTGTTAACCCCTACGAAAATATTGAATTTTTCGGTAAATATTCTATATACTGAAGCCTATGATCTTTAGTGTTGTTTTAAAATTTCTAAACACATTCTACATTTGTATAATGTATATTAAACTCTCTTTCATGGTACATGGACATCGTTTTAATTTTTTGTCAATTAATTTAGTAAAACTTCATAATACTCCATAAATTGGTGGACTAACCACTATAAAATCGCTATTTTCTAGAGAAACGGAGACAATAAAGGTTCCAAATCACTTTAACCTTCATCATATGTTAGTTAAGGATGCAACTATGAATTAAACATTATTTTCATATTTTTGATTTTTTTTCAAAATCTATGGGTTAATTCGGTAAATGCTCTATATACTGAAGCCTATGATCTTTAGTGTTGTTTCAAAATTTCTAAATACATTCTACATTTGTATTAATGTATATTAAACTCTCTTTCATGGCACAAGGGCATCGTTTTAATTTTTTGTCAATTAATTTAGTAAAAATTCATAATACTCCATAAATTGGTGGACGAACCACTATAAAATCGCTATTTTCTAGGGAAACAGAGACAATAAAAGTTCCAAACCTCCTAGACCTTCATCATATGTTAGTGAATGATGCAACTATGCATTAAAAAAGTATTTTCATATTTTTGATTTTTTCTCAAAATCTATGGGTAACCAACCCCCTACGAATATGCCTATGATCTTTAGTGTTGTTTTAAAATTTCTAAACACATTCTACATTTGTATTAATGTNTTTTGTTGGCAACGGATTTATTTTAAATTTGATAGATTTAATTAGATTTCTACAGATTTATGAAAATAAACATGTCATGTTTGGTAACAGATCTATAAAATATTCACATATTTAGATTTATTTTCTTTGACCACAACTTTACTTATATATAACAGACTTATATATGATCTGACAGATTTATTTTTCTTCCTATTTCGACAGATTTATTTAGGTTCAACTGACTTATTATGCTTTGACCACATAATTACTTAACTTGACAGATTTATTAAGATTTCAATTGATTTATTATACTTTGACCACAAATTTTTTTTAATTTTGTCAGATTAATATGGATTTGATAGATTTGTTGGTTATTTGACTATAGATTTAATTACATTTTGATAGATTTTGTTTTACTTTGGCGACAGATGGAGCCTAACTCTCTTGCGTTATCATGAGTGACAGTCTTCTTTTGTGTAACCTGATTTCTAGCAACTATATCTTTTTTTTATTATAATGTATAATAAAAAAATTTACGAAGTTTTTTTAAAAAAACTGAAAAATATTAGTAGTTTAATATAATTTCATTATTAATTTACCTTTAAATCTGATAAAAGATAGAACTATCCATTGACTAACACATGTTATCATAGTATATGTGATGTCTTCCCTGTGTTTCACCAGTTAGAAACTGTATTCTCTCAATTTTCACATTTTGTTTATTCTCTTTCCAACGTTTTCATATTTTTCATATTTTTAATACTTAGATACCCTTACTAGATACTAACGATAATGTTGTTATTATCGATCATATTATAATAGAAGTTATAACTTCTTTCATGTGTCTTCTACGAAAATATTGAGTTTTCGGTAAATGTTTATATATTGAAGCCTATGATCTTTAAATTTGTTTTAAAATTGCTAAACATATTCTACATTTGTATTAATGTATATTAAACTATCTTTCATGGTATATTGCATCGTTTTAATTTTTTTGTCAATTAATTTAGTAAAACTTCATAATACTCCCTAAATTAGTGGATTAACCACTATAAAATCGCTATTTTCTAGAGAAAAGAAAACAACAAAATTTCCAAACCTCTTTAATCTTCATCATATGTTAGTGACGGATACAACTATGCATTAAAACAGTATATTCATTTTTTTAAAAAATTTCAAATTCAAAGTATTTATCGTTACGAAAATATTGAGTTTTTCGGTAAATGTTCTATATACTGAAGCATATGATCTTTAGTGTTGTTTTAAATTTTTTAAACACATTATACATTTGTATTAATGTATATTGAACTCTCTTTCATGTTACATGGACATTATTTTAATATTTGTCAATTAATTTAGTAAAACTTCATAATACTCCCTGAATTGGTGGACTAACCACTATAAAATCGTTATTTGCTAGAGAAATGGAGACAACAAAAGTTTCAAACCTCTTTCAACTTCATCATATGTTAGTGAAAGATGCAACTATGTATTAAAACAATATTTTCATATTTTTGAATTTTTCTCAAAATCTATGTGTTAACACCCGTGCGAAAATATTGAGTTTTCGGTAAATACGCTATATACTAAAGCCTATGATCTTTAGTGTTGTTTTAAAATTTCTAAACACATTCTATATTTGCATTAATGTATATTAAACTCTCTTTCATGGTACATGGACATTTTTTAATTTTTTGTCAATTAATTTAGTATAACTTCATAATACTCCCTAAATTGGTGGACCATAAAATCGATATTTTCTATAGAAACAGAGACAACAAAAGTTCAAAACCTCTTTCACCTTCATCATATGTTAGTGAAGGATACAACTATGCATTAAAACATTATTTTCATATTTTTGAATTTTTCTCAAAATCTATGTGTTAACCGTTACGAAAATATTAACTTTTCGGTAAATGCTCTATATATTGAAGCCTATGATCTTTAGTGTTGTTTTAAAATTTATAAAAACATTTTACATTTGTATTAATATATATTATACTCTCTTTCATGGTACATGGACATATTTTTAATTTTTTGTCAATTAATTTAGGAAAACTTCATAATACTCCCTAAATTGGTGGAATATAAAATTGCTATTTACTAGCGGAACGGAGACAACAAAAGTTCCAAACCTCTTTGACCTTCATCATATGTTAGTGAAGGATGTAACTATGCATTAAAACAGTATTTTCATATTTTTAATTTTTCTCAAAATCTATGTGTTAACCCCTACGAAAATATTGAAATTTTCGGTAAATGTTCTTTATACTGAAGCTTATGATCTTTAGTGTTGTTTTAAAATTTCTCAACACATTTTACATTTGTATTAATGTATATTAAACTCTCTTTCATGGTACATGGGCATCGTTTTATTTTTTGTCAATTAATTTAATAAAACTTCATAATACTCCCTAAATTGGTGGACTAACCACTATAAAATCGTTATTTGCTAGAGAAACGGAGACAACAAAAGTTCCAAACCTCTTTCGCCTTCATCATATGTTTTTGAAGGATGCAACTATGCATTAAAATAGTATTTTCATATTTTTGATTTTTTTCTCAAAATCTATGTGTTAACCCCTAAGAAAATATTGAATTTTCGGTAAATGCTCTATATACTGAAGCCTATGATCTTTAGCTGTGTTTTAAAATTTATGAACACATCTTACATTTGTATTAATATATATTAAACTCTCTTTCATGTATTAAACTCTCTTTCATGGTACATGGGCATCGTTTTAATTTTTTGTCAATTAATTTATTAAAACTTCATAATACTCCCTAAATTGGTGTATTAACCACTATAAAAACGTTATTTCCTAGAAAAACGAAGACAACAAAGGTTGTAAACCTCTTTGACCTTCATCATATGTTAGTGAAAGAGGCAAATATGCATTAAGACAATATTTTCATATTTTTGAA
The DNA here is from genome assembly GCA_003260655.2 of Brassica cretica. Taxonomy (NCBI): domain Eukaryota; kingdom Viridiplantae; phylum Streptophyta; class Magnoliopsida; order Brassicales; family Brassicaceae; genus Brassica; species Brassica cretica. The sequence goes on from QGKV02000297.1 coordinate 32,306,245, forward strand.
TTTTTTTGAAAATCTATGTGTTAACACCCCTACGAAAATATTGAGTTTTTCGGTAAATATTTTATATACTGAAGCCTATGATCTTTAATGTTGTTTTAAAATTGCTAAACATATTGTACATTTGTATTAATGTATATTAAACTCTCTTTCATGGTACATGACATCGTTTAAATTTTTTGTCAATTAATTTAGTAAAACTTCTTAATACTCGTTAAATTGGTGGACTAACCACTATAAAATCGCTATTTTCTAGAGAAAAAGAGACAACTAAAGTTCCAAACTTCTTTAGTCTTCATCATATATTAGTGACGGATGCAAGTATGCATTAAAACATTATTTTCATATTTTTGAATTTTTCTCAAAATCTATGTGTTAACCCCTACGAAGATAATGAATTTTTCGGTAAATGCTCTATATACTGAAGCTTATGATCTTTAGTGTTGTTTTAAAATTTCTAAACACATTCTACATTTGTATTAATGTATATTAAACTCTCTTTTATGGTACATGAGCATCGTTTTATTTTTTGTCAATTAATTTAGTAAAACTTCATAATACTTCATAAATTGGTGGACTTTAAAATCACTATTTTCTAGAGAAACGGTGACAACAAAAGTTCCAAACCTCTTTCACCTTCGTCATATGTTAGTGAAGGATGCAACTATGCACTAAAACAGTATTTTCATATTTTTGAATTTTTCTCAAAATTTATGTGTTAATCATACGAATATATTGAAAGTAAATGCTTTATATACTGAAGCTTATGATGTTTAGTGTTGTTTTAAAATTTCTAAACACATTCTACATTTGTGTTAAAGTATATTAAATTCTCTTTCATGGTACATGGACATCGTTTTAATTTTTTGTCAATTAATTTAGTAAAACTTCATAATACTCTCTAAATTGGTGGACGAACCACTATAAAATCGATATTTTCTTGAGAAAGAGAGACAACAAAAGTTCCAAACCTCTTTCACCTTCGTCATATATTAATGACGGATGCAACTATTCATTAAAACATTATTTTCATATTTTTGAATTTTTCTCAAAATTTATGTGTTAAACCCTACGTAAATATTAAATTTTTCGGTAAATCTTCTATATACTGGAGCCTATGACTTTTAGTGTTGTTTCAAAATTTCTAAACACATTCTATATTTGTATTAATGTATATTAAACTCTATTTCATGGTACATGGACATCGTTTTAATTTTTTGTAGTTTAGAGTTTATTTAATATGCATAATTATAGGATTTAGAGTTTATTTAATATGCATAATTAGATTAAAATAGTTTGTTTGCTAATGAAGTGTACACTATATACTTGTTGGTATAATATTTTCATAATCATTCAACTTCATATTCGAATATACGGTAAAGAATTAAATACTAAAAATGATTTGAAGTTTCATAACTTGCATTACATCCCTAAAAGATTTGATAATTCTATACTTTAATTTATGAAAAGGCTAGTGGGTTTCCTCAAATTTTAACGTATCTAATTATATTTGGCTTAGAAGGCTAGGAGACTAAACAAGATGTCGACAAGATTAGGAAGAGCAATCAAAATTGACTTGGTAATACTTAGATAATGTCGAGAACAAACAAAAAAACAGACCAGGAGAAAATATCATTATCTTGGTGCACAAGTACATTTGACTATTCGCTTTTTCTTGTGTCCCAAACATACGATCCGTAGTATATGTCCCTCTCTATATATAATCCTGCGTTGGTTAAGCAAAAATGAAGAGAGAAGGTCGTCAACATGGCTTCGTTCGAACCGGGATGATTCATCCGTCGGGATTTAATCCAAGACCCTCCAACCAATTCGTGAACCGGCTTGATTCACCACCGGCTATTGGAGTATTTACCAAAGTCCCATCAAAACCTACTAATCATTCAAAATCTGCAGGAAAACGTGAGCGTTCCAAGTACAGTAATTGCCATGTGTCGCCGGCTATAAAGTCTGCAGACAAATCTAAGGGTCGCCAAAAGTTAGAGTCGACAGATTGGTGGGTTGAGGGTAAGCTAGACCGGTTCACCGGGTCGGATGCCTCCTCTGTTAGAGATATTTTGGATACATTATGTGGTGAAGAGTATGGGGGTCATGTTTATGATAATGACGATGATTGTTAATCAATTCATCAAGAAACTAGAAAGTTGTTGTTTTCTTATATATATAGATACTAGGATAAGATCCGCGCCTTGCGCGGAATTAAGTTATTATTTTTATTATATTTTGGAGAATGAAACAATAGTTTGGCTTCATTTGGATTAGGGGTGTTCAATCCAGATATCGGGTTGGTTTCGATTCGGTTCGGTTTTTTTTCGGTATTTTGGTTAGTAAAATATAACTACTATTCTAAATCCATATTTACTTTGACTTTAGTCTTCACATACTTTTGAAAGATTTCAACTGGACAACTAAATTGATCAGCCAATCTTGTTGCTTTAAATCATTAGTATATATATATATATATATATAAATATATATATATATTATTTAATTTGAATATTTATTAAATAAAAATTCATATGCGTTATATTTTATGATCATTTGTAACTTATTATAACAAAAAAAATAATCTATTGATCACAAAATTTTCAGAGTGAGAATCTTCAAATTTCTAATAATATATAGACGTTTTGAAAAATTCAAAATATAACATATAAGAAAAAATATAAATGTTTTTATTATATATTTAATGTGATTTTTTTAATATCTTTTAATAATATAAAATTAAAAAAAGAACTAAGATACCAAAATTGTTATCAAATATTTATTATTCATAATAATTAATTTTCATATATACGTTAATCATATTAGGTAATTTCGTAGCTTCTAATTAAGGAAAGTGCAAAAACAATATTTGGTAGATTATTTATCAATTCGAATATTCGATAGTTAGTTTAANTATTTTCATATTTTTGATTTTTTCTCAAAACCTATGTGTAAACAACCCCTACGAAAATATTGAATTTTTCGGTAAATGATCTATATACTGAAGCCTATGATCTTTAGTGTTGTTTTAAAATTTCTAAACACATTCTAAATTTGTATTAATGTATATTAAACTCTATTTCATGGTACATGGGCATAGTTTTAATTTTTTGTCAATTAATTTAGTAAAACTTCATAATACTCCCTAAATTGGTGGACTAACCACTATAAAATCGTTATTCTCTAGAGAAACGGAGACAACAAAAGTTCCAAACCTCTTTGAACTTCATCAAATGTTAGTGAAGGATGCAACTATGCATTGAATCAGTATTTTCATATTTTTTAATTTTTTTCAAATTCTATGTGTTAACCCCCTACAAATATATTGAATTTTTCGATAAATACTCTATATACTGAAGCCTATGATCTTTAGTGTTGTTTTGAAATTTCTAAACACATTCTCATTTGTATTAATGTATATTAAACTCACTTTTATGGTACAAGGACATCGTTTTAATTTTCTGTGAATTAATTTAGTAAAAGTTCATAATACTCGCTAAATTGGTGGACTCACACTTATAAAATCACTATTCTCTAGAGAAACGGAGACAACAAAAGTTCCAAACCTCTTTGACCTTCATCATATGTTAGCGAAGGATGCAAAACTATGCATTAAAACATTATTTTCATATTTTTGAACTTTTCTCAAAATCTATGTGTTAACCCTACGAAAATATTGAATTTTCGGTAAATGCTCTACATACTGAATGAAGCCTATGATCTTTAGTGTTGTTTAAAATTTCAAAGCACATTCTACATTTTATTAATGTATATTAAACTCTATTTCATGGTACATGGACATTGTTTTAATTTTTTGTCAACTAATTTAGTAAAACATCATAATACTCCTTAATTTGGTGGACTAACCACTATAAAATCACTATATTCTAGAGAAACAGAGACAACAAAAGTTTCATACCTCTTTGACCTTATATGTTAGTGAATGATGCAACTATGCATTAAAACAGTAATTTATATTTCTGAAATTTTCTCAAAATTTATGTGTTTAACCCCTACGAAAATATTGAATTTTTCGGTAAATGCTCTATATACTGAAGCCTAGGATCTTTAGTGTTGTTTTAAAATTTCTAAACACATTCTGTATTTGTATTAATATATATTAAACTCTCTTCATTGGTACATGGGAATCGTTTTAATTTTTTGTCATTTAATTTAGTAAAACTTCATAATACTCCCTAAATTGGTGGAAAAATCACTATAAAATCGCTATTTTCTAAAGAAACCGAGATAACAAAAGTTCGAAACCTCTTTGACCTTCATCATATTTTAGTGAAGGATGCATCTATTCATTAAAACAGTATATTCATATTTTTGAATTTTTCTCAAAATCTATGTGTTAACAACGCCTAAAAAAATATAGAATTTTTCGGTAAATGCTTTATATACTAAACCCTATGATCTGTAGTGTTGTTTTAAAATTTCTAAACACATTCTACATTTGTACTAATGTATATTAAACTCACTTTTATGGCACATGGACATCGTTTTAATTTTCTGTCAATTAATTTTGTAAGACTTCATAATACTCCCTAAATTGGTGGACTAACACTTATAAAATCGCTATTCTCTAGAGAAACAGAGACAACAAAAGTTCCAAACCTCTTTTACCTTCATCATATGTTAGCGAAGGGTACAACTATGCATTAAAACAGTATTTTCATATTTTTTAATTTTTTTTCAAAATCTATATGTTAACCCCTACGAAAATATTTAATTTTTCGGTAAATGCTCTATATACTGAAGCCTATGATCTTTACTGTTGTTTTAAAATTTTTAAACACATTCTAATTTTGTATTAATGTATATTAAACTCTCTTTCATGGTACATGGGCATCAATTTAAGTTTTTGTCAATTAATTTTGTAAAACTTCATAATACTCCCTAAATTGGTGGACTAGCCACTATAAAATCGCTATTTTCTAGAGAAACGGAGACAATAAAAGTTCTAAACCTCTTTGAACTTCATCATATGTTACTGAAGGATGCAACTAGGCATTAAAACAGTATTTTCATATTTTTGAAAATATAGAATTTTTCGGTAAATGCTCTATATACTGAAGCTTATGATCTTTAATGTTGTTTTAAAATTTCTAAACACATTCTACATTTGTATTAATTTATATTAAACTCTCTTTCACGGTACATGAACATCTTTTAAATTTTTTGTCAATTAATTAAGTAAAACTTCATAATACTCTCTAAATTGGTAGACCAACCACTATAAAATCGTTATTCTCTAGAAAAACAGAGACACCAAAGGTTCCAAACCTCTTTTACCTTCATCATATGTTAGTAAAAGATGCAACTATGCATTAAAACATTATTTTCATATTTTTTAATTTTTCTCAAAATCTATGAGTTAACCCCTACGAAAATATTGAGTATTTCAGTAAATGTTCTATATAATGAAGCCTATGATCTTTAGTGTTACTTTAAAATTTCGAAACACATTTTAAATATGTATTAATGTATATTAAACTCTTTTTCATGGTACAGGGGCATCGTTTTAATTTTTTGTCAATTAATTTAGTAAAACTTCATAATACTCCCAAAAGTTGTAGACCACTATAAAATCGCTATTTTCAAGAGAAACAGTGCCAACAAAAGTTTCAAACCTCTTTGATATTCATCATATGTTAGTGAAGGATGCAACTATGCATTAAAACAGTATTTTCATATTTTTTAAATTTTCTCAAAATCTATGTGTTAACCCATACGAAAATATTGAATTTTTCGGTAAATGCTCTATATACTTAAGCCAATGATCTTTCGTGTTGTTTCAAAATTTCTAAACACATTCTACATTTGTATTAGTCTTTATTAAACTCTCTTTCATGGTACAGGGACATCATTTTAATTTTGTGTAAATTAATTTAGTAAAACATCATAATACTCCCTAAATTGAGGAACTAACCACTATAAAATTGCTATTCTCTAGAAAAACTGAGACAACAAAAGTTCCAAACCTCTTTTTACCTTCATCATATGATAGTGAATGATGAAACTATGCATTAAAACAGTATTCTCATATTTTTGAATTTTTCTCAAAATCTACATGTTAATCCTTACGAAAATATTGAATTTTTCGGTAAATGCTCTATATACTTAAGCCTATGATCTTTAGTGTTGTTTTAAAATTTCTAAACACATTCTACATTTGAATTAATGTATATTAAACTCCCTTTCATGGTACGTGAACATCGTTTTAATTTTTTGTCAATTAATTTAGTAAAACTTCATAATACTCCTTAAATTGGTGGACTCACCACTATAAAATCGCTATTTTCTAGAGAAACGGTGCCAACAAAAGTTTTAAACCTCTTTGACATTCATTATATGTTACTGAAGGATGCAACTATGCATTAAAACAGTATTTTCATATTTTTGAATTTTTCTCAAAATCTATGTGTTAACTAACCCCTACAAAAATATTAAATTTTTCGGTAAATGCTCTATATACTTAAGCCTATGATCTTTNGACTAACCACTATAAAATCATTATTTCTAGAGAAACGGAGAAAAAAAAAGTTTCAAACCTCTTTGATCTTCATAATATGTTAGTGAAAGATGCAACTATGCATTAAACAATATTTTCATATTTTTGAATTTTTCTCCCAATCTATTTGTTAACCCCTACGAAAATATTGAATTTTTCGGTAAATGCTCTATATACTGAAGCCTATGATCTTTAGTGTTGTTTTAAAATTTCTAAACACATTCTACATTTGTATTAATGTATATTAAACTCTCTTTCATGGTACATGGAAATCGTTTTAATTTTTGGTCAATTAATTTAGTAAAAACTTCATAATGCTCCCTAAATTGGTGGACTAACCACTATAAATCATTATTTTCTAGAGAAACAGGAGAAAACAAAAGTTTCAAACCTCTTTGATCTTCATAATTTGTTAGTGAATGATGCAACTATGCATTAAAACAATATTTTCATATTTTTGAATTTTTCTCCAAATCTATGTGTTAACCCCTACGAAAATATTGAATTTTTCGGCAAATGCTCTATATACTGAAGCTTATGATCTTTAGCGTTGTTTTAAAATTTCTTAACACATTCTACATTTGTATTAATGTATATTAACCTTTCTTTCATGGCACATGGGCCTCGTTTTAATTTATTTCAATTAATTTAATAAAAATTCTTAATACTCCCTAAATTGGTGGACTAACCACTATAAAATCGCTATTTTCTAGAGAAACAGAGACAACAAAAGGTCCAAACCTCTTTGAACTTCAGATCATATGTTAGTGAAACATGAAACTATACATTAAAACTGTATTTTCATTTTTTTGATTTTGTTCTCAAAATCTATATGGTAACTAACCCTACGAAAATATTGAATTTTTCGGTAACTGCTCTATATACTGAAGCCTATGATCTTTAGTGTTGTTTTAAAATTTATAAACACTATATACATTTGTATTAATGTATATTAAACTCTCTTTCAAGGTACATGTGCATTTTTTTAATTTTTTGTCAATTACTTAAAGAAAAACTTCATAATACTCCCTAAATTTGTGGACTAACCACTATAAAATCTCTATTTTCTAGAGAAACAGAGACAACAAAAGGTTTAAAACTCTTTGACCTTCATATCATATGTTAGTGAAGAATTCAACTATGCATTAAAACAATATTTTCATATTTTTGAATTTTTCTCAAAATCTATGGGTTAACCCTACGAAAATATCAAATTTTTCGGTAAATGCTCTATATACTGAAGCCTATTATCTTTAGTGTTGTTTTAAAATTTCCAGCTAGATTCTAAATTTTTACTAATGTATTCTAAACTACCTTTCTTGGAGCATGGACATCCTTCTAATTTTTAATGAATTAATTTAGTAAAACTGCATATACTTTCTGAATTAATGGACTAACCACTATAAAATCATTATTTTCTAGAGAAACGGAGAAAACAAAAGTTCCAAACCTCTTTGATCTTCATAATATGTTAGTGAAAGATGCAACTAGGCATTAAAACAATATTTTTGAATTTTTGAATTTTTCTCTCAATATATGTGTTAACCCTTACGAAAATATTGAATTTTTCGGTAAATGCTCTATATACTGAAGCCTATGACCTTTAGTGTTGTTTTAAAATTTCTAAACACATTCAACATTTGTATTAATGTATATTAAACTTTCTTTCATGGTACATGGAAATCGTCTTAACTTTTGGTCAATTAATTTAGTAAAAACTTCATAATGCTCCCTAAATTGGTGGACTAACCACTATAAAATCGTTATTTTCTAGAGAAACGGAGAAAACAAAAGTTTCAAACCTTTTTGATCTTCATAATATGTTAGTGAATGATGCAACTATGCATTAAAACAATATTTTCATGTTTTTGAATTTTTCTCCAAATCTATGTGTTAACCCCTACGAAAATATTGAATTTTTCGGCAAATGCTCTATATACTGAAGCTTATGATCTTTAGTGTTGTTTTAAAATTTCTTAACACATTCTACATTTGTATTAATGTATATTAACCTTTCTTTCATGGTACATAGGCCTCGTTTTAATTTATTTCAATTAATTTAATAAAAATTCTTAATACTCCCTAAATTGGTGGACTAACCACTATAAAATCGCTATTTTCTAGAGAAACAGAGACAACAAAAGGTCCAAACATCTTTGACCTTCAGATCATATGTTAGTGAAGCATGAAACTATGCATTAAAAANCTACGATCTTTAGTATTGTTTTAAAATTTATAAACACATTCTAAATTTTTATTAATGTATATTAAACTCTCTTTTATGGTACATGAGCATCGGTTTAATTTTTTGGCAATTAATTTAGTAAAACTTCATAATACTCCCTAAATTGGTGGACTAACCACTATAAAATCGCTATTTTCTAGAGAAATGGAGACAACAAAAGTGCAAACCTCTTCGACCTTCGTCATATGCAAGTGAAGGACCCAACTATGCATTAAAACATTTTCTTCACATTTTTGAAATTTTCTCAAAATCTATGTGTTAACCCCCTACGAAAATATTGAATTTTTCGTTAATGCTCTATATACTGAAGCATATGATCTTTAGTGTTGTATTAAAATTTCTAAACACATTCTACATTTGTATTAATGTATATTAAACTCTCTTTCATGGTACATGAGCACCGTTTTAATTTTTTGTCAATTAATTTAGTAAAAACTTCATAATACTCCCTAAATTGGTGGGCTAACCACTATAAAATCGCTATTTTCTAGAGAAATGGAGACAATAAAAGTCCAAACCTCATTGACCTTTATCATATCTTAGTTAAGGATGCGAGTATAAATTAAAACAATTTTTTCTTATTTTTGAATTTTTCTCAAAATCTATGCGTTAACCCCTACGAAAATATTGAATTTTTCGGTAAATGTTCTATATACTAAAGCCTATGATATTTAGTGTTGTTTTAAAATTTCTAAACACCTTCTAAATATGTATTAATGTATATTAAACTTTTTTTCATGGTACATGGGCATTGTTTTAATTTTTTGTCAATTAATTTGGTAAAAACTTCATAATACTCCCTAAATTGGTGGACTAACCACTATAAAATCACTATTTTCTAGAGAAACGGAGACAACATAAGTCCAAACCTCTTCGACCTTCGTCATATGCTAGTAAAGGACCCAACTATGCATTAAAATTATTTTCTCATATTTTTGAATTTTTTCTCAAAATCTATGTGTTAACCATACGAATATATTGAATTTTCGGTAAAAGCTCTATATACTGAGGCCTATGAAATTTAGGGTTGTTTAAAATTTCTAAACACATTCTACATTTGTAATAATATATATTTAACTATCTTTCATGTACTTGGGCATCGTTTTAATTTTTTGTCAATTAATTTAGTAAAACTTCATAATACTCCCTAAATTGGTGGACTAACCTTTATAAAAACGCTATTTTCTAGAGAAACAGAGACAACAAAAGTCCAAACCTCATTGACCTTTATCATATATTAGTTAAGGATGCAACTATGCATTAAAACTTTTTTTTATATTTTTGAATTTTTCTCAAAATCTGTGTGTTAACCCCTACGAAAATGTTGAATTTTTCGGTAAATGCTCTATATACTGATGCCTATGATCTTTAGTATTGTTTTCAAATTTCTAAACACATTTTAAATTTGTATTAATGTATATTAAACTCTCTTTCATGGTACATGAGCATCAGTTTAATTTTTTTGCAATTAATTTAGTAAAACTTCATAATACTCCCTAAATTGGTGCACTAACCACTATAAAATCGTTATTTTCTAGAGAAACGGAGACAACAAAAGTCCAAACCTCTTCGACCTTCGTCATATGCTAGTGAAGGACCCAACTATGCATTAAAACATTTTTTTCATATTTTTGATTTTTTTCTCAAATTCTATGTGTTAACCCATACGAAAATATTGAATATTTCGGTAAATGCTCTATATACTGAAGCATATGATCTTTAGTGTTGTATTAAAATTTCTAAACACATTCTATATTTATATTAATGTATATTAAACTCTCTTTCATGGTACATGTGCATCGTTTTATTTTTTTGTCAATTAATTTAGTAAAACTTCATAATACTCTCTAAATTGGTGGACTAACCACTATAAAATCGCTATTTTCTAGAAAAACGGAGACAACAAAGGTTCCAAACCTCTTTGACCTTTATCATATGTTATTGAAGGATGAAACTATGCATTAAAACAGAATTTTTGATTTTTAAAAAATTTTCTCAAAATTTATGTGTTTCCATACGAAAATATTGAATTTTTCGGTAAATGCTCTATATACTGAAGCATATGATCTTTAGTGTTGTATTAAAATTTCTAAACACATTCTACATTTGTATTAATGTATATTAAACTCTCTTTCATGGTACATGGGAATCGTTTTAATTTTTTATCAGTTAATTTAGTAAAACTTCATAATCTCCCTAAATTGGTGGACTAACCACTATAAAATCACTATTTTCTAGAGAAACAGAGACAACAAAAGTCCAAAACTCATTGACCTTTATCATATGTTAAATAAGGATGCAAGTATAAATTAAAACAATTTTTTTCATATTTTTGAATTTTTCTCAAAATCTATGTGTAACCCCTACAAAAATATTGAATTTTTCGGTAAATGTTCTATATACTAAAGCCTATGATATTTAGTGTTCTTTTTAAATTTCTAAACACATTCTAAATATGTATTAGTGTATATTAAACTCTTTTTCATGGTACATGGGCATCGTTTTAAATTTTTGTCAATTAATTTAGTAAAAACTTCATAATACTCCCTAAATTGGTGGACTAACCACTATAAAATCGCTATTTTCTAGAGAAACGGAGACAACATAAGTCCAAACCTCTTCGACCTTTGTCATATGCTAGTGAAGGACCCAACTATGCATTGAAAAAATTTTCTCATATTTTGAATTTTTTCTCAAAATCTATGTGTTAACCCGTACGAAAATATTGAATTTTCGGTAAAAGCTCTATATACTGATGAGGCCAATGATATTTAGGGTTGTTTAAAATTTCTAAACACATTCTACATTTGTAATACTGTATATTTAACTATCTTTCATGTACTTGGGCATTGTTTTAATTTTTTGTCAATTAAATTAGTAAAACTTCATAATACTCCCTAAATTGGTGGACTAACCATTATAAAAACGCTATTTTCAAGAGAAACAGAGACAACAAAAGTCCAATCCTCTTTGACCTTCATCATATGTTAGTTAAGGATGCAACTATGCATTAAAACTTTTTTTATATTTTTTAATTTTTCTCAAAATCTATGTGTTAACCCCTACGAAAATATTGTATTTTTCGGTAAATGCTCTATATACTGATGCCTATGATCTTTAGTGTTGTTTTCAAATTTCTAAACACATTCTACATTTGTATTAATGTATATTAAACTCTCTTTCATGGTACATGAGCATCATTTTAATTTTTTATCAATTAATTTAGTAAAACTTCGTAATGCTCCCTAAATTGGTGGACTAACCACTATAAAATCGTTATTTTCTAGAGAAACGGAGACAACAAAAGTCTAAATCTCTTCGACCTTCGTCATATGCAAGTTAAGGACCCAACTATGCATTAAAATTTTTTTTTCATATTTTTGATTTTTTCTCAAAATCTATGTGTTAACCCATACGAAAATATTGAATTTTTCGGTAAATGCTCTATATACTGAAGCATATGATCTTTAGTGTTGTATTAAAATTTCTAAACATATTCTATATTTATATTAATGTATATTAAACTCTCTTTCATGGTACATGGGCATCGTTTAAATTTTTTGTCAATTAATTTAGTAAAACTTCATAATACTCCTTAAATTGGTGGACTAACCACTATAAAATCGCTATTTTCTAGAAAAACGGAGACAACAAAGGTTCCAAACCTCTTTGACCTTCATCATATGTTAGTGAATGATGCAACTATGCATTAAAACATTTTTTTCCATTTTTTTCATATTTTTGAATTTTTCTCAAAATCTATGTGTTAACCCCTACAAAAATATTGATTTTTTTGGTAAATGCTCTATATACTGAAGCCTATGATCTTTAGTGTTGTTTTAAAATTTCTAGGCACATTCTAAATTTTTATTAATGTATATTAAAATCTCTTTCATGGTACATGGGCATCGTTTTATTTTTTTGTCAATTAATTTAGTAAAACTTCATAATACTCCCTAAATTGGTGGACTAACTACTATAAAATCGCAATTTTCTTGAAAAACGGAGACAACAAAGGTTCCAAACCTCTTTGAACTTCATCTTATGTTAGTGAAGGATGCAGCTATGCATTAAAACAGAATTTTCATTTTTAAATTTTTTTCTCAAAATCTATGTGTTAACAAACCCCCTACGAAAATATTGAATTTTTCGGTAAATGCTCTATATACTGATGCATAAGATCGTTAGTGTTGTTTTCAAAATTCTATACACATTTTAAATTTTTATTAATGTATATTAAACTCTCTTTCATGGTACATGGACATCGTTTTAATTTTTTGTCAACTAATTTAGTAAAACTTCGTAATACTCTCTAAATTGGTGGACTAACCACTATAAAATCGCTATTTTCTAGAGAAACGGAGACAACAAAAGTCCAAACCTCTTCGACCTTCGTCATATGCTAGTGAAGGACCCAACTATGCATTAAAACATTTTTTTCATATTTTTGATTTTTTTCTCAAAATCTATGTGTCCCCATACGAAAATATTGAATTTTTCGGTAAATGCTCTATATACTGAANTAATTTAGTAAAACTTCATAATACTCCCTAAATTGGTGGACTAACCACTATAAAATCGTTATTTTCTAGAGAAACGGAGAAAACAAAAGTTTCAAACCTCTTTGATCTTCATAATATGTTAGTGAATGATGCAACTATGCATTAAAACAATATTTTCATGTTTTTGAATTTTTCTCCAAATCTATGTGTTAACCCCTACGAAAATATTGAATTTTTCGGCAAATGCTCTATATACTGAAGCTTATGATCTTTAGTGTTGTTTTAAAATTTCTTAACATATTCTACATTTGTATTAATGTATATTAACCTTTCTTTCATGGTACATAGGCCTCGTTTTAATTTATTTCAATTAATTTAATAAAAATTCTTAATACTTCCTAAATTGGTGGACTAACCACTATAAAATCGCTATTTTCTAGAGAAACGGAGACAACAAAAGGTCGAAACCTCTTTGACCTTCAGATCATATGTTAGTGAAGCATGAAACTATACATTAAACTGTATTTTTCATATTTTTTATTTTTTCTCAAAAACTATATGTTAACTAACCCTACGAAAATATTGAATTTTTCGGTAAATGCTCTATATATTGAAGCCTATGATCTTTAGTGTTGTTTTAAAATTTCTATACACTATAAATTTTTAAAATTTCATAGTACATGGGCATCGTTTTAATTTTTTGTCAATTAATTTAGTAAAACTTCATAATACTCCCTAAATTGGTGGACTAACAACTATAAATTTTTTATTTTCTAGAGAAACAGAGGCAACAAAAGTTCCAAACCTATTTGACCTTCATCATATGTTAGTAAAGGATGCAACTATGCATTAAAATAATATTTTCTTATTTTTCAATTTTTCTTCAAATCTATGTGTTAACCCCTACAAAAAATATAGAATTTTTCGGTAATTCCTCTATATACTGAAGCTTATGATCTTTAGTGTTGCTTTAAAATTTATTAACACATTCTACATTTGTAATAATGTATATTAAACTCTCTTTCATGGTACATGGGCATCGTTTTAATTTTTTGTCAATTAATTTAGTAAAAATTCATAATACTCCCTAATTTGGTGGACTAACCACTATTAAATCGCTATTTTCTAGAGAAATGGAGACAACAGAAGGTCCAAACCTCCTTGACCTTAATATCATATGTTAGTGAAGGATACAACTATGCATTAGAACAACATTTTCATATTTTTGATATTTTCTCAAAATCTATGTGTTAACACCCCTACGACAATATCGAATTTTCGGTAAATGCTCTATATACCGAAGCCTACGATCTTTAATATTGTTTCAAAATTTCTTAACACATTCTACATTTGTATTAATGTATATTAAACTCTCTTTCATGGTACATGGGCATCGTTTTTTATTTTTGTCAATTAATTTAGTAAAACTTCATAATACTCCATAAATTGGTGGACTAACCACTATAAAATCGCTATTTTCTAGAGAAACAGAGACAACAAAAGGTCCAAAACTCTTTGACCTTCATATCATATGTTAGTGAAAGATGCAAATATGCATTAAAACAATATTTTCATATTTTTGAATTTTTCTCAAAATCTATGGGTTAACCCCCCTACGAAAATATCAAATATTTCGGTAAATGTTCTATATACTGAAGCCTATTATCTTTAGTGTTGTTTTAAAATTTTCAGCCACATTCGAAATTTTTACTAATCTATTCTAAAGTCCCTTTCTTGGGGCATGGACATCCTTCTAATTTTTAATGAATTAATTTAGTAAAACTGCATATACTTTCTGAATTAGTGGACTAACCACTATAAAATCATTATTTTCTAAAGAAACGGAGAAAAAAAAAGTTCCAAACCACTTTGATCTTCATAATATGTTAGTGAAATATGAAACTATGTATTAAAACAATATTTTCATATTTTTGAATTTTTCTCGAAATCTATGTGTTAACCCTTACGAAAATATTGAATTTTTCGGCAAATGCTCTATATACTGAACCTATGATCCTTAGTGTTGTTTTAAAATTTCTAATCACATTCTATATTTGTATTAATGTATATTAAACTCTCTTTCAAGGTACATGGGCATCGTTTTATTTTTTGGTCAATTAATTTAGTAAAAACTTCATAATACTCCCTAAATTGGTGGACTAACCACTATAAAATCGTTATTTTCTAGAGAAACAGAGAAAACAAAAGTTTCAAACCTCTTTGATCTTCATAATATGTTAGTGAAAGATGCAACTATGCATTAAAACAATATTTTGATATTTTTGAATTTTGCTCCAAATCTATGTGTTAACCCTACGAAAATATTGAATTTTTCGGTAAATGCTCTATATACTGAAGCTTATGATCTTTAGTGTTGTTTTAAAATTTCTTAACACATTCTACATTTGTATTAATGTATATTAACCTCTCTTTCATGGTACATGGGCCTCGTTTTAATTTATTTCAATTAATTTAGTAAAAATTCATAATACTCCCTAAATTGGTGGACTAACCACTATAAAATCGCTATTTTCTAGAGAATTGGAGACAACAAAAGGTCCAAACCTCCTTGACCTTAATATCATATGTTAGTGAAGGATGCAACTATGCATTAAAACAGCATTTTCATATTTTTGAATTTTTCTCAAAATCTATGTGTTAATACCCTTACGAAAATATCGAATTTTCGATAAGTGTTCTATATGCCGAAGCCTATGATCTTTAATATTGTTTTAAAATTTCTTAACACATTCTATATTTGTATTAATGTATATGAAACTCTCTTTCAAGGTACAAAGGCATCGTTTTAATTTTTGTCAATTAATTTAATAAAACTTCATAATACTCCATAAATTGGTGGACTAACCACTATAAAATCGCTATTTTCTAGAGAAACAGAGACAACAAAAGGTTTAAAACTCTTTGACCTTCATATCATATGTTAGTGAAGGATGCAACTATGCATTAAAACAATATTTTCATATTTTTGAATTTTTCTCAAAATCTATGGGTTAACCCCTACGAAAATATCAAATTTTTTCGGTAAATGCTCTATATACTGAAGCCTATTATCTTTAGTGTTGTTTTAAAATTTCCGGCCAGATTCTAAATTTTTACTAATGTATTCTAAACTACCTTTCTTGGAGCATGGACATNAGTGTTGTTTTAAAATTTCTTAACACATTTTACATTTGTATTAATGTATATTAACCTCTTTTTCATAGTACATGGACATCGTTTTAATTTTAATTCTTTGTCAATTAATTAAGTAAACTTCATAATACTCCCTAAATTGGTGGACTAACCACTATAAAATCGCTATATTCTAGAGAAACGGAGACAACAAAAGGTCCAAACCTCTTTGACCTTCATCATATGTTAGTGAAAGATGCAACTATCCATTAAAACAGTATTTTCATATTTTTGTATTTTTCTCAAAATCTATGTGTAACCTACGAAAATATCAATTTTTTCGGTAAATGCTCTATATACTGAAGCATATTATCTTTAGTGTTGTTTTAAAATTTCCAGCCACATTCTACATTTTTACTAATGTATTTTAAACTCCCTTTCATAGAACATGGACATCCTTCTAATTTTTAATGAATTAATTTAGTAAAATTGCATATACTTTCTGAATTAGTGGACTACCACTATAAAATCATTATTTTCTAGAGAAATGGGGAAAAAAAAAGTTCCAAACCTCTTTGATCTTTATAATATGTTAGTAAAAGATGCAACTATGCATTAAAACAATATTTTCATATTTTTGAATTTTTCTCCAAATCTATGTGTTAACCTCTACGAAAATATTGAATTTTTCTGTAAATGCTCTATATACTGAAGCCTATGATCTTTAGTGTTGTTTTAAAATTTCTAAACATATTCTACATTTGTATTAATGTATATTAAACTCCCTTTCATGGTACATGGACATCGTTTTAATTTTTGGTCAATTAATTTAGTAAAAACTTTATAATACTCCCTAAATTGGTGGACTAACCACTATAAAATCGTTATTTTCTAGAGAAACGGATAAAACAAAAGTTCCAAACCTCTTTGATCTTCATAATATGTTAGTGAAAGATGAAACTATGCATTAAAAAATATTTTCATATTTTTGAATTTTTCTCTAAATCTATGTGTTAACAACCCCTACGAAAATATTTAATTTTTCGGTAAATGCTCTATATACTAAAGCTTATGATCTTTAGTGTTGTTTTAAAATTTCTTAACACATTCTACATTTGTATTAATGTATATTAACCTCTCTTTCATGGTACATGAGCCTCGTTTTAATTTATTTCAATTAATTTAATAAAAATTATTAATACTCCCTAAATTGGTGGACTAACCACTATAAAATCGCTATTTTATAGAGAAACGGAGACAACAAAAGGTCCAAACCTCTTTGACCTTCAGATCATATGTTAGTGAAGCATGAAACTATGCATTAAAAAGTACTTTCATATTTTTGATTTTTTCTCAAAATGTATATGTTAACTAACCCTACGAAAATATTGATTTTTTCGGTAAATGCTCTACATACTGAAACCTATGATCTTTAGTATTGTTTTAAAATTTCTAAGCACTATCTATATTTGTATTAATGTATATTAAACTCTCTTTCATGGTACATGTGCATCGTTTTAATTTTTTGTCAATTAATTTAGGAAAAACTTCATAATACTCTCTAAATTTGTGGACTAACCACTATAAAATCGCTATTTTCTAGAGAAACGGAAACAACAAAAGTTCCAAACCTCTTTGACATTCATCTTATGTTAGTGAAAGAAGCAACTATGCATTAAAACAACATTTTCATATTTTTCAATTTTTCTTCAAATCTATGTGTTAACCTTTACAAAAATATTAAATTTTTCGGTAAATACTCTATATACTGAAGCCTATGATCTTTAGTGTTGTTTTAAAATTTATAAACACATTCTATATTTGTATTAATGTATATTAAACTCTCTTTCATGGTACATGGAAATCATCTTAATTTTTGGTCAATTAATTTAGTAAAAACTTCATAATACTCCCTAAATTGGCGGACTAACCACTATAAAATCGCTATTTTCTATAGAAAAGGAGACAACAAAAATTCTAAACCTCTTTGACCTTCATCACATGTCAGTGAAAGATGCAACTATGCATTAAAACAATATTTTCGAATTTTTCTCAAAATCTATGTGTTAACCCCTGAAAATATCGAATTTTTCGCTAAATGCTTTATATACTGAAGCTTATGATCTCTAGTGTTGTTTTAAAATTTCTTAACACATTCTACATTTGTATTAATGTATATTAACCTCTCTTTCATGGTACATGGACATCGTTTTAATTTTAATTTTTTGTCAATTAATTAAGTAAACTTCATAATACTCCCTAAATTGGTGGACTAACCACTATAAAATCGCTATATTCTAGAGAAACGGAGACAACAAAAGGTCCAAACCTCTTTGACCTTCATCATATGTTAGTGAAAGATGCAACTATGCATTAAAACAGTATTTTCATATTTTTGTATTTTTCTCAAAATCTATGTGTAACCTACGAAAATATCAAATTTTCGGTAAATGCTCTATATACTGAAGCATATTATCTTTAGTGTTGTTTTAAAATTTCCANCTAGTGTTGTTTTAAAATTTTTTAACACATTCTACATTTGTATTAATGTATATTAAGCTCTCTTTCATGGTACATGGACATCGTTTTAATTTTAATTTTTTGTCAATTAATTAAGTAAACTTCATAATACTCCCTAAATTGGTGGACTAACCACTATAAAATCGTTATTTTCTAGAGAAACGGAGAAAACAAAAGTTTCAAACCTTTTTGATCTTCATAATATGTTAGTGAATGATGCAACTATGCATTAAAACAATATTTTCATGTTTTTGAATTTTTCTCCAAATCTATGTGTTAACCCCTACGAAAATATTGAATTTTTCGGCAAATGCTCTATATACTGAAGCTTATGATCTTTAGTGTTGTTTTAAAATTTCTTAACACATTCTACATTTGTATTAATGTATATTAACCTTTCTTTCATGGTACATAGGCCTCGTTTTAATTTATTTCAATTAATTTAATAAAAATTCTTAATACTCCCTAAATTGGTGGACTAACCACTATAAAATCGCTATTTTCTAGAGAAACAGAGACAACAAAAGGTCCAAACATCTTTGACCTTCAGATCATATGTTAGTGAAGCATGAAACTATACATTAAAACTGTATTTTCATATTTTTGATTTTTTCTCAAAATCTATATGTTAACTAACCCTACGAAAATATTGAATTTTTCGGTAAATGCTCTATATATTGAAGCCTATGATCTTTAGTGTTGTTTTAAAATTTCTAAACACTATCTACATTTGTATTAATGTATATTAAACTCTCTTTCATGGTACATGTGCATTGTTTTAATTTTTTGTCAATTAATTTAGTAAAAACTTCATAATACTCCCTAAATTTGTGGACTAACCACTATGAAATCGCTATTTTCTAGAGAAACAGAGACAACAAAAGGTCCAAAACTCTTTGACCTTCATATCATATGTTAGTGAATGATGCAATTATGCATTAAAATAATATTTTCATATTTTTCAATTTTTCTTCAAATCTATGTGTTAACCTCTACAAAAATATTAAATTTTTTGGTAAATACTCTATATACTGAAGCCTATGATCGTTAGTGTTGTTTTAAAATTTCTAAACATATTCTACATTTGTATTAATGTTCATTAAACCCTTTTTAATGGTACATGGGCATCGTTTTAATTTTTTATCAATTAATTTAGTAAAAACTTCATAATACTCCCTAAATTGGCGGACTAACCACTATAAAATCGTTATTTTCTATAGAAACAGAGACAATAAAAATTCCAAACCTCTTTAACCTTCATCATATATCAGTTAAAGATGCAAATATGCATTAAAACAATATTTTTGAATTTTTCTCAAAATCTATGTGTTAACCCCTGAAAATATCGAATTTTCGGTAAATGTTTTATATACTGAAGCCTATGATCTTTAATATTGTTTTAAAATTTCTTAACACATTCTACATTTGTATTAATGTATATGAAACTCTCTTTCATGGTACATGTGCATCGTTTTAATTTTTGTCAATTAATTTAGTAAAACTTCATAATACTTCATAAATTGGTGGACTAACCACTATAAAATCGCTATTTTCTAGAGAAACAGAGACAACAAAAGGTCCAAAACTCTTTGACCTTCATATCATATGTTAGTGAAGGATGCAACTATGTATTAAAACAGTATTTTCAAATTTTTCAATTTTTCTTCAAATCTCTATGTTAACCCCTATAAAAATATTAAATTTTTCGGTAAATACTCAATATACTGAAACCTATGATCTTTAGTGTTGTTTTAAAATTTCTAAACACATTCTACGTTTGTATTAATATTCATTAAACTCTTTTTCATGGTACATGGGCATCGTTTTAATTTTTTGTCAATTAATTTAGTAAAGACTTCATAATACTCCCTAAATTGGTGGACTAACCACTATAAAATTGCTATTTTCTATAGAAATAGAGACAACAAAAATTCCAAACCTCTTTGACCTTCATCATATGTCAGTTAAATATGTAACGATACATTAAGATATTAATTTCAAATTATTCCCAAAATCTATGTGTTAACCCTGAAAATATCGAATTTTTCGGTAAATGCTCTATATACTGAAGCTTATGATCTTTAGTGTTGTTTTAAAATTTCTTACCACATTCAACATTTGTATTAATGTATATTAACCGCTCTTTCATGGTACATGTACATCGTTTTAATCTTTTTCAATTAATTTAGTAGAAATTCATATTACTCCCTAAATTGGTGGACTAACCACTATAAAATCGCTATTTTCTAGAGAAACAGTGACAACAAAAGGTCCAAACCTCTTTGACCTTCATATCATATGTTAGTGAAGGATGCAACAATGCATTAAAACATTATTTTCATATTTTTGATTTTTTGTCAAAATCTATGTGTTAACTAACTCCTACGAATATATTGAATTTTTCGGTAAATGCTCTATATACTGAAGCTTATGATCTTTAGTGTTGTTTTAAAATTTCTAAACACATTCTACATTTGTATTAATGTATATTAAACTCTCTTTCACGGTACATGGGCGTCGTTTTAATTTTTTGTCAATCAATTTAGTAAAAACTTCATAATACTCTCTAAATTGGTGGACTAACCACTATAAAATCGCTATTTTCTATAGAAACGGAGACAACAAAAGGTCCAAACCTCTTTGACCTTCAGATCATATGTTAGTGAAGCATGAAACTATGCATTAAAAAATTATTTTCACATTTTTGATTTTTTCTCAAAATGTATATGTTAACTAACCCTACGAAAATATTAAATTTTTCGGTAAATACTCTATATACAGAAGCCTATGATCTTTAGTGTTGTTTTAAAATGTCTAAACACGTTCTACATTTGTATTAATGTTCATTAAACCCTTTTTAATGGTACATGGGCATCTTTTTAATTTTTTGTCAATTAATTAAGTAAAAACTTCATAATACTCCCTAAATTGGCGGACTAACCACTATAAAATCGTTATTTTCTATAGAAACGTAGACAACAAAAATTCCAAACCTCTTTGACCTTCATCATATGTCAGTGAAAGATGCAACTATGCATTAAAACAATATTTTTGAATTTTTCTCAAAATCTATGTGTTAACCCCTGAAAATATCAAATTTTTCGGTAAATGCTTTATATACTGAAGCTTATGATCTCTAGTGTTGTTTTAAAAAATTTTAACACATTCTACATTTGTATTAATGTATATTAAGCTCTCTTTCATGGTACATGGACATCGTTTTAATTTTAATTTTTTGTCAATTAATTAAGTAAACTTCATAATACTCCCTAAATTGGTGGAATAACCACTATAAAATCGCTATATTCTAGAGAAACGGAGACAACAAAAGGTCCAAACCTCTTTGACCTTCATCATATGTTAGTGAAAGATGCAACTATGCATTAAAACAGTATTTTCATATTTTTGTATTTTTCTCAAAATCTATGTGTAACCTACGAAAATATCAAATTTTCGGTAAATGCTCTATATACTGAAGCATATTATCTTTAGTGTTGTTTTAAAATTTCCAGCCACATTCTACATTTTTACTAATGTATGCTAAACTCCTTTTCATGGAACATGGACATCTTTCTAATTTTTAATCAATTAATTTAGTAAAACTGCATATACTTTTTAAATTAGTGCACTAACCACTATAAAATAGCTATTTTCTAGAGAAACAGAGACCACAAAGTTCCAAACCTCTTTGACCTTCATCATATGTTAGCGAAAGATGCAACTATGCATTAAAACAGTATTTACATATTTTTGAAATTTTCTCAAAATCAAATAATTTTAAAATGTTATATTGAATCCATATATATATATATATAACACATATTTGTTACTTGTCCTTTTAATGTATTTTCCAAATAATAAAAACAGGAAAATGTATTGAATTATCTTGTGAATAAAACAAGAATCTAAAATTGTATACCATAACACTTTCTTATAAAATTAATATGATTGTTGGTCTGAAAACTAATTTACACATATTAATAATAACATCGTATTTCTAGTTAAATAATTGGAAAGTTACAAAATTCTATATATCCGTGATGTTAGAGCAGCATTAACGCAAGGGGGAGCGTGGGTTCTAATTTTTTTTTATTATTTTAGAAAAAAAAAATTAAAAACAGACCAATCGTGGGCCGCCACGTGTCAGTGAGGTCCGCGAACAGTACAAAAACTCTACCGAACTCGCCTCTGGCAGAAAAAGAAGAAGGGGTGGGTTTTATGATTTTTGTGGGCCCTACACCTCTTAAAACTTCTTTAGAGTCAGGGTTAAATGTGAACAAATATATTTTTATAGCTTAGTCTTTTACTTTTACATTAAATAAACAGAGATGCCAGAACAAAAAAGTAATATGCAACAAGATAAAAGGATTAGGCAGAAATGTTACTAACTTTACTTTACCAGTTTGTCATTATGCATCCAGCATGTGTTTTGGTTGGACCGATCTTCTTTGTCTCAGATTCCCTGTCTTCATTCCGTAATCGATTAAATCACTCACTCACTCTGCATCTTGAGCCACAAGCTCGGAAACACACATGCATATACCTTATCATCTCTTCATCAAGAACAAAAAGTATAGACCTAACATCACAAAAATATTATTATTGCTGTTGTTTATTTGAGTTCAAGTCTAACAAATTTTTATTTTCAGTCATCAAGATGGTAACGCCAGTTATAAGAACCGTTGATCTCCGGTCCGACACGGTGACTAAGCCAACTGAGTCAATGCGTTCAGCTATGGCAAACGCGGAAGTAGACGATGACGTTTTGGGGAACGATCCAACGGCAGTGCTTTTGGAGAGAGAGGTGGCTGCGATCGCTGGAAAAGAGGCGGCTATGTTTGTTCCTTCAGGGACAATGGGGAATTTGATAAGCGTGTTGGTCCATTGTGATGAGAGAGGGAGTGAAGTGATTCTTGGAGATGACTCTCACATTCATATTTATGAAAACGGTGGCGTTTCTAGCCTCGGCGGAGTGCACCCGAGAACGGTGAAGAATGAAGAGGATGGGACGATGGAGATTAGTTCTATCGAAGCTGCCGTGAGGAGTCCCAAAGGAGATCTCCATTATCCGGTTACTAAGCTTATATGTCTTGAGAACACTCAAGCAAAGTAAGTTTTTCTTAGTATTATTAATTGAAGAACAAAAAACCTTTAAAAAAATAACAAAAAACCTAGTTTAATGTGTGTTTAAGTGATATGAACTATTTATAGCCAAGTGGTTTCCTACTCACTGAACGATGTTAGGAGATTTTGTTGGTTATTGCGGTCATGGTTAGACTCTGGATCGGTATTTAACTGAAATACCAGTTTGATTCTTTAATTAATTTAGGCATTATGGTTAGATTTAACCGGAGTTTCTTGATGCAGTTGTGGTGGTAGATGCTTGCCAATAGAATACATAGACAAGGTCGGAGAGTTAGCCAAGAAACATGGCTTGAAGCTTCACATCGATGGAGCTCGTATCTTCAATGCTTCTGTTGTTAGTATACAAACATTTCTAATTTATATAATTTGTTTTATATGTGTTTCTTGAAACTTTTTCACTCAAATGCACAATGCTCTGAAGTTTACGAGTTCATTTTTCTCAATTTTGTTTAGGCACTCGGAGTACCGGTGAGGAGGATTGTTCAAGCCGCTGATTCGGTCTCGGTAATGTTCTTCAAAACCGAGCTACATAACGTTATGGAATGTTTTTTTGGTCGCTCAACACATGGTCCTTTCTGTCTTTGCAAGAGAATGCATTGAATATACTGTGGAGTTCTAAACCGGTCACTTTGATGTGACTAGATTTGTTTGTCGAAAGGCATAGGTGCACCGGTGGGTTCGGTAATCGTGGGAAGCAAAAGTTTCATCACTAAAGTAAGTTGTAGCTAATGAGATTGAGATCCATGGTTCAAGTACTAACTTGTTTAACTGCATGCAGGCAAGGTGGTTAAGGAAAACCTTAGGTGGAGGAATGAGACAGATAGGTGTGCTCTGTGCTGCCGCATTGGTGGCTCTCCGTGAAAACGTAGCCAAGCTCGAAGATGACCACAAGAATGCCAAGATCTTGGCAGGTGATCCCCCCGATTTTCGGTTAATTCTTAACCGAAAACTTAGATTTTATTGTGAGAGTATTAACCGATGGTTTTATGGTTTCCTACATTACCAGAAGGACTGAACCGGATTGAACGGTTAAAAGTAAACGTTGCGGCAGTGGAAACCAACATCGTAAGTGTATGAAATGAATGGTTAATTATATCCGTGCCTGGTTATTCTAACCCAAAACTATAAACCGATGAGGCTAGTTAATTAATTCACGATTCAGAGTAGAACCAAGACTTTAGGGGTTTGCAATGTAAGTAAAACAAGTTCCATAGTAAGTTGATAGTTTTTTCTACGAGATTTTCCAAACTAGGCATGTATATCATTTATATACCAGATTTACAAATGAACATAGAATGTATTCATTGTACTTTAATTTTGAAGCCGAATGTTTTAAGTTTTTTTTTTTTCGTTTTCGTCATAAGACAGTTTTATTGGCAGATATACGTAGATCTACCAAAAGATCCTAAGTTTATAGCTGAAGACGCATGTAAGAGTTTGGAAGTTCTCGGTGTGCTTGTCATACCTCAAACTACATTCAGGTACACAATTATAATTGTATTTACTTGTTGGTTCGACATATTGTTATGGTTTGTCTGAGTCTGTTTCTGTTCAAAAATGCAATGGGTAAATAACAGTTTTTGCGAAGAACATGGTGATTAACTTTGAGTATTTTTTGTGTATATATACAGAATCAGGATTGTTCTGCACCACCAAATCTCAGATAGCGACTTGGATTATGTGCTCTCTTGTTTTGAGGTAGTTTGCTTTCAAATTCTGTTATGTGCTTCGATATACTTTATTTCTACCACGCTTTGTAATTCTCTGACTAATTGCTTCTTAACCAAAATTTTCAGAAACTGTTTAGCTCAGTTGCAGAAGAGAAAGCTTGATGTGAATTGATTTCACGTGTTGGACTATGTCATAGTACTTGAATCTATTTTCTTGCTTTACAAATTGAAACCCTTTGTCAAGCAATAAACATTTGTTTTAATTATAATTCAAGTTATTGAACATTTCATGAAAGTAACTACTACTTTTACCTCATTCTTTAAAAAATTCGAAATGTTTGATTGATGATGAAATACTGAATAATGTCATTAACAACAAGAACAAAAAGTTGTTACTTTATATTCATTGGTCCACCATGTATGTCTTCACGAGCATCTCCGGAACATCTTCTGGACAAAATAGTTGTTACTTGTTAGAGACAAATAATTAAACAGATAAATAAATTCCGTTTTCTTTTTCGTTGTAAAACAAGTTTTTGATTAAAAACAAAGAATGAAAAGGTTTTATATACTTTAAACAAAAAAAAAAAGTTTTATATACAATTCACGTGATGTCAATATCTAATCATTCTACGACTAGGTTTAGCCAGTAAGCCAACCCTATATGAATGTGTATTTATCTTTACTTTCCTATAATTTAATTTGTTCGATATGTAACAAGAATGAGGAGATTCGGAGACATCAACAAACGAAACGAAAAATGTTAACAGTAAAATGAGCTTTGATGTATTTTTTTTGTCATCAAATGAGCTTTGATGTAAAAACACCAATTATTGATTCGAGAGGTTGTAATTTAAAATTAATGTTAAATTCGTGGAGACTCGTAAACCATAGGTTACTAACAATAAAATAAAAATGACTAGGTTACTAACAAATTTGGATAACTTTTGACCGTATGATTTTTTCTGACTTGCTATAAAAAATATGATTTTGCAGCAAATATCCACTTACAATAAAGATAAAATATTCATATATAACTGGATCATGTATATGCAAGTATATTCATATATTGCCCAATAAATACTTCTTATCCTTGATAATAGCTAGACACTAAGAGTATGTCCCAAAAAAAGCTAGACACTAATAGTATTGTTCCTGATAATTGAGTAGATATATATATAGTTCAATACTATGTAGCCAAAATTTTGTTTTCTGGTACCTCAACTTAAATAGAAAGTTATAGGGAAATTCAGCCAAGTAAGTGAATCATCTATTAATGCTTTTGTTATGTCATTTTCAGAAGTTCGCTCTTCGATTTCAATAGCTTCTATACAAAAAATATTAATGCGAAACGTTTTACTATTGATTAACACGTTGGAAATAGTCATATTTGCATTTCATTTTTTAGTTGAAGATTATCCACCAAACTGCGCTTCGAATTTATTAGTCAAGTAAATCAAGATGTTTTGCGCGCCAGTTTATTTTTTTTGAAAGGATTTAAGTTGAACTATGAATCAAAGACCCCATCTTAATATATTAACTATGATTTCATGAGTGGGAAAATAAGTTATTAAACCGGACGTTTCTAAAACTGTGTATAGAATAAGTAAAAAAAATTACAAGTTCGGTGCATATATACTTTTTGAACTGAATCATATGTTTAGTAACCGATTAGTTTCGAACCATATCATATATTTTAGAGAAATTACCTTAATGCATATATATATTCGAGAGTTTTAATATGCTCTTTTTGAACACATGTGTAAAATTAGTTACCAATCAAAATACAACATGCAAAAGAATTGAACTATAGAAGAAGTATAAATATATATATCTATAATTAGTTGTAACAAACCACTAAATTATATGTTGTAATAAAAAATGTAAAAAGTTATTTTCAGAAAATAAATGTGAAGCTTAAACAAAAAATGTAAGCAATTATTCCACATGTGAACTTTGGTCCGGAATCAATCAATTAATAAAAAATATTTAAAATATGGACATAAGAATCGAGAAAAGATTTGTGTCTCTCTTCTTCAGCTGACCAACCCATTGGTCTCCGTCTCTCTCTTACATGTTGAGTTATCTTTTTACACACTGTGTAAACACTAGGTCCGGTCCTATTCTCCTATTTCTCTTCCTTTTGTGTCTTAAATGGAAAATTTATGATTTCTGATGACCAGTCTCACGACTTATATCTATTTCTCTCTCTCCATAAATGACCCAATGATGTTTATGCAGCTATATATTTGGACAACTGATGCATTTTGATATCCATCTTCTCTCTGTATGGTAGAAAGGAGAAAAAAAAACACAAAACAATAGTAGAAAAAGAATAATTAAGAAAAGGAAAGAAATCCCTTTTTAAAAATCTCTTTTCCACTTATATCTCTCATCTTCAAAAGAAGCAAGATAAACATCTCTTAATTAGGTTGTTCCTCTTTGCTTCACCATTTCTGCACAACATCCACTATCACCAACATTTTGTAACATCTAGTACAAGGAGGTATCCAAGTCCTCTCTCTTCTCCCTTTTTAATTATTTTGTAATTAACGAGCCAAGAAGTTAAAACCATCCACTCCATCTTAGCTACAGAGTACTAATTAAAATTCTAATTTCTGCTGCCCTAAATCTTTCCAAATCCAGAAACGATATCTCTCCAACCCTAGTTTATATATATTTTTCTTTTAAAGCTATGGATCTGATCTCTCAAAATCATAATAATAAGAACCCTAATACAACTCTCTCGACACAACATGCTTCTTCTCCACCTCCATCTAGCCGCTACGAGAACCAGAAACGCCGTGATTGGAACACTTTCTGCCAATACCTTAGAAACCATCGTCCACCGCTCTCTCCACCGTCTTGTAGCGGCGCACATGTTCTTGAGTTTTTGCGTTACCTTGACCAGTTCGGGAAAACCAAAGTCCACCACCAAAACTGCGCCTTCTTTGGCCTCCCAAACCCTCCGGCTCCATGTCCTTGTCCTCTCCGACAAGCGTGGGGCTCACTTGACGCTCTTATCGGTCGTCTCCGTGCCGCCTACGAGGAGAACGGTGGAGCTCCCGATACTAGCCCTTTTGGCTTACGTTCAGTCAGGATTTTCCTCAGGGAGGTTAGAGATTTTCAAGCTAAATCACGTGGCGTTAGCTACGAGAAGAAGAGGAAAAGGGTCAACAACAAACAAATAACTCAGTCGCCTTCGCAGCCGCCTCTACCGCCGCAGCCACTAGAGCAGCAACAGCAAGGCCAATCTATGATGGCTAATTACCACCACGGTGCAACTTGAGGATATCGTACAACTTCGATACATGTACGTACGTATGCTCGTATCTATCTATTTACATGTATCAACCTTTGTATTTGCGAAATGTTATCCCTACTTTACTCCATCCACCGTTGTCTACTGTTTCCTGAACTATTGTTTAGTCCTTTTTTATAACCAATAAATGGAACCAAGTTGGATTGCATTGTATTTGGTCTTATATGGTCTAAACTTAGGTTATGAGTATATTTAAAGGCCTCTTTGTGAGAAGGATCAGCTTGAGAATGATTTTGATACACAATGGAGACGTTAATTGGTTTTTCGAACAGGAAGGGAGTAAGTGATACCATATGATGACTTTGGTTAGGTCATATATTACAACGATAACTATACTGCACGTTTTGATTTTTCTTATAGTCATATATACCATGATTAATCGAGAGTTCTTAGGGTGAGTTTCTTAGCGGAATATAAAAAACCGTCTTTTAACTTTTAACTAAAAAAACTAAGAACCGGTTAAGCATTTTTAGTTAAAAGTTAAGAGACGGTTTCTTATATTCCGCTTAGAACCTCCATCCTACGAATTCCCCATTAATCATGCTCTTAGGGTTTAATTTATACTATACATGAACATACGCATAAGATTCGATTCTTGTCTCTTAAACAACGTAAAGTTGAATGTACCATTATTTTCCTGATAAAGAAAAACTGCACCAAGCGTTGTAAAAAAGAAGTAGAAAACGGGCTACTTTTCATTTTAATGCTAATATATATATTACCAAACCTACTTACGGGTCTTATTTTACCTTTGTTATATGGTACTCACATATGTGCTCACAGCTCAATCATATTTCTGTTCTTATAAAATCAGAAAAAAATGTTCATTTATACTGCGGTCTAGTATCTATTTACTGACGACTTCGTTAGTTATTAGTACATGTTATCGTACATGACTAACGAGATAATTTATTTAGCTAACGTTCATACACTCATTGGCGTTTGAACCTGTGCTAGAACTTTGATGCGGACATAGAGAACTGGCGAGTTGGTCATGACGTATATAACTTGGTAACAATCTTATACAAAAAAATATAGAATGAATGTTTCAATTCTTTGCCTTTTCGTGGCGATCATATACATATAAATATATAAATGGTTCCAAACAATTTTACGTATTCAATTGTGCATTTTGTTACCTTTATGTCTAACTTGAAATTCACTAAACATGAGTGTATGAGAGAATGTTGCACACAATATAGGTTTTAAAGGTAACCTAAAGCCGATCTATTATTACAAAAAGACAAAATAAGATCATATTGTCAATTATTGAAGACAGCTAATCTTGTGACACAAAATTCTAATTAGCCGACCTTGGATTTGACATTTAGAATATTTTTTAAAAATTTATTTCTATTATGTATCCTAAATTACCAATAACTCATTTGTGTTTCTGCAAAAACTATAATAATTGGTGTTACTATACCTTTTTTTTTAATTTTCGATTTTTCAAACAATATTTTTCCTCGTAAACCTATCTCTTTTCAGCCAATTCACAAAATTGTTGTTCTATGATTTTTTTGGGTACATGTAACCATTTCGAAAATTTCATTATTTTAAAAAGATTCTTTTGCTAACTGCGTATTTGTGACAAAACTAGCTAGTCTAATATGGTTGAATTGCTCATATATAGCAATATTGCACTAGTGATGAGGATAAACACGGTTCAAATAGTCTTTATTAATCGAGCATCCAAATGAAATGTATAGGGAAATTATAGCTTCTGCTCAAGCCTTATCAAATATATAGAAATGGTATTAGTTAAACTGTAATTGTATTTGAATTTCTGAATTTGAACTTGCAAACTGCAATGGCAACGAACTGGGCAATTATTAGACAGGATATATAAATTGAACTAACTACCAAACACGCTGTCTAATGTTTTGTTTCACTCTTAACAATCAATCTTAGTAAAAAAAACAATCAATCGAGAACGGCCAAGACCAAAAGGGTAACTTGTTTGCGTCACGTGTGTATCTCTGACACTAGTAAAAGCTTCGTAGAATAGTCAGTTGCGTTGAGCCATCAGAGTTATAAAAAAATCGTATATACTCGTTTCCGCGAGATTGGCTATGGCTATTGAACCACATGGACGAATGAAATTTATGCTTCCGTACGAGGTAGGGTTTGTAGCTGTAAGAAAATAGCATTAAATGAAAATTATTATTTTTGCTTTATTTGGCAAAACCTGTGGATTTTTTTCAGGGAGGGGCCACGTCTTAATAGTGTTTTAGATCCACTTGCATTTTTTATATTTCAGAGTCTTCCACATTTCTACAGATTCAGTCCGTGTATAAGTAAATAAATATAGTACTTCAATTTAATGTCACTACAATTTTGGACTGTTGACCATATATTTTTTGGTGGTCTTTTCAGAATTTGTGGTTACGAAAATCGAATTTGAAAATAACATTGGTGAACACTATAGGTGGCAGGTGCACATGTATCCGTAATTATATTTAAGTTTTGTTCTTTTTTTGTGAGAGAAATCATTACAAAATTGTTAGAATAGATGGTTAAAAATTAAAATAGTATTGGTAAACAATATTATGCATCTAAGAGTATTAGTATCAACTATCAAGAGAGTATTTTTATGTAAGTCTCTTAGCCATATAATATTAAAAGAATTAAATTATAGAATAAATAAATAATATTAAACCAGTCATAATGTCACATTCTTGAAGAGTTTCTCAACCAAGAGAGTCTCTTGCTTTTCTTTTTCACCTTTTTAAAATTTTTTAGAAAAATTATGGATGACTTAGAAGAAACCCACATGCTGCTGCTGTAAAGCATTTACTTACTCCACTAATGGTCTTCTATTTGTGAAGAAACTAATGGGCTCAGCCCATAATATTTAAGCCCATCTCCAGAATTTTCTAATTGCATTATATACATATGGAAAAAGAACTTCAGAAAAACAAACTTGCGTCGATCCTCTCTTCGTCTGATAAAGCCTCGAAAACGTTTTCTTCACCCTCGACGATCTCTCCGATGTCAATCCCTCCGTCTTCAGCTTCTTCTTCAGCCTCTCAGTACACATACACTGCGAATTCGTACTATTCCGCGCCTTACCAGCCTCCACAGCCCTTCGTGGCGCCGTCGCCTGCTCCAGCTCCTCCGGTTGCTACCATTCCCGGAGCTACGGTCTATGCTCAGCCTATTGGCCCCGTTCCCGCCGTATACTCTTACCCTCAGTACCAGGTAAGAGCTTGTGGATTCGGAATATTGTTGATTCGAATAGAATTTTGCGGATTTGAGATTTGGGGGTTTGCATTAGGGTTTACGAAATTCCTCTACTTTGAATTTAGATAGCAGCTGTGTGATGCTTGTTATGAAAGCTTGTCTCTTGATGACGAATCTCACATGATTTACAGTTAAAGCTTTGATCTTTGGTTTTTGGTTTTCTTTATTTTAGTGTTTTCTGGGATGTTTATGATTTAGCGTTGTTTGATTTGGTTGTGTGTATTGGCAGGCGCATCAGTTGTTTCAGAGAGATGCACAAACCATCACACCAGAAGCGCTTGAGAATGTGAAAGCCGCTTTGGCTAGTAGCGAAACGGAACACAAGGCGGAAACTAAGAAGAGAGCTATTCCTCGTAAAGCTGCTGGACAGTCTTGGGAGGATCCTACTCTTGCAGAGTGGCCAGAGAGTAAGTTCTCTGATTGTATTAAAGTTGTTCAGAGATAGGCTTTGGATGTTCTTTGCGCTTATTTTAGAATTGATTTCTTACAACTCTCTGTTTCACATTTGCCAGATGACTATCGCTTGTTTTGTGGTGATCTTGGGAATGAAGTAAACGATGATGTTCTTTCCAAGGCATTTGCTCGATTCCCCACCTTCAATATGGCCAAGGTAAGTGTGTATCTCTCTCTCTCTCTCTTCCTTTTCGTGTTTATTTGATGATTCTATTTGGTTTCGTATGAATATATTTTGAAAGAAGTCTTTTGATAGCAGTAATTTTTATTTCCTCTAGTTGGTTGGCTGCTAAGAATGTCAACTGTGATGCATTTGTGATTTGTACAAAACATAATCGACCTTAGATATAGGGATCGTGACTACTTAATTCACAAAGAGAAGTATTCAGTGCTAGTTTTTTTTGTGTGGTTAAAAGTTTTTACAGAACATAAGAATCGTATCTTTCATGACAGGTCATCAGAGATAAGCGGACTGGTAAAACCAAGGGTTATGGGTTTGTGAGTTTCTTAAATCCTGCGGATCTAGCTGCAGCCCTAAAAGAAATGAATGGTAAGCATCTGGTTTTAGTATCTGTTTATGTCTTGCTACATCTTGACATCTTTTTCACTGTTTTTTCCTTCAGAACTTGTTATATGGTTCTGTTTCATAATCACTGCCACTGAAAAATTTATTGAAGTCCATTGATTTCTTATTGAATACACAGGTAAGTATGTTGGGAATCGTCCAATCAAATTAAGAAAGAGCAGCTGGAAAGAGAGAACAGATCAGGAGGCTGCGGAAAGACAAAAGGCAAGTGTCTTGTCTCGTATATTTTGATAGATAAATTAGCAACTTAATTATTGATTTTGAACATGATTCTTTTTGATGGTAAATGCAGCGTCATAGCAATAAGAAACAAAAGACAGTGAAGAAGAAGAGCGTACTCCACAAGTGATCAGTTCCCATGAGAAAAAAAAAAAAGCAGAAGATGTCGTTGTATTTTTCAACTTTTTTGTCATACCATTGTTGTAACCAACTAAGTTTGAATCTACACTATCATTTTATATAAAAATAAATTGAACTTGAATTTATTTCTTAACTTAACCAGCTGAGTTGGAAAGACTATCAGAAATAAATTGATCGAACTTGAATTTATTTCTTTAGTTATTTGAGGATTTGTATGTTGTAAATCTTTGAACGACTATTATGTTTTGTCTGTTCTACAATGATTATGAGTTAACAAGAACATGTATTAATAACAGTGTGGTTTTGTTCAGCCAAATCAAATTTGGCAAAGCGTATTTAAAAATAAAATGTTGATTGAAAAACTTAGATGTTCAGAAATCATATATAAGTTAAATTTAAGATTGAATTACATAATTTTCATATAACATTGATTAATTTCAATTTTCAATATTTTAAACATAATATAAATAAAATGAAATAATTTAACATAAATCTGTAGCTAGATAAAAAGCTCATTTCTCTTGCTATTATTATTATTATGCTTACTTTATTTAAGCCTAATTATTAATGTATATTCATTTCTAATACATGTTATTACTCATACTCTAATTATAAAATCAGAATAAAAATGTATAAAGAATAACAAAGTAATACCGAAATTAAAAAGAGGACACATATTCTCACAAGATGTCTTAGCACCCATTGCGATGAGTTTGTGCATACTAGTAGCATAATCGTTTATGGTCTGCTAGCAGTTATACATCCACATCTTAAAATGTGTATTTGGTTATATTAATAGATAAACAGAATCTGGATGGTGACATCATAGATTGCATCTACTTTAATCATATATTTCTTCAGAATCATGAAATTCAAGTACATTTACCTCCACCTCAATTCATAATACGTCTAAAACTTTGTTATTTATTTCAATGTTAGCTACAACGTCATTTATTTATGTTTGTTTGAATAATAAGTTTTTTCTTAATGTTTCTCTAACATATATAGTTTAAAAACGAGTAATCTTTTTTAAACAATACTATGGGAGACGCCAAAAAATTCTTTTAAATATGATAAAAATAAAGATGATACTAGTTGGCAGTTTTAGGATGCTAATATAACACAATATTCTGAAAGGACGATTCCAGTACAAAATCAAGGAAGAGCACAAAGAAAGTATACGTACATAATATTTTTAATAGTAATATCTAGCTAATATATTTGTCAAAAAATATCTACCAGACAAAAAAAAATCATCAGATCATATGCAAACTAAATTGTATATAAAAGTTATTACTTAGTTATTCATAATACGCGCAACGTGGAAATTCACCAAACATATTTAAACTTAAAATGTGGAGTATAAAAAAAAACTTTAGATATATAAAATTTACGTACAGGTTAATTTCAAGATTTTGTTGCATAATTTTATACAACATGGGTTTGTTTTCAACTTCATATTACAAAAAAAGATAAGAATAATAAAAGTAAAAGATGAGCAAATTATAAAAAAATATAAATAAAAAGGAACAATTTAATGTAAGTTATGTAAATGTAATACATAGCACTTGATATAAAAGTTTATTTTCTTGCTATCATTAAGCACAAGCAAAAACACGTAAGAATTTTCCTTCCCTTCCTCTCTTGTAATCTTGTCACGCGAAAATAATATATATACAATGTTTCTGATTTTTTTCTGTGTTTCTAATACAAAGATGTGAGTTTATATGTTTCTGATTTCTCTTGTTATATGATATGTTTTCTTTGATTTCATAAAGATAAAAGAAACAAATTCTCAAACTAAACAGATATGTTTTTCTCTTCGTTTCCGTCTCATGACAGCTTAGTTTGAGATCCACCCCAAACTTGTATGATGCTCATGTTGACCATTCAGGTACCGACAAAACTAAGTTTGTTTTTTTGGTAGTATGGAGAGAGCCCTGATGGCTATCTGATTGCCTGTATCAGTTGTCACTATCAGCCAGCCCTACGGAATCCGCTTCTCCAAGACCATATATTTCAGGTATTTTCTTGTTTCCATATTATTATATCCCATAATTTTGTATCTGTATAGGAATATCCTAGTGTCATGGAAAAGATATATAAAAGAATGCAAAATCCCTGCAGTTCTGGCATAAGACGGGCAAGACATGTTTCGCATGAACGTAACCGGTCCGGAGAGACTCACTGATGCCAAGACGTTTCATAGCAAATATCATCCGAAAGTATACCATACCGACCCCACTCGCAAATATGATGTATTTAGTAAAACCTGATTATATAATCAAATAAAATATAAGTCTTTAGTAAAACCTTGTATAATTAATCAAAACTAATATACAGTATGCGGTAGCGTTCAAAGACTATCAACAGAAAATATATGGGACACGGGCTACACTGAACGTGTGAGACCCAATGGTTGAATCGGCTGGCGACTTTAGCTTAGCCCAGATTTGGCTAGCCTCGGGCTCATACGTAAAACATCAGACACCAATTCGATTGAAGCTAGTTGGCAGGCACTTAATTATAGTGTTTTTAAATTAAATAATATAATAATATGTATTAATTAATGTTTAATTAAAACTAATTTTGATTTTAAATTAGATTTCCCCGAGATATATCATGACCACCAGCCTAGACTATTCACGTTTTGGACGGTAACTCATTTATCATCCTATCATTTTTTTATATTTTCAATCTAAACATGATTTATATCAGAAAATATTATGGAATTGCAATTTATATCAGTTTGAAAAATACTACTTTTATAACGAAACCAGTTTGTTTAAGTTTTGATTTTTTCTTCCAATATACAAACTACAAACACATGTATTCAAAATTTGGACGATTGCTAGCGTTTTGAGATTTGGGATTTGAATTAGGGTTTGTGGAATTTCATCTGCTTTGACTTTGTTTGGTTGTTATTGTTGTTGGTTGAGATAGCAGCTCAGTTAATGATTGTGTGATTTTCATTTTAAATGTATCTAATTTTCTTTCTTTTGTAAAGTGATGAAATTAATAATATACTGATGATTTAAATTCTTAAAATTGTTTGTTTTGTTTAGATCTGAACTCCATATGTCCCCGTTGTATTTTCTTATAAAATTGTGTATATTATAATATACTGATAATTTTTTTACATATTTCCAGTCACTAAATCATAAAATCAGAAAATACAAAAAAGTATGCATAATTTAACCAAAACAAATTCATCAAAACTCAGTTAAAACTAAAAAGTGGAGTATAAAAATAAACTTTAGATATACAAAATTACATACAAGTTAATTTCAAGACTGTTGCATAATTTTATATAACATGGATTTGATTTTAAATTTTAATACTGTAAAAAAAATAAGAAAAATACAAGTAAAAGATGAGTAAAATATCATAACAATATAAATAAAAAAACAGCAATTGAAAAATTCTAATTTTACCACAAACTTGATTTCACTTTTCAAATTTATCTTTAAATGATGTCAATTTAAAGATAAAAAATGATGTCAATTTTCATATATAATCTAAATTTATGATGAAAAAGACAGAACTAATTTTTTAAATCATTTATAAATGTTTAAGAACTATTTATAGAAATTTATAAACCCAATCTCATTTTCTGAATACTAAACATTAAACAATAATCACTAAACCCTAAATCCAATTGTTAGAGCACTTTTGAAAATTGATTTCTAATTTGTGCTATTTAAGCAATTTCTGTCGGAGGATAGTTCATTTATTTTTGCTTAATAAATATTATTTTTAAACATTCTTTTGGTCTAAATGTTAGATTACTGTTTTGATTTTTTTCTTTCTCCTAAGTTATTTTTGTGACAAAAAGATTGTAGTGACAAATGTTTTTAGTGCTATCTATCTATGGTATTTACTCTATTTAAAATAGCACCTCTGCTGAATCAATAACCAATTAAAAGAAAATAGTCGCATTTTTAGAAAGTTTTGATAAATGATCATATTAATTCATATCACATTAATTCATAGTATTATTGAAAGGAAACAAAACTAAAAACTAAAATATTCAATTTTGTATTTGACCTCCTTAGCTCTGAAACTTGCTCATTTTGTCTTGAGAAACCCACGAACTTCAATGAGGAAGTTGTTGAGGTTCTTTCTGAATCTTTGGTAGTTGAGACGGTCCAAGGATGACGATAGCTGGTTCGATGTCGTGAGCACCTGAAGAGCGTTTGCTAGCCTCGTTTTGAAGTTGGGATTCCCCTGCTTCTCAATCAGTTCGTTGCCCAATCCCTAAAGGTAATAACACACACTGCTAAGTCACAACGATTTCACATGCAAACATGGTTTATGTTTTTAAAGAGAGAACCTAAAGACCGACCTGGTAAAGGTTTGGTTCACAGAGGATAAGAGGGAACAAGGCATCTGCTGCTGTGCTGACTAGGTCGGTACTGTAACAAGAAAACGGTAAACACACTTTGAGTAAACCTTGAGTTAGAAGCATCAAGTGATTTGGGTTGAATAGAGTGATGGATACCTGTAATCCTCAAAAAGAAGAAACTGAAGTAGTGTCCGAAGGAATCGGCTCAGGATTCCTTCGTGGAAAACTCCATTAGGATCTGTTTGTCCAGAAGCGTGTGAACCCAAACCCGTGTTGCCAGCTTTTGTCTCTTTGTAGTGATATGAAGCAAGAGCCTTTAGAGCTCTCAGGCACATCGTGACTATATCTACATCCTGTTGAGCATATCAATAGATCGCGTTGCTTTTAACATTTTTGTAAACCAAGAACAAAAGGGATTTACTTAATTCACTTCACCTGCTGATGAAGACCAAAGTCAACTGTTGTAAGCACATGCTTAAATGCATCACTGTTGAGTTGTGCAAGCGTCTCCGGGTAAACCTCGAGCATATGTGATATGAGCGAGAAATACTGCAGAATTTAATGGCATTAGTGAAAGTTTATAACAGTAAAACTACTATATTAGGATTAGTAAATGGTGGATTCAAATACTAACGTCGAAACAAAGCTTGGGGTATTTGAGGAGTTCCAAAGTTATAAGTGGCGTGATTATATGGAGGCCAAAGAACACCACCTGTAAAGTGCAAAGAATTACACATACCATTCTTGTAGAGTTTAATCTTAATTAACTTTGCTTTTTTTACCTGGGATATGTTTGTGCTTTGTGTCTCAATACTGTCAGATGAAAAATCAACCTGCAAAAGGACCACTAGTTAGAACAATGTGTCAAGTTTCTACAGTGAGGGC
Organism: Brassica cretica; assembly: GCA_003260655.2. Taxonomy (NCBI): domain Eukaryota; kingdom Viridiplantae; phylum Streptophyta; class Magnoliopsida; order Brassicales; family Brassicaceae; genus Brassica; species Brassica cretica. The sequence continues at coordinate 32,345,170 of QGKV02000297.1, forward strand.
AAAAAAAAACGTTTACCATATCTTTTGAGCATAGATGAGAAAGTAGCTGAAGCAGAGCGCGTAGATCCTTGTACTTTTCGGTTTTAGCTTCATTAAGCAAGGTACTCGAGAGAGACAATGATATCTGATATGGAATATAGCAAGTGTACGTCAGTGACGTTAAACAAACATTTATCTTCTCTGCTTTCAAGGAATGACGCTCAGTTTGAACAGAGAAGTAAGGAAGAGATAGGGGCCTAGACTTACCTTCCCAATATTGTGTGACGAATATATTTGTAGAAGACTCATGCAGAAATTAACAACCCCAGCTGTTTCATGAGCCTCTAGGTAGGATATTTGCCCATCCACCCAGTCCACCACAAATTTAAGCAGTAGATAAATTACTGCAGACTAAGCAATAAAACACATGGATTTTGAATACAGGTTGAGTGACGTGCACCATATGTATAAAGCTGTTAAGATAGGTTATAGGCCCTGAACAATACCTCGTGTTTGTAAACCTCGAGAAGACGGAGCACAGGATTCATAACAGACAAGCCCATCTCATATATTGCTCTCTGTGTCCGGGGTTCAGTGGCACTCGCTGCTCCACGAAGCCGTTCTAACACGCAACACACCTAACACAAAATACGATAGAAAACTTATGTTTTATAAGGATTGTAAAATCACTAAATCTATGTTTTCAAGTGTTATTCTTCCTCACCAGCATAATGATATCAGGTTGCTGAGCTAAATTCTTAAGGTCACTGTTATTGGCCAAATCCACTAGAGATGATGTCATATGAGCCATGAGGTCCTTCACATATCTTTTGGAAAATAAAAATAAGGTTAGTGGTCAGGCAAATTCAAGGTTAAGCTGTGAGCGAAGTAGGCAGAATTTTGAAACTCACTGATTTGATGCATCTGAACTTCGCATTCCATAAGCAGAAAGAACAAGCGTTTGAGCTAATGAACGCTGAATGGAAGTGACATCATATCAAGAAACAGAATACGTGTGAACAAATTAATCACAGTAAAACCTTTCGGAAACTATACCTGACTAACACCATTTAGCAAGAACAAACTTTTGTCATTAGCAAAAGCATTTGCTAGGTTGCGCCAGGAGTCCTGAACATTTTACACACAGACATTATTATTAATGAACATGTTCTTTTTCAATTGGATAAATGAAATAAGAAGAGCGATTCCTAGTCTAACAGCTTTTCTAGCAGCCATATCATGCAATGAAAAATGACTGTGAATTCTAAAATACAAGTGCGTAAATATTAACACAGGAGCACGAAATGAAGTTCATAAATGTCCCATGTGTATGTCGAGTTTCTGAACTCACCAGTGATAGAAGGTGAAAACATATATTTCTTCGTCGAACAAGCGCATGCAGTAACTGATGACATGTTAACTCCTGCAGAGAGCGGAAAAAAAAAAAGAATAGAAGAATACCGTGAAATGGAAGTAACCAACAGTTATAACCATTGCTTATAACAAACTCCAAATTAAGCTCTAAAAGAAATCTTGCTATAGCTAATTGGATTCCCTGGCCTAAAGTCCTTTTAGTTATCAAAATTTGTAGAGTCGAACGAAGTTCGAGATTTCTTGAATCAGTTTAGACCCCCTCACAAACAAGTCTGAATAATATATTCATTTAACATACCAGAAATAGTATTTGTACACGGTAAAAAAAACATGGTACATGGTTTTCAAAATCAACAAAGTTTATTGGACAGAAGATTATTACCTGCAAATCCTTTTCACCAGGGTAAGACATGAGCGATGTCAAGGAGATCCGGACAATTATATCAAGGACAAACTTCCCTTGATTATGTTCATTGAAAAACGTGAATAAACATGCTCTGGAAGGTAGAGACTGAAGCTGGTTGCTACCCAAATTGCAATCTTCAACGAGCATAAGATATGTGAAAGACCATCTTGCAAGGAACCATATGACTGCCTACGTATGTTTCTCCAATCAATGAATAGAAACAAGATACCAGACTGCAATAACTTCGTATTTACCCAATTCAGGAGTTAGTAAAAATGTACCTCCATTAGCCGAGGACTGAAGATCGATGATCTCATATTTGCATCCAAACATTGCTCGGTGAATTTTACAATTGAGCTACGACAAAAAAAAAGACAACCAAAAGTCATCAACTGTTCAGTGAAAAATATGTAATTTTATATTAGTATGCCACTAGAATCTCAATAAAGTTCAAGACTATCTTATAAATACCTCGATGGTAATTTAAGAATCACCAGTCGGGAAAGGCTAAACTAAAGCTTACCTTGAGAGTAACACGACAGGGTGGTTGCCTGCCTCTACAACGTCCACAAAATGAGTTTGCAAGGCATCAGGAACCTGGTTATTAATAACACCATCTCATAAATACTCTTGAAAGAATTGATAAGTACAAACAAAACTATAACAGCCCTCGTGAAAATACTTATAAGACTGATTCTCCAAGGACTTCAATTACGTATATTAAGAAAAAGTAGTTTCAAGACCCATTAGTTTGAAATTAATATCTGTGGTAAAACGTTTCTTATTTGTTTCAATAGGAAAGGAGCGTAAGCGTGTGACTATTGTTTGACAGATACCTAATATCAGTAAAACATGAAACATGAAAGAAAATATGAATTGAAACCCAATCTATCATAATAAACAGAAAAACATTAATGTATGGAAAGCTTGTCAGCGTCTTCCTTTTTGTGATAACATCAAAGAGAAGCAAGGAAAATAAAGAATTACCAGGGCCGTCTCTCCTTCTCCTTCATCTGCAAGTACATGACCGATTATCAGCAGTAAAGAATAGACCTCTTCCAAAGTGTCAGTCGGATCAACAGTGCCCCTGCCCTAAAACAGGTAGATAACAAAGCAAAAGCAACCTCTCAGGACAAATTAGAAAACTCGTCCATAATTCTTTAAAATATGTAAGAACACTGTAATTCAGAGATAGCTGAAATTTCTGATCAATAGCAAAAAAGTTTTCATGCAGGTGCATATTGATATGTAAGCTACTAGAAGTCATGGCTTAGAAAAATTAGGTAAATAAGTGTGTTTGGTAGACGAAGAAATGTTGCTTTCGCTTATATTCTAAAGGAAGGTCGATCAAGAGCACCTGATGGAGGCGTGCAACACGATCAGAGAAAAGTTTTGTTAAAAACGGAACTGTAGCATCCACTGCTGCCCTCGCAATGAGAGCATAAGAGCCTAGTCTTTCATCCATGGCTGCCAGAACATGATATAAAAATTTTGAGAAAAGAATAGCAGGACATCTGCCTTCTAAGACTGGCTTCAAAATCTAGATCAGAGGAAAAATTGCAATTCTTTTGCTCACCAGATACAGAAGCCAGACAGTCAGCATCATCTTCATCAGTTGTAGCTGAGGCAGATGCCACTATAGGAGTAAAATTGCAGTTCGTAAATAGATTTGAAAATGAAAATAGTACCAAACGACAAAAAAAAATTGTTAGGCAGTGGCACTGGCAACAGTCCGGAATCGTTACATTTTAGTTCAGATTCCGCAATCAATGAAAAGAGACTAGCTGCAGCATGCATCCCCTCAGGTGGCAACCACGCATTACCTCCAGAACCATCCATTGACTAACAGGAAACATCACAATCGTTAGTCATAAAACTGTTGGCTGAGACGATGACAGGTATTAATAAATACCCTGACAATCACAAATTAAGACAAAAAGAACCAGATATGGCCACAGAGTTTCATGTACACAACCATGCATAATGTTATAGATATATGTAAGTTTAAAAAAAAAAATCAAAAATCGTACTCACAGCAAGGAGAGTTGTCCAGGTATCTAGCAAGATATCGCGCGCCTCATAGCTCCAAGTCTCTTTATCATTACTATTCGCCAATAACACTTTCACAACTTCACCCATTAACAGAGATAAGAGTGTAAGAGTACCAAAGGGCCTGAAGAAACAGGTAAGAACCAACTATTTATGAATAGCAATCGCTAAGGGGCTTATAAAAGCAAAAAGAAGGTAATATGTCAATTGTCAAAGACCTTATTGATCGCAAGAGTCGGTCAAAGACAACAGGAATAGTAACGGTCGCGATAGACAACAATGCGCGACAACCATCAATCATCTCACTGGAATAAGAATGTGAGGACACAACGTTAAAGTTGGAATACAAGACATAGAAAACAAGCAGGGTTAGAGTGTTGAACAGCTGACCTTCCACTCCTTCCTTCTTCAATCTCCTTTGAAATGACATCAGGAGGATCAATCCAGGGTAACACCCCTGACAGAAGGAGGAGCAGATGCTGCTCTCGCATCTGTGCATTGTCTAGATTATTGAACAAGTCACTAACAGAGAAATATATATCTTGATAAGGTAGAGATGATGGACATCCATCGTTCCTTACGTATTCAACAGAAGAGTAATTAGTAAAAGTTACAGAATCACAGAATACTCACTGGAAGGAAATACTTCTCCTGCCAAGGAGCACAATTGTACAATAAGTTTCCGAGCAGAGACTGCAACAGGACAATCTAGCCAATAGCCTTCAAAAGCAAACTTCTGCCTCAGCGACGAATATAGATTTATCAGCCATCCAACATGTGAGCTTGAAAGCAAAACATCACACCACGAAGCACCAGGCTGCAATCAGAACCATTGAAGGTGAGACTTATGAAGAGTCAATGAAAGTGTCTTAAAAAAGTATAAACTCTGACATGCTAGAATCACCCCTTACGATATCTCTGAATTTCGGCAAGTTAATGAAGTTGAAGCACATGTAATATATCTTAAATATAACCATTAACTACCTGAACTATTACACACTCTGTCTTCCGTGATGATGCAGTATCAGATCTCATTCCATCAGAGAATACATTAATGCTGCCCTTTGTGCCACCTTTGCTGTAACGAAACTCCCAATTTAGTATCTGATGCATTAGCCGCAACGCAGCATTGCAAACTTTAACCTCAGGGACATCAGAATTTGATTCCACAATCTTATTTGTAACACTTAAAGCAGCATCCAGTGCCCAGCTATAGAAAGTCTGCAATTGAAAACCATCGGAAGTAAACAGCACAGTTTTAGTAACAGAACCCTTGGTACAGGCTATCATTCTTCCAAAGACGAAAGGTTGATGGGTGTCACAATATCTGAAAGCAAATAAAATCCTAAGAGTACCTTCAAATAGTTTTGTTCCAGCGACTTGCGGCAATTTTCATGAAATTCCCTCGGGAGACTCATGGCACTTGAAGTAGAGGGTGAGAATTCAGATACCTGAGATACTGAAACTATGAGCATACATATGGTATACATATAACGCCAAAAAAAAAAATTCTAAACAGATCATTACCAAGGATTCAAGAAAATGAATACCGATGAACTGCACATCTAAGCCTCGTGAACCAAGAATAGCCTGGTTAATCTGTAAAAAGCAATTATGAAAAGCCAAAAGCAATTCAATACCATGATCCTTCTAACAAACATTAATATCAGACAATTCCCTTGTATTTTTAAGATGGATAGCCGCACTTCCACAATTTTCAATGTATATCATGTAGAGCATCAAACTATTTGAAACCCCCAATATCTTTTTATCAAGGCGTGGAGCATCGAAAGACATATCTAGCTAAACTATGGAGCAAATGATCAATTACTACTTAGTCACCCCAATGATGACTAGTCAACCTACTCAATTACTCTACATCCTCCCCAGACCATATCTTTTACGGTTTGCACAGTTAACAAGGTGTGAAGTATCATGTAAGTATGCAATTTTTTTTATCAAATAAGCTATCGTGTATAAAATGCAGGATAGCGAATTGAACAATATGTGCAGCTAATTCTAATCAAAATGTTAGATACAAAAAATTAAAAAACAGTCCCAAAAATTGCAATACAATGTAGATACCTGGTAGAAAAAGACTTCTTTCTCGGCTGGAGTAAACTCAAGCCTATAAGAGTTATTCACTCAGATTAGAAGTTTCTTTAGATAAACTAAGCAAGCAAAAATAAAAAAGGAGTAATATGTCTAAGATTTCTTTGCACTACTCTATTTTTCCAGAAGCTGTCAGTCATAAGCATGTGTGACAGTGTGAGAAACAACTAATTTTCATAAATCCTCTCATATGCATAGAAGTGACAGCTAACTTCCAGCATATAAAAACATGCCTTATGATTCTGAATACCAGAAACAGCTCAGCTTACCAGCCTCTTTTCATCAGCTGCGCAGCGACAGAAGATACTTTTGAAAACACATAGGCATCTGACGAATTAGCATGCTGAATGACGTAGCCAAGGCAGAAGCTGCAGAAAGAAATCGCCATATCTCAGAATTTATTTTTCTTTTTTATGAGCCAACAACGCATAAGAAAACCTCTAATTTCTTAATGACAGTAACAACGATGCGTGTCCATACCAACCACAAAACATTACAGTCAAGAAGCAGCAGGTTTCACAATCCAGAAGTAAAAGTTGCAGTAACCTAAAATTACTACTATATGAATGCTCCCAGTTGATTCGAAAAGCAATTAAAAAACCGCTCAACTAAGTGAAAGCTTAAGCATTCATCAATAAAATAACATTAAAAAAAGAGAGAGAGAGAGAGATAACCTAATCAAACCCCCTTTATCCTCAGTGGAAAGAAAACTCCATTCCCTGATAGCTGCTTCTTTAATAGCTGCAGCAGCTTGAAACCTAGCAGACGCCACCTGAGAATTCTCTAAAAGTACAAAACACACACACGCTTACAGTCAAACAGATGTAACTTCAAATTCACTGGGGGATTCGGTTCCTGAATTTACCAAGAATGAATCTACAGGCCTTGTATGGCTGAGGAGACTGGTGAAACGACAATATGGTAGCTTCAGCAGCAGCTGGATTAGTATTTATCTGCAGGGAAGCATAGAAACGTCACGTAATTGTCAATCAATCCACAAAAAACACATAAACAACTTCCTGTGACTTCAAAATGAAGCAAAACAAAAAAAAAAAAAAGCTCATAAATGCTAAAGCTTCCTCCGATGTATTAGGAATCCAAACAGATAAACGAGGAAACGAAGGATAGAGTGAGGCGCTTGTTGAGGCGTAAGTATAAAGGAAGAAAGCGAAACCTGAATGTAAGAGCAAGCAAGTTCAATCGCGCGCATGGTGGACTGTAGCCGAGGCAAATCCTCAGCTCCACCTCCGGCGATTCCATTAAACATCGGAGTATTAAGACGAAAATTCGATCGGAGAAGGAAAGTGGCGGCGGTGAGCAGAGAGTGAATGGCGGAGAAAGGGATCGATGATGGCGATAGAACCGGGGGAGATGGGGAATCGATGTTTTTACCAGGTGTGTGTGTGAGTGTGTGTCGCGGGCCCAATCTGTGGCCCAATTAATTATATCTGAATTTATTAAAAGAAACACATGGCCCAGTCCACCTAGGTTGCAAACCCATTTGATACACACTTTTTATTAGTAGAAGTTATTTGTCGTCGTATTTTAATGGATTTTCAAATCCGAACTAAATCTAGTGTTATTGGTTCTATGATTTTCAAATCTGTATTAAAATCATGTGTTATTGGTTTAATGATTCATAAATTCTGTATCAAATCAAGTGTTATTCAATCGTACGGATTTACTAATATATTTGATTTTATAATGGATTTAAATGGATTTGTTTGGATTTTTTAGTTAAAAATACAAAGACTCAAATCCGAGGGAAAACCTCCGGATTTGCATATTTTATTTGGATTTATAAATGCTATATGGATTTCTAAATCAATCAAAATATATAAACCAATAACACCTCTTTAGAAAATTAATCTAAACCAAAACCAATGTAGCTAGTAGTAGTGGGCCCTAACAATTTTCGGTTCGGTTCGGTTCGGATTATTTGGGTTAAGGAGTTTAGCACCCGTTTTTTTCAGATATGTTTGGATAGTATCGAGTTTGGGTTTTTTTTAAACTTGAAATGAAACCGAATTATTAATAGTTCGGGTTCAAAGCCCAAAAACTGAAAAACCCAAATTAAACCCAAAAAAATATTCAGGTAATTTGGGATTTCAGATATTTTTATTTATAAACTATATTATATATACTAAAAATAAAATAAAAATAATTAATATTTTATTATATTTAGAATATTCAGGTATTTGTTTGGTTCACGGTTCAGTCCTGGTTCGATTTCGATTTTTGGGTTTAAAAAATAGAAACTGTTTGGGTGTTTGTAATTTTTCGGTCTTGGTTTCTTCGATTCAATTCCAGTTGGATTTTCAGATTTCCATTAATATGCCCATGACTAGTAACTGGATAATAATTGAACAAGGCTTTGTAGTCCATAAAACCCTAGTCTTTGATAGGAGGTTCAGTTACAGTTTCATCATATGCATTAGCAGTTGGATTAAGACCTAAACTAGATTCCAAAACTTTAAATAGAATTTCAATTTGGATAGAAATTGACAAATGAAAAAATAAAAGGGTCCAATCGAATAACAAGGAGAAAAGTCGTGCAAGATTCCTAAATAATATAAAAGTCATTTCTTTTCTTAAAGTCGCCCTCAAACTCTATTGTCTGTTGACTCTCTCTCTCTCTCTCTCTCTCTCTCTCTCCCTCTCCTACACACAGAGAAGAACCTCAAGGACTCCAACTAGAGAGACAGAGAGATGAAGGTGGTGGCTTTAGTCAGTGGCGGAAAAGATAGCTGTTACGTCATGATGAAGTGTATCCAGTACGGTCACGAGGTACGCCTTCTTCCCTGAAACTACCTCAAAGAAGTTGGTTTTTTTTTTTTGTACTATATGAACTTTAAATCTCAATTTGGGTTTGCTTATTTGTGTTTCCAACAGATCGTGGCATTGGCTAACTTGTTACCAGTTGATGATTCTGTCGATGAACTAGACAGCTATATGTATCAAACAGTAAGAGTCTGTCTGCTTCCTCTTTTGTCTTTAATGGTTTCAATANACGGTCACGAGGTACGCCTTCTTCCCTGAAACTACCTCAAAGAAGTTGGTTTTTTTTTTTTGTACTATATGAACTTTAAATCTCAATTTGGGTTTGCTTATTTGTGTTTCCAACAGATCGTGGCATTGGCTAACTTGTTACCAGTTGATGATTCTGTCGATGAACTAGACAGCTATATGTATCAAACAGTAAGAGTCTGTCTGCTTCCTCTTTTGTCTTTAATGGTTTCAATATATATATGTTGATGATTGTGAGGTAAAGCTGGATACTTTAATTGAATTTGAAAAATGGTTATAAGAAAGATTGGATTTTTCTTAATCTGATACCATCATTTGTAAAATCTGAGTAGTTTTTTTATTTTCAGAAGGCTAAGACTAGATACTGACATTAGCATGATAAACAGGCTTTATGAAACAGACTAGCCGAATGTGCGGATTTAATGGGTGGGCGAAGCTAGTTTTGACTTTGGAAATTTGGTTCAAATCGGGTTTGTAACGGGATCTGATTTGCCAATTGTTCGGGTTAAATAATATATATTTTTTTTTTTAAAAAACAGGCTTTATGAAATTTGGAACCTGAATTTTATTCATTGATTGAATGTCTCTTCTTCAGGTTGGCCACCAGATTATTGTGGGCTATGCAGAGTGCATGAATGTGCCATTGTTCAGAAGGAGAATCAGAGGTTCTTCCAGGTCCAGCTTCTGCTTGAGATTCTAATCCTTTTTTTTTTGTTTTAGTTATAATGGATTATCATTCTGAGGATTTAATGTTTGCAGGCATCAGAAGCTTAGCTACCAAATGACACCAGACGATGAAGTGGAAGATCTGTTTGTTTTGTTAAGTGAAGTGAAGAGACAGATACCTTCCATCACGGCAGTATCGTCTGGCGCCATTGCATCAGACTACCAACGTCTGCGTGTGGAAAGTATTTGTTCAAGGTTAGGTCTTGTTTCTTTGGCGTTTTTGTGGAAACAAGATCAGACTTTACTTCTTCAGGAAATGGTAAGCCAAAGAAGTTACACTCAGTCTCAAATCTTTTCTTTTGTGAATTTGTCTTCTTTAATTAGTTTTTTTTCGTTTACTTGCAGATAGCTAATGGGATCAAAGCTATTCTAGTAAAGGTATTATTATATTTTCATGCTTTTATTAACATCAACATCTTTATATGTTTATGGTTTTCTTTCATGTTAACAGGTGGCGGCAATTGGGTTGGATCCTTCTAAGCATTTAGGGAAAGACTTAGCCTTCATGGAGCCATATCTTTTGAAGTTAAAAGAGTATGCCACAGTTCTCTTTTATTATCTAGTTGTGTTACATTGATTACGTGGCTTCTGAATGTATCTTTGCTTAAGGTTATATGGAAGTAATGTTTGCGGTGAAGGAGGAGAATATGAGACTCTGACTCTCGATTGCCCGCTTTTCACTGTATGTCTTCTTAGCAATGCTGTGTTCATTGTGTTTCATCACATTTATTTGTAGCTTTGACAATTTCTGTTTTCTTTAGAATGCGAGAATCGTGCTTGATGAATTTCAAGTTGTGCTACACTCTCCAGATTCTATTGCACCTGTTGGAGTTCTTCATCCAACGACCTTCCATCTCGAAAAGAAAGACTCTAATTCTCTTGAGGAGAAGGAACCAGGTTTGGTGTTTGAGGTACAAGGAGATGGTCCCAACACACCAGAATCTACTCGCCAACCAGATAATGGAACCGTGGAACATACAAGAAACAGAGTTAGCTTATCAAAGACCGGGAAAGAAAACACATTCTCAATCTGCTGCTGGCTGGAAGGTTATAGTGAATCTTCAACAGGTAACTCCCAAAAAACAGACTAAATCTTCAAGATGCTTGCTCACGTGTACTTGATGTTTGCTTTTATACTCTTTCTCCAGGTCTGAAAGAAGATCTTGAGTCTGTTCTTAAAGAAACCGAGTCTCAGCTTCTGAAACAAGGATTCAACTGGCAGAACGTCTTGTATATTCATCTTTACATCTCTGATATGAGTGAGTTTGCCGCAGCCAATGAGACGTATGTGAAGTTTATCACACATGAGAAGTGCCCTTTTGGTGTTCCTTCACGTAGCACAATAGAGCTTCCTTTGGTACAAGCTGGTCTTGGAAAAGCTTACGTTGAGGTTTTAGTCGCAAATGACCAAAGCAAAAGGGTTCTCCATGTGCAAAGTATCTCGTCATGGGCACCTAGCTGCATCGGACCTTATAGTCAGGTGAAAAATAATAAAAGTTTAAATTTTATTAATCAGGAAGCTAATTTTACTGTTAATACTTTTTCTTCAGGCCACTTTGCATAAGAGTGTTCTCCACATGGCTGGACAGCTAGGGCTTGACCCTCCCACCATGAATCTTCGAAAGGGAGGCGCAATTGCTGAGATGAATCAAGCATTGACGAACAGTGAGGCGATAGCTGAGAGTTTTAGATGCTCAATCTCTTCATCAGCTCTTCTCTTTGTGGTGTTCTGTTCAGCACGCACGGAGGAATCAGAGAGGAGCCAACTTCATGAGAAGTTTCTTTCTTTCTTAGATTTGGCAAAGTCTTCTCGGAGGGTCCTTGATCCTATCTTCCTTTACATTCTTGTTCCCGATCTTCCTAAAAGGTATTAACTACGGAAGAGAATCTTATATTTACTTGTATGTGAATCTTAAACTTTGAACTGTTGTTCTGCAGGGCTCTTGTTGAAGTAAAACCTGTCTTATACGTTGAAGAAGATTCAGAGACCGAAGATGAAACAAGACAAGAACAGTTGTGTGAAGGAGACTACGGTTGTTGGGGGTATAAGCCAGAGGAATGGCACCAAGACTGTGTGCAGAAACGAGTTGTTGATGGGAAAATATGTGTGACCGTTCTCTCCATCTCAACCGAAGTGATGAAGAAGCTTCATGAACCTAAAGAGGAACAACAACTGGAGAGAGTAACGAGATTTTGTGTATATCTTCTCAACAAAACCTTGTATGAAAATTCATTCTCTTGGAATGACACTACGGTGAGAATGAGTTTCTTCATAAACAATGTCAGTTTTTTCATCCAAAGCATTGCTTATATCTTCTTCTTTTTGTTGATGCAGAGCTTGAGGATACATTTCTCTACAAGTCTAGGTGTGTCCGTAAAGAGATTATTCAACGTTTTTGAAACTGCATTCAAAGAGCTTAACGAGATGAGCCCTGAAGGTATAGTTGGCGACTCGAAAGAACCTACATTCAATCTTGTCCCGGTCCTTGGTGCTGGAAACTCTTCTGCTTCGCTCGACAACATAATCACATGTGAACTATTTTCCCTAAGGTCGTAACTTTCCTTATCTCACAAGAAACACAAAGCTTTACTTTTATCATCTTTAAGCAGACTCTCCTCTTCAATGCCGTTAGCCACTTGAATGGCACAATTTTTTTTGCTCTGGAATTCTCGTTTCATTATCGTATGAACAATATGTAGTTGTGTTTTGTTTACAATGAAAAAAAAACACACCATGTTTGTTTTGTTTAATATGGCTAGTGCAAAACTGCAGAGGTTGCAGTATTCTGAATCAAGGATATTATTTACTCTTCTTGTCGGATCTTGTCCACTGCATTCTGCAGAATTGCCTCGATTGGATTCAAAGATGTTTCACTTTTTGAGCCATCACTGAGGCCTTGTGAAAAGGCTTTGGTAATGTTCTTGTTTATTTTCTCTTGTAATGCCGCCGCCTTTCTGATCTAATCCGTCTAGCGCCTTTCGAATACTTCTTCCACTTCAAACCTTCTTGTCCAGCTAGAGTGTCTGATGATGTAACACAACCTTGACCAGCTCTTGTGTCTTCCTCTTCAAAGTCAACGTATCCTGCCTGAGATGAACCGAACCAAGACCAGTTCCAACAAGGTTATTGAACGTTGTCATTGACTCCGTACGTACATCCTCGCCGCCTCTGTTCTCTCGAAAGAAGACAGTAAGTTTGAATCTGTAATTGTTTGAAAGTTTGAATCTGTAATTGTTTGATTCTATAAACATTTGATTTTAAGTTCAGAAAAGCTCAAAACAATTGTGTTTAGAGGATTTGCTTTCATCATCATGTGTGTTTGTTTAACACTATGTGTTGTATCATCCGTTAGGCTAGCTTGAGTTGCTTGCTATCCAAGGGACCATGAAATCACGGAGGCAGCGCAAGGATCGTAAAACCAGCAGCAGCCTTGTTGATACTGACCAACAAGACTCATCACTGCCGCTCCCAATCGATCTCACGATCGACATCTTCTCCAGGCTATCCCTCAAGTCCATTGCCATCTCTCGCTGCGTATCCAAGCCCTGGGCCTTGGTACTTGGCCGTTCTGATTTCAGGGATCTGCGCTTGACAAGGTCTCAGGCTCGCCCGCGGCTACTGTTCGCCTTTTGGGAAGGTAATAGCCTCTTCTTCCTCACTTCACCTCAACCTCAGAGTCCTGATGAGATGTTGTCTGTTGCGGCCGACCATCACATGAGTTTCTCCTTTGATCACCCTGTCAAAGATATATCTGCAAGTGTCAATGGCCTTGTCTGTGTCCGTATTAGTGGTCACCGGTTCGTAAATGGAAGGAGATTCAAGGTGGAGGAGTCGGTGTTATGTAACCCCAGCACGGGACAGTCACTTACTATACCCAAAGTGAAGACAAGGAAGAGGGTTGGGATAGTAAGCTTACTCGGGTATGATCCCGTTGAGAAACTACACAAGGTATTGGGAATGATTTGCCTTCTTCACAAAGGCACAACTATGGAGCATCAAGTGCTTACATTAGGAGGAGGACGAGGAAGTGATGAGAAATTGGCATGGAGAATGGCTGAATGTGGCATCACATGTCCATGTCCTTCTTCTGCGGGTACACAGAATATATGCATTGGTGGTGTTTTCTATTACATTCAGGCTCATATGATAATTTGCTTCGATGTTAGAACTGAGAAGTACAGCTTTGTTGAGCACCCGAAAAGGAAACTGAATCATCGGCTGCTAGACTGCAACGGTAAATTGGCTTTAGTACCATTGGGCAAAAGTTATTATTTCGATAGTGAAACTGTTAAGATGTGGGTTCTAGAAGACCCCGAAAGACATGAGTGGTCCAAACGTGTTTACGGATTACCCCCTATGTGGAAAGATGTAGTTGATCCAGAGGAGTCGTTAGTGATTGTTGGAGTGACTGGTCCTAATGAATTCTTTATGTCGTCCGATTATTCAGGTGAGCCTTTCCAGGTTTACTACTGCAATTTCGACAAGGAGACTGTAACAAGAGTTGTAATCCAAGGAGTGGGAGCGTTAAGGAGTGGCATGGGGTATTCTATTTACACCTATCTGAACCATGTGGAGGATGTGAAGCTTATGGAATTATAAGGATAAGCATCAGATTTTAAGAATTTTTATGGAGAAACTATCGGTCTCAAAGCTCGTCCATCATATTGAGGCCTTGTGAAAACTCCTTGTTTATTGCTCTTGTAATGTCACCTTACTTTTGAAATTCCTTATCATCATTACATGTTTCGGTTAAGGAGCAGATGATTTCAATATAAGCCATGGAACATGAACTCCAATAGTAAAAAGTTTTTATTTTATTCTATCCGGTTCACTATTTTCAAACACAGATTTTAATTATCAGATATCTTCAGGTCTGAACGCATATACCATCAGTTTGGTGGATATATCATCAAGCCCCTACATACTTTTTTGTTTTGTGGTGGTAGTTAACCCCTTGATTTCATCAAATAACCAATTCAGGTTAAGAAACAATGAAAATGGCCAAGTATGGAACTCAGGACGGTCAAGACATTGCTTTTATGAGATGTGAAAATAGAATAGTAAGATAGTGATGGTTTACTATCAGTGGAAAACTTAAGGAGGGAGGTATTAATTAACCATATAGTGTCAAATAGCACATGAAAACTCTCCTCTTTAAATATTGGCATTACTTTCAATCATCTTTTATTATCTATGAACACCCTCCTTTGTTTTGTTCTCAAAACTTTCTTCTTCTTTTTTAGTTTTTTTTATTTGGCCAAAGTTCTGAAAACTTTCAAGAGCCTTCTTGTCTCAGAAAGCAAAAGCACCTTTTCAAGTTTCTCTCCACAGCTACAAGATATGGCAAAGGTACAACAAGATCATTTCTTTTTCTTTTCTTCATTCCCATTTTTTGATCAAATCATGCATCACTTGATTTTTTTAAGATGAGTTTTTGGCCATGTGATCAGCAAACCATGGTGCTGAAAGTGAATATGAGCAGTGAAAAATACAGGACCAAAGCCATGAAGATTGTAGTAGGAGCATCCGGTAAATTTAAACAATCAAACAATACAACATCACAAAAATAAAATAAAAACACAAAAGCCTAATGAAAAAGAATGATTACGTTTTCAGGAGTTAAGGGAGTGCGGTTGGAGAAAGAACAAGGGAAGCTTATGGTGGAAGGAGAGGGAGTGGATGTACTTGAGCTTGCCCGAACTCTGAAGAAGAAAGTAGGCAAAACTGAGATCATCAAAGTTTCTTAATAAGTCTAATCCCCTTTTTTTTTACACAACACTACCCTTATATCTAATTATTCTAAGTGGTTTTCTGGTTTCATGATGATGTGTTCTTGTGGGGGCAACATTTGACACGCTTTCTTTTCCAGTTTCTAGTTTATGGATATATTTCACTTGTTTGAAAATCACTAGATTTCAGTCTGCTATCTGTTGTTGGATTGAACTCTTGCATTATGAAAGTTATGAACATTTTATAGCAATGGTTGTTAAACTTTACATAAAAATGTTGTTGTGACAGCATTAGTATCATATACAACACCGCCCTTACTAAACCAACCAAAACGATCTTTACTACTACTACTATGGTTTCTTACTAGCTTGGATCTAAGATTTATCAATGCAGTTAACTACTCCCTAAAGCAGATATTTTGAGCTTGGATAACTTTGTCAATGCCTCTTCTAAGTGCTCACTGATGATCTCGTCTTTCCTACCCTGGATAAAACCCCACAAAGCAAGAAATAATCACATAAAAGTATAAAAGTTGTATTTTATTCTATCCTGTAAAAAATATACAATTCCTTTTGAAGTCGAAACTAAGAAGGAAACAAAAAATTATCTGTGTGCTTTCTTTGTCTTCATCAAATTCAGCTTCAGTTAGGAGCAACACATCTTTCTTGCAATACAAGATGCACTTGATGAACTCTACAAGAAAGCTTATATACATAAACCAATTGTGGAATTAGGAGCCTCACTTGGCAGTCTTTTAGCTCTTCCAGTGTACACGCTGGTTGCGCCACCTCCAAACCAACGATTGAGAACGAAGCGCTCAGTGTTTGGCTTAAAACCATTAAACCGATTGTCTCTAAGTGTCATGAAACAACCTCCTAATCTGATCCACGCTTGCTGGAATCAATGTCACTGGACATCGCTTGTACTGTTTAAATCAGAATACCAGCATAAGCTTTTATATCAAGGGAGTGGTTACTGGGGAATACAGAGAAAATATTTGGAGAACTTACCTGTGAAACATACTTGAATACGCAAGAATAGCAGAAGACAAATCCAGAGACTGTTACAACTGATGGGTTTGCAAGTTTTTGCAAGCATAACGCGCAGAGAGTCCTGTCAGGAGGTAGATGGATTCCTTCTTTAGCCACCTGTTTGAGAAAACCAAACGACAGTTAAAAAGTTGTGTGAGCTATAGAACATTAGTTTCAGATATTGATACCAATTGATATGAATACCTTTGGGGATGGAGGAGGTGGTGGTGGAGGGTACACGGTGGGAGCTGTCAATCTCTCTTCAGCTGATTGATACCACCATTCCATCATCTACAAAATCAAAACAAATAACGAGACACTTATGTTCATATAAAATATGTATGTGATGAAAAATCTACCGAGAGAGATAAAGCCAAAAGAATAGCAATAGCTCAATGGCTTTATCTTGTGGCTGTAGAATACAAAATCCAGTCCAATGTGATTAAAGCTCACATTTTATAAAGAAATCTCCTTCAGAATATGGTGGGAGGTTTCAAGACGGTAAAACAAGAGAAGAATTGTAAACAGGAAAGTTTATGCCTTATGGGTACTTACTTTAAAGATAAAAACTGCGGCAATTAAACCGGTTTGGGCGTAGTCAAGCACCACATATGAACAGCTGAGAAGTGCCCCTTGCACTGTCTAGATTAATATTCAGTAATGTCAGATGTTGGATCATTAATGTGTAAGCAGTAGCTAATCTCATTCTTTAAATTATGGGAAGATTAAGATAAGTGAAATCTTACTTTAAACCATGGAGGACCACGAAGTCTCTCACGCTCATGGTTCCTTATCTTTGAAATTCTTGAAGATGTATCCATCTATCTTGGCATTAAAAGAGCAAGACATAACACATGTGACTTTACAGAAGTTTTTACAGGTCTAGTCAATGATCTTCTTGCAGAAATTTCAAGAAAAAAAATAAGGAAGAATGTGGATACCAGTTCTTCCCCTGTAGCTCGACAAACTTGAATCCTAAGAGCTTGAAGCACGAGGGAATAAAATCCAGTAGCGTCCAGTAGATACAGGACCTGGTAAGTGAATGATAATCCTGCACAGAGAAGCCTAGATCATCCCAGATAAGTTAAACTATATAAAGATGCCAGAGAACCATTATGAATCCTCATGTCATATTAAAGCAAACGCTGGCTCAGTGTACATTACTCAGAACCATCCAGAAATGTACTAAAAACATGGAATGTGGTTCCAATACAGAACATCAAGATTACCAACTCTAGGCATGAAGCTCAACCTAACTAATATAAAGAATCATATCAGCTAATATACTAAACATCCGTGCTTTACATAAATCTGAAATTACCTCCACTTGATGCATGTATCTAAGGATAGCACACAGCTACAAACTTTTTAATCTTCGTAGCTAACTGTACTCGAACAGAAAGCTCCTGATTCCCACTATTCCCTCTTGGAACAACTGGTTCCTCTCCTTGATCCTCTGTTCCCCACAAACTCTCCCGGAGCCTCGCTTCCCTTTCCTTGTTATATATACCATGCAACTTCGATTTAAAATACGGTAACACAACCTAACAAAAAAAATAAGACACTTATCAAAAAGTAGTACCAAGCGTAAAGGCACAAAGCTTTTTATGCCTTTGGATAGAGACAGTACCAGAAACACAACGGAGAGGATCCTCTGACGTTTCTCTAAACCGGAACGTTGAACTTCTTCACCAGAACCTTTGCCTAATCTCAATCTCACTGACTTACAATGATTCAGCAAACGAAGCATCTGAAAACAAACAACTCATTAAAAAAAACTAAACTTTATACACATTCACACTCCTCCAATCCCAAACACATTGATCAAGAATCTAACCTGTCGTTCGTAAGCTATGTCCTTCGAGAACAAGCATCAGAGAAGCAAAGAACTCATCCTCGTAGTCTAAGATTCTATGGAGAAACGATCGTCTCAATGCAAAAACCTACAAAAAAAAAAAAAAAAAA
>QGKV02000297.1:32363670-32393135 GCA_003260655.2 Brassica cretica
AAAAAAAAAAAAAAAAAACCAACGAACATGAATATGTAATAGAATCTCAAAGCTAAGAAGAAGGAAGAGTTATTTGAATTTTACGCCGAGGGAGTATGTGAGAGCGGCGCGGAGGCTAGATGGAAGCTGCTGAGCTGCGGCCATCTCGAAGAAGGTAGGGCGCGTGCCATCACCTCCTACCTGAAACAGCATCTTCTTCTTGATTACTTGATAAAGGCGAGACCTTTAGCTTTCTCCAGAATTGCAGAAATTTTGTGAAAGAAAATTAGAGAGATAATATATTATTACGTCATAAAGCCACGTCAGCAACACTACAATAGCTGACTCGTCAGCCGACAGTAGTCCAACTAGACAACGATTTGTCCATGTCATCTCATCACCGATTAAAAATTGATTAGTTGGGTCTCGTCGGATGCGGGTAGGTTCGGTTTTGGTTCGAAAATTTCGGTTTGTGTATTTCAATTTTTGGTTTTCTTGGTTTTAGAATTTAAGAACTGTCTGGTTATTTACAAAATTCGTTTGATTATTTAAGTTTTATGGTTTGGATAGCAAAATTTAAAAACTAGCCAATATCCGGAAAAAAAACTGGATTTAGTCCGATTCTTTGGGTAATTTTGGATAATACAGATGAAATATGGAATAATTCGAGTTTCATATTAAATATTAGATAACTTGGTTGTTTGAATAAAATTTTGGGTAAAAACTATTCGGATAATTCGGGTTTTCAAGTATTTCGGTTCATAAACATATTTAGGTTCGATTCTCGTTTGTTTTTAGTTCGAAAAATATAAGATCTGGCCGAATATTTATGAAATACGGTTTGTTTCAGTTATTTTGATTCGGTATGGTTTAATTTTTTTTGTTTCGGATAAATGTGTCCATTCCTAGGTGTGAGTTTCACATTAAGCAACAAGAGGAAGAGCAATGAACATGTTTTTGTAAATGCAATTGCAAAACTTAACTTTAGTTCCAAGAGAAACATGTCTTCTATACAAAAAAAAAACTTTAAGCACAAGTCACTAGGTCAGTGTCATCACTTCCAACTTCTGCAGTCACAATATGTCTTTAATCTTCTCTAACTCGTTTCTTAGTAGCCAAAGAGGGAGACCCGCTCTGATCCAATGTGCCAGAACCACTCTGCAGTCTCTCAGTTATTGACACTTGTGAAAGGTCTAGTGATGGAGCTGAAGAAGTGTCAGCTTCTGGCATTAATGATGTGCCAGAAGAAGAGCCTATTTTCTTCTCTTGCATCTTCTGTTGTTGTTTCTCAATCATCATCTGGAGATACCGACCTTGTTCCTCAATTTGTAATTGTAACGTTCTTTGGACCTGGCATTGTATTAAGACCAACATCTTCAGACAAAAAAACGGAGAGGAAAGAACACAGTTTTTATTTCATGTAAGCTTCTTTTGACGAAGTTGGAATCATACCTCAAGTTGCTCATGGAGTTTTTTCTGAACTTCCATTTGTAACCGTAGAGCTTCAGTGATTTCAAAGCTCCTGAAGAAGAAGAAGAAGACAAAGAGCAAAATCGTCAGTATTATAAGTACAAACTTCCTTGTGCTTACATAGTCTGTTCTGAAGGAAGAACTGAAGTTTATAGCTTACGTCTTCAAGTCAAGAGACTTGATATCTTCAATGGTCTTCAAAGTCTTCAGTGGAGGTTTTTCTGTTCAAACAAGGAAAGCAAATTTAGTATGAAGACTTGTTTCCTCACACACAAGATCTCTTAGATTGCATCAAAGCTTGTAAGAGTACCTGTATCTACTGAAATCTCCGGTTTATACCTAGCCGTTCTGTATTTCTGGAGAGAAGTCAAACAATACAAAGACGGTTCAGATTACAAATGGGAAAAGCTAATGCATATAAATCAAAAATAATGAGATAATAAGAACAAATAATAACCTGCAAATGGCTTTTGACATGGTATATGGTCAGCCCTGGGCTATTGATGAGCTTCAATACAGCCTTAGGTGTGGCTCCTATGGTTTTGCAGTTATAAGCAATAGTAAGTCTTTAAGCTAAAATTTGCATCCATGAGAAGAGAGAGAGAAAAGAAAAGGCGGCTCACGCACGTTCACTACCACCGAGCTGATTGATAGCATCAACAAATGCTTCATGGAGTTCAGGTGTCCAACGCATTCGTTGCTTAGATGTCATTGAACTAGCTTGTGGGCTTTTGGCACTCGAAGGATCCACCTGATGCTGAGTACTGACTACTATCTCTTGCCTAGCTATATCACAAGAAGGTGTTGGTATCTGCAACACATCATGAGAGCTTCTCTTAATAAGAATCTTGAGGCCAATAAATAGATATAGAGAGATTTAGCTGCATAAAACAAACCTTTGAATCTTGGTTGAGGACATTAGGATCACCTAGAAGCTCCGACCAGTTAGGTTCCAGACCATCATCGACAGAGATCATCTGATTGGCCCAGTCTGGCCATTCGCTTTTCGCTCTGCTGCTCTCTGCTTGTGGAGGAAAGTCAAAGAACCCTTGGAGCTGGTCTTCAGGCCAGCTCATATCTCTCTGCCCTTGAGGTTGATTAGTCACCGGCAAGGGTTGTGTTTCCACGGATTGTCTGGTCTGTGAGGAGCTTCTTTCATGTGATGATGAAACGTAAGTGCCATTGCAGTATCCAGAAGAAGTGCCACCAGAAGCNACTAGAACCAAGATTAAGGCAAAACACAAGTCTAAGACAAAAACAAAACATCCTCAACAGAGGTTTGGTAAAACGTTCAACAAACACGAAAGAGAGAGATATTCTTAAACGATGGCGTTAGCAGCACTAGCGATCCTTGGCCACAGGTCGGCACACTCCTTCCCGATTGGTCCAGTGATAGCAGATCCTATACACATTACACACAAACAGATGCATAGATATTCATCAGTTACCAAAGATAACACGATTAAATTCAAATCAAATAAACATGAACCTCTTACCTTTCATTTCACCCTTGGGATTGACAATGACACCAGCATTGTCTGCAATCAACGGACCAACTTTGATTAGACATTCAACAATAATAGATGAAGACATGATATAGAAATGATTACCCTCGAAGTACATGAAGACACCGTCCTTTCGGCGCCAAGGCTTCCTCTGCCTAACGATGACAGCTGGCAGCACCTTCTTACGTAGATCCGGTTTACCCTTCTTCACGGTAGCCATGACCATGTCGCCAACACAGGCGGACGGCAGACGGTTGAGACGACCCTTGATACCTTTGACGGAGATGATGTAGAGATTCTTGGCTCCGGTGTTGTCAGCACAGTTCACGGTGGCTGCCACTGGAAGACCCAGTGACATCCTGAACTTGTTTCCAGAGGTTCCTCCTCTTCCTATCAACATTTGAAAGAAAAGATCACAGATGAGCAACACTATAAATCAACATCTAAACATATGATTCATGACATACGTAATCCTTGAAGCTAATCACAATCACCGTGGTACACATTGATGGTAACGCAGATTCAGCTTTATAAACGACAATCAATCATGAATCTCACAAATGTTGTATAGAATTAAAGGTGCTAATCACTACATCTTTCATTATGAGAGGACAAGGTAGCACAAGCGAGCATATGAATAAGAAGTCTTGACATAAGGAAGAGATTGTTACCTCGCTTCGACATGGTTGCAGCTCTCGTTGGGAAGAGCTCGACGGCAGTGAGGAGGCGGTATATAAGTTGTTATGCTAGGGCTTACTACAACTATTTCATGCTGACCTGGATAGTGATTATGGGCCCAGAGAAGCTTACCCATAAGCCCAATAGTGTAATACAGATTATAATCTATTATGGGCCCGAAAAGCATACCAGAGGCCTATAATGCAATACTGACTTTTTCTCAATTATCTTCACACTCTAATCTCGAACCATCATCATGTACTAAAATTTACTTCTTCGAATTTTTTCCATCACATGCTTATTTACACTCTAGATCCCTTTAAAAAGAAACCCATAACCAATTTATTTCTTATAAGAAGACCTTATATTTGCCATTAATGAAATCTCTAGAACAAACCATTAACAATGAGTTTCTTTGGTTACCCAACAAAACTCTTATTCGGGTCTAAACCTATTGTCAGCTTACTGTGAAGAATCTGCTCAGTTCAGATACTTCTACCTAAAGAAAGGGGATATTTCTAAGTGAAGATGTGGCGAACATAAGACTTCCTCTTGAAAGTGTGTTATTATGTTTTACTCTGATGTTCGAGCCTCATTTTCGTTTTAATGCCATCGCTTTGGAACCTGCGTTACAATATTTCTCCGTGTTAGTAAACACTCGACGACTAAATCATTCACTAAAAAGCTTTAGAGAGGACAAACTATTTGATAAGCGACAACTGATGCCTATCTTCTCTCAAGACTAGGACAATTTTCTCACCTGCTTGTTTTTTAGCAGGAACAGCCTTTCTTCTTTCTCCTGACTTGCCTCCAGATCCTGACCATATGTCCCACCATAACGCATAATTAGCCAAGAAAACTCATTTTTCTCTGAACCAATGTATTTTACGAAATGTTCGGAACTCTTACCGAACAAAACAAGTTCTAACTTAGAATATGTGTGCATTACTAAGGATGCAAGCCAATGCTCTGTCATAAAGATTTGAATAACGAAGGCAATGTGTGAAGATTACTGACCTTTTGGCTTTTTGTCTCTGCATAATTCGCTTCCGCAGCAACATCTAAATGCCTTCACGGGATGGCTTTCATCATGGAAATCTATCAAGTAATCCTGCAAATTAAAAACACGGGTTATTTGAACGGAGTATGTGTATAACTCAAGACTGAATAACATTCCAGGAATAGTAGAAGACGTGTTTGGTCCATCTCGTTCGTGGAGTCATATACAAACAAAGCAGATATATATATATATATATATATAAAATGGCAAAATGCCAAAATCAATATCATGTCTAGTTGTTTAGCTTCAGTGACATATCCACAGTTGCGTGCTTACCCATGTCAGTTCATCCATGGCCTTCACGTCTCGAATGGTAAAAAAGGCAATCTGCACATGACCAAACCCAAAATCCTTAAGCTCGCTGAAAACTTACTTTAACAATCAGTGCCTTGATCATGTTAGAGTGGGGAAATCATATGCTTACATGGTAATAATGTCTGTCAGGAGTCTCTATTTGTACCGGAATATCAATCAAGTTTGCATCCTCACATCTGCATCAACAATAAAGTTCAGAAGAACAATAAACTCTCAAGGGAAGCACGAATTAAAAAAAAAATAGCACGAGGAGAGTTGATTGGTACTACCTGTGATTGACAAACCTAGCGACATTCCCACAGATTGTGGCATCCAGACAGAGAGCTTCTTCATCTTTCAAATCCTTTTCAGAACCCCAGTCTGCATCCAGAGTTACAGGATATGTATGCCGTTCACTAGTAGACCTTATATTCCGCTCGTACAACTCCGTATTGGTCAATATTTCACCAATGTATTCACAGACAAATGTTCCTTTCGGCAAGTCTTGCAGTGTTCTAATACCCCATCCTTTCCCTTCTTGAGTAAAGTAAACCTGCAACATATATTTTGCTTTTGCTAGTCAAACCTCAAGACATGAAGCAATGGTCGGCATAAAGGAACTAAAGTAGCATGTTACCTGCAACTGGCACCTTATCCCTCTCTGCACTACTCGATTCCCACACATCATATCACATCCACACTTTCTCCAGCACTCCTTAATAAACTTCCTGATCAAATGCCCTTCACACTTTCCATCACCTCTCTCCAAAGGGCAGTCTTGGCAGTAAAACTTACTGAAGCTATCAGGCGCCTTTTTCATCTTAAGACAAGTATCCAAAAACTCCTCCTTTAACAACCCATCTTTACTATACGCATATTCTCCGCCGGTTTCACGAGCACAAGCACACGGAAAGTCCGCTGAAAGACAGTCCCCCTTGCAGCTCGCGCAACAATCATCATCAGAAATCCGAGCTAAGGACACATGCAAGTAAGCACTTTGGTACACGATGTTGTGAGGGATGTAAGTGAACTTGGGGACTTGCTCAGTCCCAACCTCATCAACCAGAGATATCTCAACGCTCTCCGAACTTTTCGTGATGTCACGAATAATGGTTTTATACTTCTTCTTGCGAACAACACCATTGCTGGTCTGTTGCTGCTTCTGAGCTTCCTCGGAGGATGAGCCTGAGGTTGCAGAACGGGTCTCATATTTTCTTTTCAGAGTAGCAGGAGAGCACTCAGTGCCCACAACAACATTCTTCCCTCTGTTAGATGAACTTTCTCTTTGCTTCTTCAGAGCACCACTAGGAGGAGAGTCAAAGACATGCTTCCCTCTAGTGCTGTTTGATGAAGTTTCGTTTTTTTTCTTATCCTCTTCTTCTTCTTNGGACATTTTTATAAGTTTTAAGTTTTAACCAATGATACTAAAATTCTGTGATAAACTGTAGCCTAATACTAATAGCATGTACGTGTTTATATTATTCGCCGCAAAAGGCCATTTATATAAAGATATTAATACAGTGATTTATCAAATTGACCCTTCTGATCCGATGTTTGGATATCATGTACTTTTTTATCACCATAATTAAGAATCCTAAAGCTCAGAGTCAATTAGAAAAAGTAGACTCAAAATATCATTCAAAAATGTTCAACCTAAGTATTTCAACCGCTTCAATTTGTACTATAATCTAGCATTTAAATCGGTATGATTGCGCCAAATTGTATGTGCCACTACTAGACAAATCATTTTATTTTTTACATAAGTCCGCTTCCCAGCTCACGTTTCGGGTTGCTCTTGTTACCAACAAGTCAGCAACACCATTTGAACTTTCCTAAACATGAAACAACATAAAATAAAGAAATCCGAGGAGTGAATCTAGAAGACTCGAGATTTTTTGTAAAAAATTAGCAAGGATACGTATTAAAACTACAATTTTTTCAAGCCGAAACTGAAACCCAAAGCTAAATAAAAGAGCCAAGCAAGGATATGTATACAAAAGAAACTATAATTTCTTCATTATAAAAAAAAACTAAAATTACAAAAGAAAATATAAAGAGCTAGAAGATAACAGAAACTCCTCTATTCTTTCGTAAAACTCCGTTAATTCGTTTTACGACAGACACTTCTTCTCTTTTGTCAGAAAGATCTTCTGTTTTTTCATTACAACAAAAAGTCAAAACTCCAAAAGGAATCTCAAAAGAGTCTCCAGCTTTTATAACTAATCTTCCGTTGAAAACAGTATATTTAAAAAAAAACAACGGTCGAGTTCTTATCATGTCTAAAAACCACCAGCTTCTCCCTAACCTCACGCTCCTTCCCTCCTTCCTTTTTATCCTCCTTCTCAATCTCTTCTCAACTGATCGTATAATCATTTCACGAGAGAGACGAGTGAAACACAAGAAGGTTAACCCTTTTTTTTTAACTTTCTTGACTCCCACGCTTCCGCGAAAGATTAAACGAATCCATTTAGGTTTTTTTTAGAACACAATAATAAAATAAAATAAACATGGTTCGGCTCAAATTCGCATGTCCCGTCCTCGAAATCAACTTAATCTCAGCACAAGACCTAGCCCCTATCTCAAAAAACATGAAAACATACTCAGTCGCGTGGATCAACACCGACCCCATGCGCAAACTCACGACGCGTGTCGACCAAGCAAACCGATCCAACCCTATCTGGAACGAGAAGTTCGTGTTCCGCGTCGACGACAAGATCCTCGACGTCGACGCGTCGTCGATAGTCATCGAGATCTACGCGGCGGCTTGGGCCAAAGACGCGCTCGTCGGGACCGTTAACGTTCTCCTGAGCGACCTCTTCGCTCCTTGGTCCGGCTTCGGCGACGGAGACGACGGCGGCGGCGGGAACAACAACATGAGGCTCGTGACGCTTCAGATACGCCGCCCTTCCGGGAGGCTTCAAGGCTTTTTGCGTCTAGGCGTTGCGCTTCTCGACGGCGGTCAGAGGAGCATGCCGTTGTCGGTCGAGGTTTTCGATGGAAGCCGGAGAGATAGTAAGAGAGGTGATGCGAAGATGATGCATCGTCGTACGAATAGCGATCAGACGGATTTAACTACGTCGACTAATGATTACGGAGTGAAGACAGGAGTTGTTACTGGAGGAGGTGGTAGTGGTGGAGGTGGTGGTGGTGTTGATAGTATGGTGAATGGTTCGCTTTGTAGCTCTGATATAGGACCGTCCGCGTCTGTGGTCGCGGCCGCGATTGCTCAGGGGCTTTACAACAGACAGAAAACAACGGTTAAAGCGGTTGCAGGGAAGGAGGACGCGAGTTCGATACTCGAAGGCAAGACGGAAGGGATTGAGCATAGAGTTGAGAGGTGGAGAGCGGAGAAAAGCGCGGGTAGAGCGGTTGAAGCGGCTGGATCGAGCGATGATTCTAGCGGGAAAGGAGGAGGAGGGAGGAGGCAGAGGAGGAGGAGGAGGCGGAGGAAGGAGAAGCAACGGAGGAGAAACGGCGAAGGTAAAAAAGGGTTGTTCTCGTGTTTTGGAAACGTGTTTGGATGTGAGATTTCGATTACTTGCGGCGGTGGGAGCGGCGGAGAAGGAGACAGCACGAAGAAGAAGTATAATAACAATAAAGTAGTGAACCTTAGTGCTGTAGACGAAACGTTTAGTCATTCTGCGACTTGAGAAAACAAAAAAATGTGTATAATTTTCTTTTGGTGTGTGTAAAACGTTTGGTTTAAAAATTTGAAAGG
Organism: Brassica cretica; assembly: GCA_003260655.2. NCBI lineage: Eukaryota > Viridiplantae > Streptophyta > Magnoliopsida > Brassicales > Brassicaceae > Brassica > Brassica cretica. The sequence continues at coordinate 32,372,375 of QGKV02000297.1, forward strand.
TAAATGAGTTGAAAACGTATGAATAAAACTTCCTTCACATTCCTCTATTGATTCAACTTTGTCACAGCTTCGTAGAACAGAATCTCTGGCCGAACCTTCATTTTCTCACAGAATCTGACCACATTCTTCCAGCCACCAACAGCCTGTTGCATCATCACCACCATACACATATCAATATTGTCTTTAAGTCCACATTACAAAATGTTTCTGTCTTACCTTTTTCGCTAAAGCTTCATGTCTGTAACTGACCCACCGGTTCTTTTTGAAAGATAGGCAGATGTATTCTTCTTCTTCACCACAACCAACCTGCATTTTTACACATTCTGAAACTGTAACCAAGAAACAATAAGATAAACATTTGTGACCTTGTTTTTTCTGATTTTTACCATTGACACAAGCCGGTACGTTGTGTTTGGTTCCACGCCTTCGTATAGCCTACTGATGTCTATCTCCCAGTCCAAAGCCTTTGTAGTCTCGTGAATTTCCTTTTCAGTTTCGTTCTTCTCCCATTTCAACACTATTGTTGCAAACCCCACAAAGCACCCAACATTGTTTTATCATAGCGTTATAACAAATGAAATGAGTTGATAAAATCATAGATCATGGTCACAACTTACCAATTGTGAAGATAGGCGGGGATCTACTTATAATGTGATGAAAAAAGTTTGCCTTTCCACAGCCTTCTGTTTTAGCGTCACATAGCATTTTATATTCCATGCGGATCAACTTAAGGATGTCCTCAAGTTTCATATTCCCAAAAGCACACTGTATGTGGAATCACAGAAAAAACTTNTCCATTTTTACAATTTCATTTAACTCGTCCTGGAAGAAGAGACATAAACCACAATATAAGGTACATACAAAGACGTGCTTGTTGAAGTTTTCTGTTACACCATGAAGACCATTTTCATTCTCACAACTGAGTAACCGAAAAAGTCAGAAAAGCAAATAGCATAATATAAATCTTCCACAACCTTGATGACTCCACGTTTCTTGCTCTTTGACCCTGATTTCTTCTCCTTCTCTTGTTTTTCACTGGATAAAAGATCTGCTTCTGCTGCAGCTACCTTGGCTAAGGCGTCCATTTTAACAATTTCATTTAACTCGTCCTGGAAGAAGAGAGATAAACCACAATATAAGGTACATACAAAGAAAAAGTCAGAGCGAAGATGAAAACTCTTTCTATAAAACCAAAGTTTCAAACCACCAACCCGCATGAACCGTTTGAGCAGGTTACGGATATACGACCGGTAGTCAAAAGCAGAAAGCCTGGTGAGCTCGTTTAGCAAACTAATCCTTGAATTTTCAATCAGTAAAATCTTTGAATCGGCTAGTAGAACCTGCAAGTCAATAGATAACAATTTACGTATGTTATTCTATGGTTAATGAAAGCTCAGATCAGGAATGAACCTTGTTGGTGACCACAAATCTCAGACTGTCTATGGACTTTAACACCTTATCATCACTGAGATCTTTAAGCCCATGTATAAGATCCAGGGAAGCTTCTAGATCGTCGAAATCAAATGTGGGATGCGGTGCTCCTTCGAGAATATCCCGTACTGCAAACACGAATTGTATTCCGTCGGGACGCTCTCCATTGTCTGTTTTTAACTTTTCACACATGTCACCTAGAAGAGCTGCATATAAGACGTCCCCTTCACCTTCCGGAGCAGTCCTTCTCCTTTCATCTTCGCTCGTACACAAGTCTTTGGCGTCAGTAAGAATTTTAAAATAACACAAGTTGTCCAACTTTCTTACATATTTGGTTCCCCAATCCCTACAGGTGTAGTGAATGGCTCTCAGAATAGCCACCCATATATCAAGATTGTGTGCCCTGACAGACCTGGGAAACTCAGAGCTCCCAGCTATCAAAGGATGGTCAAGTAACCAGGTTACGATATCGTCGCCCTGAGGTTGTGTCTTGGCGTAGTAGTCATACTTACAAGCATCTATTGTCCCTTCATCATCGAATGGAGCAATGTTGTCTCTCAGCAGTCTTCTATCCAGAAGCATAGAAGAAAACTGATCGTCAAACTCGATCTTTTCTTTAACTCCAGTACGACCACATAACCTCTCCACTGCTCTACAAACCAGAACTGTACCATCATCCCTTTCAAACTTGAAGCGTTTGAGAAGGTCTCGAATTCGTTTGAGTTCATGACAGTCCCAAAAGCAGATACGCTGAGGTGTTCCCACTAGGCCACACTCGGTTATAAGAGACTCGGTAACTTCAAATCGTGAAAGAATCGGAAACTGCAGCATCCATTCTAGAGTGCTAAAAGGAAGAACCTTACGCTCCCAGAGTGACACAAGAAGAAATTGGATTTCCTTGAGTAACTTACTTCGCTCTTCATCTTCAGCTAAAGGCCAGTCCTTAGACCATCCTTCCTCATATACAAACTCCTTCACAAACTCGAGCCTAGTCTTGATCATTTCAGCGGCAGCTACTGCATCCACTGGTTCCCAACCTCCATCGAATATCATACCAGCCCACGCTTCATTTACCATCTCAGGCGTAAGATTTCTCGTAGCAGGTTTAAATTTTGCACCATGTTCTTGCTCAAGATGATTCCTGAACTTCTTAACATAAAAAAATTTCTGTGGGCAAGTTCGACACATCCAGAATCTCCATTTCTTGTTTGTCCTTGTAGAATCCAGAACTTCCTCCAAAGCTTCTTTCCCCTCTTCGCCATGTAACCTCGTAACGTAACCTTTAAGCCTCGAAATGCTTACTTTCATAAAGTTCTTTTTAGCCTCAACACTCATACTCGCCCAATGCGACCTCAATCTTTTACCTTCAGCGTCACTCCTGATCATACCTCGAGCTTCTTTCGACTCCACAAGTGCTGGCTCAGAGCTTTTTCCAGTACAGCCATGGAGGATCTTTAACTTTGCATCATTGAGTATATTCGCAAGTGTACCTTTCGTTTGTAGCGCGAGCGAGTCCAATTCATCATAAGATTCCACATGACATAAACCTTCTCTTGCGTGTTTCGCGGCTTTCTTGTAATAGAATGCCGAGTCAAGCTGTTTGGCGATCTCTAATAACGAATCCGCGGCGTAGGCGTGTATCCCAAGATGTTGAGTAAAAGGTTCCACACAACCCAAGAAAAATGAGAACTTCATGTCACTGTTCTCTGCTCTCTTCGCTAGATGATACAAGATGGAACCTTGAAGGAAAGGAATCATTCCTGGAACGACATCTTTCCTGCGCCTTGAATACACATCTTCGAGTACCTCCAAGGCCTTGATGGGGTTTCCTTGAGCAAAGTGGTCTCGTGCGATCTTGTGGAGCCGCGCATTCTCCTCAGCGATTTGGAAGAAGGAAGGATCCATGGTGGAGCAGTAACGATTCTCTCTCTCTCTCAGGGTTTCTTGCGATTCTTAGGGTTTTTTTGTTGCTTCAGGTAGAAGGTAACTTTCTTTGCGAGGGAAAAAAACAATATAACAGCAAAAGGTTGAACCTTTTCTTTCCTTTATCATCACGTGAGAACCACGTGGCAGTAGAGACGAAACCAGCAGGGATCCACGTGGCGTCTTTTCGAACAACTCTTTTCTCGATATATCCATTCAGGACTTGTGTCGAGCAGCTTGTGTGCATTCCCCGTTTCGAGTAAATCACAAAACTACGACGGTTTAATTGCATCTTACCGAAACAAATAATGAACTAAAAAGAGGAGAGGAAAGGAGGCAGAGGAAAGGAGGCAGAGGAAAGGAGCGGAGGAGAAACGGCGAAGGTAAAAAAGGGTTGTTCTCGTGTTTTGGAAACGTGTTTGGATGTGAGATTTCGATTACTTGCGGCGGAGAAGGAGACAGCACGAAGAAGAAGTATAATAACAATAAAGTAGTGAATCTTAGTGCTGTAGACGAAACGTTTAGTCATTCTGCGACTTGAGAGAACAAAAAAAAAAAGTATTGTGTATAATTTTTCTTTTCCTTTTGGCGGTGTAAAACGTTTGGTTTGAAAATTTAAAAGGTAATGAGTTGAAAACGTATTGAATAAAACTTCCTTCACATTCCCCTATTGATTTAACTTTGTCACAGCTTCGTAGAAGAGAATCTCTGGCCGAACCTTCATTTTCTCACAGAATCTGACCACATTCTTCCAGCCACCAACAGCCTGTTGCATCATCACCACCACACACACATATCAATATTGTCTTTAAGTCCACATTTCAAAATGTTTCTGTCTTACCTTTTTGGCTAAAGCTTCATGTCTGTAACTGACCCACCGGTTCTTTTTGAAAGATAGGCAGATGTATTCTTCTTCTTCACCACAACCAACCTGCATTTTTACACATTCTGAAACTGTAACCAAGAACAACAATAAGACAAAACATTTGTGACCATGTTTTTCTGATTTTACCATTGACACAAGCCGGTACGTTGTGTTTGGTTCCACGCCTTCGTATAGCCTACTGATGTCTATCTCCCAGTCCAAAGCCTTTGTAGTCTCGTGAATTTCCTTTTCAGTTTCGTTCTTCTCCCATGTCAACACTAGTAATGTTGCAAACCCACAAAACACCCAACATTGTTTTATCATTAGCTTAAGATTGACTACTTTATTGTCATGGTAAGAACTTACCAATTGTGAAGATAGGCGGGCATTTACTTATGATGTGATGAACAAAGTTTGCTTTTCCACAGCCTTCTGTTTTAACGTCGCATAGCATTGTATATTCCATGCGGATCAACTTAAGGATGTCCTCAAGCTTCATCTTCCCAAAAGCACACTATATATATAGAACCACAGAAAATATTTCTAAGGGGTACTACCAGTTTCTGTAGGAAAGACAAAGAGGGAAATAAATGAAAGATACCTTCAGGTCTCTGACTGAATCTGCGGCTATAACAACACCATAAGANTTACGGTTTGACATTCTGCTCGATATCAGTAGACGTGCTTGTTGAAGTTTTCTGTTACACCATGAAGACCATTTTCATTCTCACAACTGAGTAACCGAAAAAGTCAGAAAAGCAAATAGCATAATATAAATCTTCCACAACCTTGATGACTCCACGTTTCTTGTTCTTTGACCCTGATTTCTTCTCCTTCTCTTGTTTTTCACTGGATAAAAGATCTGCTTCTGCCGCAGCTACCTTGGCTAAGGCGTCCATTTTTACAATTTCATTTAACTCGTCCTGGAAGAAGAGGCATAAACCACAATATAAGGTACATACAAAGAAAAAGTCAGAGCGAAGATGAAAACTCTTTCTATAAAACCAAAGTTTCAAACCACCAACCCGCATGAACCGTTTGAGCAGGTTACGGATATACGACCGGTAGTCAAAAGCAGAAAGCCTGGTGAGCTCGTTTAGCAAACTAATCCTTGACTTTTCAACTAGTAAAATCTTTGAATCGGCTAGTAGTACCTGCAAGTCAATAGATAGCGTTACGATAATAATTTACTTATGTTATTCTATCGTTAATTAAAACTCAGATCAGGGACAAACCTTGTCGGTGACCACAGATTTCAGATGGTCTATGGACTCTAACACCGTACCATCACTGAGATCTTTAAGCCCATGTATAAGATCTAGGGAAGCTTCTAGATCGTCGAAATCAAATGTGGGATCTGGTGCTCTCTCGAGAACATCCCGTACTGCAAACACGAAATTTCTTCCGTTGGGAGGATCTCCATTGTCTGTTTTTAACTCTTCACACCTGTCACCTAGAAGAGATGCATATGCGACGTTCGCTTCACCTTCCGGAGCAATCCTTCTCCTTTCATCTTCGCTCGTACACAAGTTTTTGGCGTCAGTAAGAACTTTATCATAACACAAGTTCTCGAACTTCCTTCCATATTTGGTTCCCCAATCCCTACAGGTGTAGTGAATGGCTCTCAGAATAGCCACCCATATATCAAGATTGTGTGCCCTGGCAGACCTGGGAAATTCAAAGCTCCCATCTATCAAAGGATAGTCAAGTAACCAGGTTATGATATCGTCGCCCTGAGGTTGCGTCTTGGCGTAGTAGTCATGCTTACAAGCATCTATTGTCCCTTCATCATCGAATGGATCAATCTTGCCTCTCAGCAGTCTTTTATCCAGAAGCATAAAAGAAAACTGTTCGTCAAACTCGATCTTTTCTTTAACTCCAGTACGACCACATAATCTCTCCACTGCTCTGCAAACCAGATCTGTACCATCATCCCTTTCAAACTTGATGAGTTTGAGAAGGTCTCGAATTCGTTTGAGTTCATGACAGTCCCAAAAGCAGATACGCTGAGGTGTTCCCACTAGGCCACACTCGGTTATAAGAGACTCGGTAACTTCAAATCGTGCAAGAATCGGAAGCTCCATCATCCATTCTAGAGTGGTAAAACTAAGAACCTTACTCTCCCAAAGTAACACAAGAAGATATTGGATTTGCTTGAGTAAATTAGTTCGCTCTTCATCTTCAGCTAAAGGCCAGTCCTTAGACCATCCTTCCTCATATACAAACTCCTTCACAGACTCGAGCCGAGTCTTGATCATTGCAGCAGCAGCTACTGCATCCACTGGTTCCCAACCTCCAGCCAATATCATAGCAGCCCACGCTTCATTTACCACCTGAGGCATATTCTTTGCCGTCGCACGTTTAAATTTTGCACCATGTTCTTGTTCAAGATGATTCCTGAACTTCTTCACATAAAAGAATTTCCGTGGGCAAGTTCGACACATCCAGAATCTCCATTTCTTGTTTGTCCTTGTAGAATCCAGAACTTCCTCCAAAGCCTTTTTCCCCTCTTCGCCATATAATCTCTCAACAAAACCTCTAAGCTTCGAAACGCTTGCTTTCATAAAGTTCTTTTTAGCCTCAACACTCATACTAGCCCACTGCGACCTCAATCTTTTACCTTCAGCGTCACTCCTGATCATGCCTCGAGCTTCTTTCGACTCCTCAAGTGCTGGCACAGAGATTTTTCCAGTACAACCCTGGAGGATCTTTAACTCTGCCTCGTTGCTTATATTGGTAAGTGTACGTTGTGTTTCTAGATCGGCCGAGTCCAATTCACCACAAGATTCCAAAAGAGATAATCTTAGTTCTGCGTCTTTCTCAGCCTTCTTGTAATACAACTCCGAATCAAGCTGTTTGGCCATCTCGAACAATGCACATGCAGAGAAGGCGTGCAGCCCAAAATCATCAGTAAAAGGTTCCACACAACCCAGCAAAAACGCGAACGTCACGTCACTCTTCTTTGCTCTCTTCGCTAGATGATACAAGATGGAGCCTTGAAGGAGATGGAACATTCCTGGGACGTCTTCTTTCCCACGCTTTGAAAACGCATCTTCGATTACCTCCAAGGCCTTGATGTGGTTTCCTTGAGCGAAGTGATCTTGTGCGATCTTCTCGAGCCGAGAATCCTCCTCAGCGGATTCGAAGAAGGAAGGATCCATGGTGGAAGAAGAAGAGAGTAGCGGAAACGATTCTCTCTCTCTCAGGGCTTCTTGCGATTCTTAGGGTTTTTTTTTTGTTGCTTCAGGTAGAAGGTAACTTTCTTTGCGAGGGAAAAAAAACAATATAACAGCAAAAGGTTGAACCTTTTCTTTCCTTATCATCACGTGAGACCCACGTGACAATAGGACGATCCACGTGGCGTCTTTTGGAACTACTCTTTTCTCGATATATTATCCATTGAGGACTTCTGTCGAGCAGCTTGTGTGCATTCCCCGTTTCGAGTGAAATCACAAAACTACGTCGGTTTAGCTGCATCTTCCCGAAATAAACAATGAACAAAAAAGTCCAAATGTTGTGTAAATCAACGAAACATGGAGTGAATCGAGGAAGTAGAAAGGTCTGAGTTTGATTTTTGTATTTTCCGGAATAAAAGAGTGCGACTGTGTCAGTAAATCAACGTAGAAAGAAGAAGATGATCGGTTTAATATCTTATACCAGAAACCAGAAGACCTTAACCGTTATATACCGCTGGTTTATAGTTCTAATTAAGTTGGTACGGTATTCGGTTTTGATAATCCGGTTAAGTACTGTGTTACATTAAACCAGAACCGGTCTTCTCTCTATCTACTTCTTCTGATAAACCTCTTCACTGCCTTCACTCTCGTCGTCAGTAGCAAGCAGTTCAAATCAAATCCGGCGACGAGCAGGAGGATTCATCAATCAATGTCTTCATTCTATAGTTGAAATCTCACTTCGATGGATTTCATTTCCGCTTCTTCTTCCCCCGTTTTCACACGGTTGTCTCCGCTTTCCCTCAGCCCAGGTCTAGTATCGTTGAATCTCAGGTATCGGGTCAAAAACCGGGTTTCCGGGTCTAGAGAATCCATCAAATCTAGGAGAATCGTGGCCGTTAGAGGCTGTTTAGGTTTCGCGAGGTCGAGCCAGTCTGAAGCTCACGTGAGATCACGTGAGCTTGTGTATAGCGTGAAGAGGAGAGAGAGCGTGATACAGTTTGTATCCAAGCCGTTAGTTTACGCTTTGTTCTGTATTGCAATCGGGTTTTCACCGGTTCACTCGTTTCAAGCTCCGGCTTTAGCTCTGCCCTTTATTAGCGATGTGATACGGAAGAGAAAGAAAGAGACTTTGATTGAAAAGGAGGTTGTTTTGAAGTCAATTGATCTTGAGTTCTCCGGTTACACTCGGAGGCTGTTGGAGACGGTTTCGATTCTTCTCAAGCGCGTTGAGAATGTCAGAAAGGAGAACGGAGATGCTGCAGAAGTGGGAGCGGCTTTGGATGCGGTGAAGGAGGAGAAGGAGAAGCTTGAGAAAGAGATAATGAGTGGGTTGTATAGTGATTTGGGTCGGTTTAGGAAAGAGAGAGAAGTGTTGATGGAACGAGCAGATGGGATTGTGGAAGAGGTTCTGAGGCTGAAGAAAGAGAGTGAAAGGCTGTTGGGGAAAGGTGATAGGGAGAAAGCGGAGAGATTGGAAGAGCGTGTGGGTGTTATGGAGAGAGAGTACAATAAGATATGGGAGAGAGTAGATGAGATTGATGATACGGTTTTGAAGAGAGAGACGACGACTTTGAGTTTTGGGGTTAGGGAGCTTATGTTCATTGAAAGAGAGTGTGTGGAGTTGGTTAAGAGCTTTAACAGAGAAATGAAGCCAAAAAATTCTGAGAGGTATGATTTTGTGTGGAGATATATGATTCTGCCTTACCTTTAACTGAAATTTGATCACGCTTTGATGATATATATCCTAACTTTTGATGGTGATGGTTAAATACACTTCTAGATTACCAATTTATCTTGTTTATGCTCGTACGCCTAGTTTAGGTACATCTTTAGTTGGCTTTTCGATATGTCTTTGTCATGTATATATGCATTTGTTTTTCCCTCTGACAAAAATGTTTCAGGTTGCACTTACACTATCAATTGGTTTTCTGTTTGCAGTATTCCTGAGAGCTCCGTTACGAAACTCCCAAGAGATGAGATTAAGCAGGAATTACTGAACGCTCAAAGAAAGCATTTGGAGCAAGTGATACTGCCTGATGTTTTGGAACTTGAGGAGGTTGATCCCTTGTTCGATAGTGATTCAGTGGATTTTTCTCTACGCATCAAAAAACGCCTTGAGGAATCGAAAAAGCTGCAGAAAAATCTTCAGGATCGTATCAGAGGACGTATGAAAAAGTTTGGTGAAGAAAAGCTTTTTGTTGTAAAAACTCCAGAAGGTGAAGTTGTCAAGGGCTTTCCTGAAGCTGAGTTGAAGTGGATGTTTGGAGAGAAGGAGGTGGTTGTTCCTAAAGCTATCCAGCTCCATCTACGCCATGGTTGGAAAAAGTGGCAGGATGAAGCAAAGGCAGATTTGAAACAGAGACTTTTAGAAGATGTTGATTTTGGTAAACAGTATATTGCGCAGAGACAGGTAAATTTCGGCTTATTGTATGGAAAAATTCACTAGACAACAAATATGTACAATGCTTTATACGTTTCATGGTAGATAAATCAAGATCCTAGTATTGTGGGTTAACATGACTAACCAATAGATTTGTATCTTTTGGTGATGGAAACCTCAAGAATTGCCTTGGTTATGGTAGATTCTTTAGGCTTTTTAATTCAATACGCAAGTTCGTGTGTTATCTTATTATCAAGTTATCAGGTAAAGCAGTTTAGTTGGCCAAGCAAGAAGCACTCTTTTTGTTGGTTTACACCATTGATTGAATTTTTTTATACTGTTTGTTCTTCATGGAACTGAGAAAGTTTTAGTAGTACCTTGTTGTAAAGTTTATGTACATCTGTGTGTTTCGCAGAAAATATTTGTACATTTATTGATCACTCACCAATAAGTTACTGATATCTTTTGTTTTCTCTCTGAAGGAACAAGTTCTCCTGGATCGAGATAGAGTTGTTTCAAAGACTTGGTATAATGAAGACAAAGATAGGTGGGAGATGGACCATATGGCTGTTCCATATGCAGTTTCAAGGAAGCTGATTGACAGTGCCAGGATTAGGCATGATTTTGCCGTAATGTATGTTGCATTGAAAGGAGATGACAAAGAGTACTACGTTGACCTAAAGGTAGACAAATTAAAGTCTCTAGTCTATTTGATAAATTCCTTATTTTTGGTTTCTAACTCTTTTCTATGGTTGTAGGAATATGAGATGCAATTTGAGAAATTTGGAGGGTTTGATGCTCTGTACCTCAAAATGCTTGCTTGTGGAATCCCAACAACTGTTCATCTGATGTGGATACCCATGTCAGAGCTAAGTCTCCATCAACAGTTTCTGCTGTTTACAAGGGTGGTTTCTCGAGCCTTCACCGCACTGAGGAAGACTCCGATTGTATCACAGGCAAAGGACATTCTACTAGAGAGAATAAGAAATATAAACGATGACCTTATGATGGCGGTCGTTTTTCCAGTTCTTGAATTTATCATTCCTTACCAGGTATTACTTTACTCTCCCTCTCAAATAATTTAGTTTCCTGTTTCCATGAGTCTGGTTTGCCTCTTAAAAATTTCGACTTTTTTTTTTTGACACAGCTAAGGCTGCGTCTAGGAATGGCTTGGCCGGAAGAAATAGAGCAGTCTGTTGGCACGACGTGGTACTTACAATGGCAGTCTGAGGCAGAAATGAACTTCAGGTCCCGCAATACAGAAGATTTTAAGTGGTTCGTCTGGTTTCTAATTCGAAGTTTTGTGTACGGGTATGTTGTGTATCATGTTTTCCGCTTTCTGAAAAGAAAGATTCCAAGAGTTCTTGGCTATGGTCCCTTCCGTCGAGATCCAAACGTGCGGAAATTTTGGAGAGTGGTATGTAACTTTCTTTTTTCCTTATACATCTCTTCCCGATGCTCTCAATTTTTAGTGAGCAGTAACATTGTAGCTAGTATTACACAGCTTGTTAGTCATTCAGGTTCCTTACACTAACAGTTAACTACCAAAATCTCTCTTTTGCAGAAATCATATTTTACTTTTAGAAAAAGGAGAATCAAGCAAAAGAGAAAGGCTGGAGTAGACCCTATAAAAACTGCATTCGATAGAATGAAGAGAGTGAAGAATCCACCAATCACACTGAAAAACTTTGCTAGCATTGAGTCTATGAGAGAAGAAATCTACGAGGTTGTAGCGTTTTTACAGAATCCGAAGGCATTTCAGGAGATGGGTGCCCGTGCGCCACGGGTATGTTGCTTTATGGTTGTGTAAGACAGAGTCCAATTTTCAAGCAGCATTAATTCATAGGAAGTGCCTTTGTACATTGCAGGGAGTTCTTATTGTTGGTGAGAGAGGAACGGGAAAAACGTCACTGGCGCTGGCTATAGCAGCCGAAGCAAGAGTGCCTGTTGTTAATGTTGAAGCTCAAGAGTTGGAGGCTGGACTATGGGTTGGCCAAAGTGCCGCGAATGTCAGGGAACTCTTTCAAACTGCAAGAGAGTTGGTTAGCTGCTTCACCCCATGTTGTTTTGTTGATTCATTATTTTCGTAGATGTTAATTTTCTCGCATGATAATCAGGTTCCGAGTCGTTTGTAACATCAGTTTCACGCCGTCTTATGTTTTGATGTTTGTGTTGTTATTACTAGGCACCTGTTATCATATTTGTGGAGGATTTTGATCTCTTCGCTGGTGTACGTGGGAAGCTCATACATACAAAACAGCAAGATCATGAATCTTTCATTAATCAGCTTCTTGTTGAACTTGATGGGTAAGAGCCACTGAACCAGTTTCTTTGTTGATTGAAAATTAAGAGCATATTTGTTGTGTAGCCTTTAACACAATAAGAATTGGTGCATTAGAAACCCATGTAGCTTCTCCTTTCTCCATTTGACTTTTCTGATGTCAATCCAATTTGTAATTTATAATTATGCAGTTTTGAGAAGCAGGATGGCGTAGTTTTGATGGCTACTACACGAAATCATAAGCAGATTGATGAAGCGTTAAGAAGGCCAGGTCGTATGGATAGAATATTTCATCTTCAAAGTCCAACTGAAATGGAAAGGGAGAAGATTTTACACAATGCTGCAGAAGAAACCATGGACAGAGAACTCATTGATCTGGTGGATTGGCGTAAGGTGATCTTAAGCTGTGCAAAGTTGTTTATATATGCCATTTCATATATCTCTTCCTAGTTCTGTATTCACTGGTTCAACTATCTTGGTTAGTTAACAGTTCATGGTTTCAGGTTTCGGAGAAGACATCTCTATTACGACCGATAGAACTGAAACTTGTTCCAATGGCTCTCGAAAGTAGTGCCTTCAGGAGCAAATTTTTGGACACAGATGAACTTCTGAGTTACGTTAGCTTGTTTGCGGTAAACAATCTTTCATCATCTTAGCCTTTTGTCAAACCATTGTTGATCACTTCTGAGCTTGGTTTCGTCAATTGATTCTTTTTTTTTCCTTTCTGACAGACGTTTAGCCGTATAGTGCCCTCATGGTTGCGGAAAACTAAAGTTGCCAATAAAATGGGCAAAATGCTTGTTAATCATCTTGGACTCAACTTAACCAAAGAAGATCTGGAGAATGTGGTTGATCTGATGGAACCGTATGGACAGATAAGCAACGGAATAGAACTTCTGAATCCACCTGTTGATTGGACGAGGGAGACAAAGTTCCCACATGCTGTCTGGGCTGCTGGTCGTGCTCTCATCGCACTTTTGATACCAAACTTCGATGTTGTAGACAATCTGTGGCTTGAGCCTAGTTCCTGGGAAGGAATTGGGTGCACAAAGATCACCAAGATCACAAGTGGTGGCTCTGCAAGTGGGAATACGGAATCAAGATCATATCTAGAGAAGAAGCTCGTTTTCTGCTTTGGATCTCACATTGCATCCCAAATGCTTCTTCCTCCTGGAGAAGAAAATTTTCTTTCGTCCTCAGAAATAACACAAGCGCAAGAGGTAAACTGTATCTATTCTTTTTGCAGTGACCTGTTATCTAAATACATAATCTGTCGTCGCTCATATGATTATAATTTGCGGCGTGCACCACAGATTGCAACAAGGATGGTGCTTCAGTATGGCTGGGGACCTGATGACAGTCCTGCAGTCTACTATGCCACAAATGCGGTAAACGTCTTTCTTATATTCCACATTAGTATTCCTTTCCAAGATTAGTTGTCTGAAACACCTGAACCAAAGTACTAGATATGTTGTGACTTTGATGATTCGATCTTGCATTCAGTTTCCGTTCATCCTGATTGACTTTATACTCTTCTTTCTGTTTGCTTTATTCGATTCAATGGAGCAGGTATCAGCTTTGAGTATGGGAAACCATCACGAATACGAAATGGCTAGTAAAGTTGAAAAGGTTTGTTTTACTCTCTAGTTGCCATGTCTCTAGCCTTTAACAGTTTTCTTCGAGCTTGGCTTTTCAGTTGGTTAAAGCATTGTCCAAGGCTAAGTGTAGAACTTCGCTAACGTCATCTTATTCCTCTACAGATTTATGATTTAGCGTACGAAAAGGCAAAGGGAATGCTCCTCAAAAACCGACGTGTCCTTGAGAAAATCACTGAGGAGCTGCTCGAATTTGAGATATTGACCCATAAGGTAAAATCTTCACGATGTTGGGACCGTTGTGCAACTGAATTAGAGTGAAAGATGTTTCTGACAACCTCTCCATAAAAAAAAAACTTAACATTTTGGTTTCTTGGCTTGGTTTGCAGGATCTAGAAAGACTTGTTCATGAGAATGGCGGGATTCGGGAGAAGGAACCTTTCTTTCTCTCTGGAACCAGTCACAACGAGGCAAGTATTACAACCATCAATCCCTACTGTTATCGAACAAACACAAAAACCTTGAACCATAGATCACAGAGTTACATTGACTTGATTAGAAATGGTTAATACTTGTATGAACTCGAATAATTCACCAGTATATAGAAAACCCTTTTAGAAATTGTGATACAAGTTCAAGAAAAACTATCTTCTTTCTTACTCATATCTCTTGAATGGTTTGATTTGCTCCTGTTTGCAGTCATTGTCAAGGAGCTTCCTTGATGCCGGAGATTCGTCAGAAACTGTACTGCTTAGTACACCAACCTAAAGAGCCATGGAGAACATAGAGTTTGATGATAAGAGTTTTCTTCCAGATTCCGCAGTAAATTTCTTGCGGATTGCAAGTTTTGTTCTTTTCTTCACCAGATGAGCCCCACTTGAGACTAGTTTAGTCTGCCAAGCTTGACACTTGAGATTCATTTTCTAAACTAAAAGCTTTCTTGGCCTGATCTCATTATTCTTGGGACACGTCTGTTATTGTTCTTACTTGTCTGTGTAACCAATATATATTTATCAGTGCTTCCAAGTACATTCTGGTCCCTCTGAAACGATGTTGTATGGAAGATTACACAGTTTAAACGTAACCGTAATTTAGTTGCTGCAGTATATTTTAACGTAGGCTTAAAACTGATTAGCTAATCACTCATCTATGGTGAATCTGCTCCACTCTTATCCTTCTTCATGGCGTTTAGCCGCCCTATTTAGCTGCAGATACTGTTCCATGAATTGGGAGATTGATCTCTGTCCAAGTACCCGCGGCTCCTTCGTTAGCAGAAAAATGAGGATAAGGGAGGATACAGGTCATGGATGGTAGGGGTTATTGATTATAACAGCACAGGTTCTACTTATGGGGGTTGGGATGATCTTGACAAGCGAGTTGAGATTCCTTCAAGCGAGAATGTTCCTCCAAAGCAATAGTTCAATGAGAAGCCATTGCTCTTGAGGAGGCTAGTTGCTGCTTTCCCCTTTTTGAGTTCATGGACCAAACTGTTATTTTGATCCTTTTATAGCTTTTCAGATGAAATCAATCTTCCTGGAATCCTAAAGGTTAGCTTTCATTCATCTTGGAACTTAGAGTACGTATCTTACTTAAGGCAACAATGGATATTCTGTAAGTTGAGAATATATGCCTGACAGAGATTTGTGTTTCTATAAATACAAAAAGTGTAATGGTTCTTATTTGTATACAGCCTAAAGTAGCATCTTAATTTTCTTTTTTTAATCAGCACCAATAATTGTTGATGGGAGTACCAGATGCTGCTACTACTGAAATTTAGTATGTTAGATTTGTGAGCACATCCTCTTCTACTTTATCTAGTCAGGGAGCAATACTGCTAGAATATATGCTTTCACATGTTAAATTTATATCATTCAAAGGGCTATTTCAATTCTTTTGTTACTTGTTAGTGATAGTAACCAATGGCCTCATAATAAGAATCTTTGATAATGATCGGTTAGGAATAAAGAACAATCTCAGTTTACTTGGAATCCTTAAGTTAGCAAGTTTCATTAGCACGAATCTGGAACTCTTATCTGTGATGGAACAAGATATAACAAACTGTTAACCCATGAGATTAACTTTTTGATTACTTCAAGCTTAGGAATACAGTTACTCTCATGAGCTGAAACCCCTTTATCTCAGTCTCTTTGAACTAGCTAGAGGGCTTTTACTCTGAGATTATAGTTCTGGCAAACAAAGAAACATATAATCAGGAGGAGCTTTGTACATATCCTAAGCATTGTCTTTTTGGTTTGTGTCTATACTTTATTGTAAGTAGGAAAAATTAAGTAGGAGGATCGAACTTGTAGTGTTTGTCGATGAAAAGAGATACTTCCCAAGTGCAGCTAAGTCCCTTGGGGATGGTGACAAGGTCTCCTGCACCAAACTCTACAAACTCTGATGATGACCCTTTTGGATACACCTTCACTTTTCCCTTCACCAAATAGCACGTCTCTCTTTCTTCAAACACCAATGCATACTTCCCCGGCTGACAAGACCACCTATAAAAATTCGTCATGTTATTAACCAGTAAGATGAGGGATAGAAACAGAATATGTAGTTGTTTGATACTTACTTAGGCCATGACATGACTCCAAGTTCGGATAACTTTATGCTTGAAGGGTTGTGTTCGATTACGATATTCATTCTGGAAGGAATTCAAAGATGTTTCAGTGCTATTTAGATAGAACAGAGATAAAGGCAGATAGGAATATTGATGAATGAAGGACAGAGTAGTTGGTCTGCATGTGTATATATATAAACAAGATATGAATAAAGTGACTTCTTCCTTTTCCTCTTGTATTGAAAGGGATAATGGGATAGTGGAATCTTTAAAGAAGCACTTTGAGTCTTTGACCCAGGATGGATACAAAACAAAGTCAATGTATACATCCATTAAGCTAACGTTTTTTTTAGATAGTCATTCTAGAAGTATATAATATTACAAAATGAAGACCAAGTCTCCAACCACATCCACATGGACCCCTTCTGTTTTGTCCATGCGTTCATTGTGCTTTACTTTTCACGTTTTTACGAGTAACCAAGTCTCCTACGCTGAGACTCAAGAGTCTAGATAGTCTCCAGACAATGTAGAGAACACTGTTATTCATTAGATGATTCTTCTATTCTTCTATGAACACTGTTATTCATTAGATGATTCTTCTCTGAAGACTGTTATTCATATCTTTATAAACTTTATTATATGGTTTGTTTATTTTATCAGTTTTGAGAAAGTTTGACTGATTCTTCAGTGGAAGATACGTGATAAATGGGGACATTGATATGTGTAGCCCACCTCTAGTTTGGCTGCTTCCCCAACTGGCTCTCTGTTTGTTTCTTTATTCTATTATTATGTCATTGCATGCATGTGCGGATTAGTACTTTAGTTTGTATACTTCTTACTATATTTTATATGCATATATTATTCACATGTTTAGAGAGATTCATATCCTTTGCATGCTAGTGTATTTGCAATTTTCTGACTTTCAGACGAGAGTAATATGAACAACTGGAATAAAGAGTGGAAGTTAGGTTCACGATGAAAACGTGAACACCCTAATAACAGTGTCCTGCTTTTGTTTGGTCTCTGATCATTTCACCTTTGTTCTGGTTACTTGTAGCCTCTTTTAATCTCATATCTCTAACAGGTACTAATCTCTAAAGTAGTTTTTACAGAGATTAGTACCTAGAAACATAGCACAAATGTCTTTATTAATAACTAACTTGGAAGCTTATAAATTTTACCAAAAATAAACTTGGAAGCTTATAAATTTTACCAAAAATAAACTTGGAAGCTTATGCATCAGGATTATCATGTGCTTTGCAGAATCCAGAACATGAAACATCAGGTCCAAGTCGAAGGTATTGAGTCCACGAGCACGACCATCAAGTTTTCTTTATTGGGTCTAAACCATTCGACTAATGGGCTTGTCTAAAAACTGCCGTGGCTGGACTGTTTTTTTAATTCTTTTATTTTAAGAGAATTAATATCTAAAATATGGGATATCATTTAATTTTACTGTATAGCTTTTCAAATAAATACATTGAATTTTTTTTTAACTTTAGGGTAAAAAAAGAAGTAATAAATAGCCGGAACATGTTGGTTTGAGATGACATTGACCCTTTTTATGCTTTATTCAGAAATCATAGAACATGATGCAGTTGGAGAGGGTAGCTTCATCATGTTACTTTAAGATATGTGAGCTGGTCGAGTTGGTAGATCTCTTAATTTCACTTATACCTCTCTCTCCAATTATTATTTTTATATAGAGAAGTACATATAAAAAACAAGACAAAACAAACGTTTTATTTTTGAATAATGTATTTACAGAAGTTGTGAATTTTGTCATTACGTATGGATTTTTCTTAATCCAATTCTTTTATTTTCTTCACTAACAAACGTGACACAAACGCAAGGTGTAATTATGTGGATTAATTAACATAGGTAGTGTGTGATCAAAAAAAATTAACATAGGTAGTGTAATGTGAGATTCGTTCTTTTACTAATTTAATGCAGACATCAATCAAATGGTTGTTAATATGTGGATTATAAGTAACAAAAGTAGTGTAATGCGACTATACGAGATTTGTTCTTTTACTAATTTAATGCATACATCAAATGGTTTATGATATTAGTCGACTTATCAAGCATATAAGCATCATTTCAAGAAAATAAAACATATAAAGCATTACACACAGAAACTAGAACTATACTTGAAAATACACAAAAAAAATTTAAAGCATGGGATTGAACACGACCCATTCCATTCACATTAATGGCTTTAATCGTTATGTACACTTTTTCCAGAATACTTTATTTATATTTTCATTTTATTTTAACTGTACTATTTAATGAAAGAAGATGCATTTGGTTGGAGAAAACCACATCATGTTATTGTAAAGCTTTTTGTTATCTGAATTGCAAATATCTACCAATATTAACTTTCGATTTTTGAACTTATAGATGGAATTCGTTTGACATGAGGATGCTGTTTATCTCACTGTAGTGTTTTAGATATTATCCAGCCATCATGAGCATTTCTAAATATTAATTCAAAATTTTAAAGAATCATGTATAACCCATGACATGAAAAAGCGAGAGGATACTGGATATTTATCACATTTTAACTAACCGAGTAGTTGGAAGGACCCATGGTTGGCTATATAAATTAAGTTTCATTGGAGCCCGGTCCAGCCATAACACCCTGATTTGGGATTAGGGTAAACACACAACACTACACAAAATGGAGACCAAGAACAAAAAAAAATTTAAAAGAATCAAATAATTCTAAACATGGTAGTTTCTCACATATATGTTGTGGAAATCCGCAACTTACCATTGTTCGTTGGATGCAGATACTTAGTCATTCCAAATTTTTTTTTTTTTTTTTTTTAAACTACTACCTTTTATTAAATCTTGGCACCCAAAACATGTCCAGTTCGAAACTACAATCACCAAACTGCACAGAAAAAGCTTGAAAACTCTAAAGTGCAAAAAAGACAACCAAGTAACCAAGACCGAAGGTTGGCCTGGCAAAAGTGTCTGTCTACGAGCCACCGGATCCAATCTGAATCTCAGAATCTGTTGAATCTCTGCAATAATAACCCCTGGAGGCTTCTCCACCGAGTTATGAACTCTGCTATTTCTTTCTTTCCAAACTAAATACAAAGTTGCTTGATGAAGTAATCTTACTATCAAAACCATGTTCTTATCACGCGACGGCGCTAGCAGCCAACGCAACACATCCTCAAAGCCTTGAGGCGGAGTGAGCTGCAATCGCGATAGGAAGAAAGTCCAGACCTGAGAACTATAGGAGCAGTCGAAAAATAAGTGATGTCGACTCTCATCGTGCCCTGAGCAGAGAACGCAATTGGAAGGAACCGTGAGACCCCATCCAATAAGCCTATCTCTCGTTACCATTCTGTTCCGAGCCGCCACCCACGCCACGAAAGCATGCTTCGGAATTCTATCAGTAAACCACACAGCCTTATGCCAAAACAATTCTATTGGATAAGGATGCAAGGCTCTCCACGTCTCACTCGTAGAGAAATTACCTGAGCCACGATCTGCTCCCGGGTACCACACATAGGTATCATCTACCTCCGAGTCTATAATCTCCTGTGCATTCGGTAAACAAGACTTAATAAGCAAGATCGTAGGACTCTTGCTCCTGCTACGATCCAACCACCAGCCATTATTAGTTAATGCCTCCGCCACTACTGCATTAATGCCCAGGCCGGTTATTTGCGGTCCTCTCTTCCCCACTAGCTCAATCAGCGGATCAAGGGAAGTCCAATTATCATGCCAGAAACTAGCAGTAATCCCTGATCCCACCTCACAGTGCACCATTGATCTAGCTATCGGTCTCAACTTACAGATAGCTTTCCATATCCAGCTTCCTCTTCTACTACTAGTGGGATCCAAAATTTACTCATCGGTTGTAGATAATACATGTGATTCAGTATAAACATTCAATCAAATTTTGAAGGGTAAAAAATGATTCCATTTAGAACATTTATTACATCCAAACAACAAACAAGATCATAGTGTATCAGTTGGCAGCCTCTATTAATGTTTTCCTCTCGTCTTAAAATTCACAACCAAAAAGCAAAACACATTAAAACATACACACATATATAACATATATGTATACGTTACTGATTGAAACCTACATATCCATTGTCAGCGTGTCTATATATAACACCCACCATATGCTCTCATAGTATTCGTCAACTTAAATCCTTTCTCCCCATTCGTTATCTAATCACATCTCTGCCCATAACTATGGATATTAATTATTCTCCACTAGGGTTTCTAATATCACTCTTCTTCATTGTTACTTTTCTTGCACCACAAGTTAAATCTAGGGCTTTCTACGTCTTTGGTGATTCTCTGGTCGACAATGGAAACAATGATTACCTTGTCACCACTGCTCGCGCCGACAATTACCCGTATGGTATCGATTACCCGACCCGTCGACCCACTGGGCGTTTCTCTAACGGCCTCAACATCCCCGACATTATCAGTAAGTATATTTAATTAGTTCGAGAAAGGTTATGAGATAATAATATGTTCTTTAATTATCTCTAACCATGGTTTAATGTTTTTTT
>QGKV02000297.1:32399143-32416736 GCA_003260655.2 Brassica cretica
TACGCATTGGATGGTAGACGTTCAATTGTATTTGTAATAATTATTTTGACGGCTGTTCGGATATCAATCAGATAACTAAAATTCGAATAAATCTACTCTCTCTTTTTTTGCATTTGACAATTCTAGCTTTTTAAAAACAGTAGAATGAATTTACAGATTCTTTTCTTTTCTCTCTGTTCTCTAAAGTTTACTTGTATCCTTTTGCAGCTAAAACTCGTGAGTCGAAATCTAAAAAGCTTAGGTTATGTGTCAGTGTCTAAAGTGGGATTATATTCTACCTTTTTGAGTTGTTAACTTGTTTTGTGTTTAATGTAATATGAATTCACTTTTCAAAGCATCTAATATATCTCAGGAAAGTTCATATTTGCTATATTTAGGCTAACCAATATTTTATATTACTTTTAGGGCGTATTGGTTTGATTCGGCAATGCTTGAATGCTCGAGAGCTTGAACCGAAAAACAGAGGATCTAACTGTTGAGTAGGCCTACTGTTTCCTTTACATACTTTAGATCGTCCGAACATTTCCTATATACCATATCTTGTGAGATTGTAATTTCAGATAAACAAAATGACTGAGGTTGTGTGTTGTAGAAAAGCTAGTATAATATATGCAGTAACGAGGTCATTGTTTTTTTGGGAGGGAATGTCAAGAAATTAAACTTTTAAAGTAGGACTAGTAGAAATGAATTTTAAATATAGATTACTAGTATCAAAAATGAAAATTACAATAACAGTAGATATATGCATCATTTGGTCAATATATATATATCTTAATATTTATTTTACATTATATATTAATAATTGTTTGATAATATATGAAATGTCAAATAAAAGATATCACGCAAGGAGGATTTATCCCTTAAATAGTTGATAATAATTTTTAGATTATTTTCCTCATAGATAAAAGGGAAAAATAGAATAAAGATTATAATCTAGATGAATTAATTATTTTCCACTGTATGTATAAATATTATGTTCATGACTTTCATATACTTCTCTCGTATATATATTATTTACTTAACTATATAGCACAGAGATTNTCTATATAATTCGATACAATATATAGCATATATTCAAGACAAACATGACCAGCTTTTATTAATTTTGTCGGTTATTGTTGTGAAGTGTTGTTGCAGTAGTAAATCAAAGGAGGAAGAAGAAGAAGTACCGGCAGGACAAGTCGTGAAGAAGACATTTAAGAAACTATGCGTTTTGGTCGTTGATGATGATCGATCGTGCCGTTCACTGTACATGGGATTCATCCAAATGCGAGGAGCATTTCCTTACATGGCGGAAAATGGTGAGGAGGCAGTGAACCTCTACCGCGATGGCCAAACCTTCAACCTTATCCTCATGGATAATGAAATGCCTGTGATGGATGGAGTTTCGGTACGTACCGCGTTATAGTCAATTTTAGTTAACTAACCGACCAACAATAACCAAATTCAAATGAATTGACGCAGTCAAAATCAATGTTCTGAAATTTGGTATAAGCGGACGTCTATGCACTCGTCTAGACGATAAATCAGTTATAATATTTTTTTTAAATGGTCTAAAATCTAATTGGCGTTTATAACTCATACAAAAAATAATTCTTTAAAAATGCTTAATTAATGTCTAGCGATTTTTAAACATTTTTTAAAATATGTATATGGAATTTGAAAGTCAGTTCAAACTCCCCGTGTTAACACGTTAAACACGTATAATGTTGTGCAAATAGTTCAGTTAAGTTTCATCCTTCCAAGTTTCGACCATTGAATCAAGAACATTATGAACCAAAGCACATACTAATCTATTAATTTACGAAGTAGTTTTAACCTATATTGAAAAGAAACTTTAATGGCCGGCTTGATCATTCACTAGTATGATAGTTGTTTTTTTTCTCACTTGTTAGGCAACCAAGGAGCTAAGAGACCTAGGGGTGACGTCAATGATCGTGGGACTGACGTCACATGAGGACGAGAATAGTGTATTTATGGAAGCTGGAGCTGACCACTGCTTGGCCAAGCCCATAACATTTGAGAATATCTACTTGCTCATCGAGCAGCTTAAAGACGAAGGATAATGGCGCGCGACCAAATACTAGTATAATATAACAGGCTGCTTCAAGAACATATTTTAAATATATTGTATATGTTATATATAGTTTCGTGAAAATGTAACAATGAACAGATAAAAGCATTTGTCTAATAATGGCATACATATTGTTCAATTTCTCTATATTATTTGTGATATATTCGCTACATTAATTCGAGTGGTAGCTAATAGTTGTTGTTGAAAATGGCAACTAAACAGAATTTAAGCAAAAATATGCGAGCGTCGAATGTTATAAGATTGGTTTAAGCCTTGTAGCCTTAGAGGTTAACAAGGAATGTTAGTATATTCGATAGATTAGAACGCACTACTAGTAAATTAAAAAGAAACCGAATAGTATTAATTAGTAGCAGAAAGATTGATAAAACATCAGAGGTCCAAAACTCATTTTATTATATACAATGAAATCTGTCTGTTGTATCATTGTACAATATATGTTGTCCTGTCAATGTGATAAATCTCAGACATAACTTAGCTTCAACTCCAAACTTAAGCGCAATCTCTAACGGTATTGAATTTGCTGCATGAACCCAAACTCATAAACCCTAGCCACCACCCGGTTTAAGTAACCCAGCTGAATGAAGCTGAAAGCCACCCGGTTTATCTTACCTAGGCCCTAAATCATATAATTAGCCCATAGTTACCTTAGATTAAATGGGCCTAGAAAATCAGTATAGAGCCCATTATCACATCTTCCTTGTATAAAAAGCTTAACGCTTGTTACGGAGACCTTTCATTAGGGTTTTCTCTTCTCATTTATCACTTCGGCTGCTGCAAGTGAGCACCGAATCATAAAACCCTAGCCATGGCGACGAAACCAGCTAAACAATCCGTGCAATGCTTCGGGAGGAAGAAGACGGCCGTCGCCGTCACCCACTGCAAGCCCGGGTGCGGTATGATCAAGCTCAACGGTTCCCCGATCGAGCTCTTCCAGCCTGAGATCCTCCGGTTCAAGATCTTCGAGCCGGTCCTTCTCCTAGGGAAGCACCGTTTCGCTGGCGTCGACATGAGGATCCGCGTTAACGGTGGTGGTCACACTTCACAGGTCTACGCGATTCGTCAGAGCATCGCCAAGGCTCTTGTGGCTTTCTACCAGAAGTATGTTGATGAGCAGTCGAAGAAGGAGGTCAAGGATATTTTGATAAGGTACGATAGGACTCTCCTCGTGGCGGATCCGAGGAGGTGCGAGCCGAAGAAGTTTGGTGGGCGTGGTGCTCGTTCTCGTTTCCAGAAGAGTTACCGTTAATCAAAATCTGGTTTGGGTTTGTTCATTTCTCAAAATGAGACGTTAGACTCTCATTTGCGTTTTTTTATCAATTGTTATTGGATAATGGTTAATTTGCCAAAGAACTTTTATTTTTTTACAATGTCTGCTTGTTTATTGTCTTTACTCCGATTACTGTTTTTTTTTTTGTTAATTGATTGGTCGCTTAAATGGTTGGGTATTGGTGAAATGGTCTGCGTAAGAGTGAAACTTAGGTTGATGATATTTACTTTTGGACATTGAATCACTCTGCTATAGTGTGTGACAAGTAGTTGCATTTTGTCACGCTACTCAATTAAGCGTATTTTTCTAGTTTAATGATGATTTTGTTTAGAGATGTAGGAAGAATTCAACCAATTTTGTTTTCTCCAACATGTTTATTTGTTTGTGTTGTAGAGTTCTATTCATGGAACATGAGCTTCATTGTTTTATGAAATGAAAAAAAATACTGAAACTTGAATAGTAAGTAGTATTCGCAGGTCTCTTTAGAATGAGTAAATGTATATGGAACGGTATAACCGGGTGATTGTTATCTTTATAAGATGATTTCGCCTTCTCCAACTTTTGAAAATTTGCTTACACGAAAGAATTTGAAAGCAATTTCAGTATCTGATAGCCTGTTTCTTCTAGACGATGAGAAATAGAGAAACAACATTGTTTGATTGATCCGTTCCGTAAGCAAATACGATAGTGTCTGTGTTACATGTACACTGTAATTTGGTTTAGCAGTAATAAATAGAAGAATTAACTAAAGCAGGCCCAATTGGCCCATCATACATCACATTTTTGGATCCAACAAGGATCCATCACACTATTGTTTGATTGATCTGTTCCATACGCAAATACATTAGTGTCTCTGACTCTCTGGTACAATATAGTAAATGGGTTTAGCAGTAATAATAGAAGACTTAACTAAAGCAGGCCCAAGGCCCATCACATTTCACGTTTTGGATCCAACAAGCATTCGACTTTATAGTTTCAGTTTCCGGAATACGCAAAAATATCAAAATGCCCTTACATTATTAGCAAATTTACAAAACACCCAAAATTAAATCTAAATTCAAAATCTCCGNGCTATAGTGTGTGACAAGTAGTTGCATTTTGTCACGCTACTCAATTAAGCGTATTTTTCTAGTTTAATGATGATTTTGTTTAGAGATGTAGGAAGAATTCAACCAATTTTGTTTTCTCCAACATGTTTATTTGTTTGTGTTGTAGAGTTCTATTCATGGAACATGAGCTTCATTGTTTTATGAAATGAAAAAAAATACTGAAACTTGAATAGTAAGTAGTATTCGCAGGTCTCTTTAGAATGAGTAAATGTATATGGAACGGTATAACCGGGTGATTGTTATCTTTATAAGATGATTTCGCCTTCTCCAACTTTTGAAAATTTGCTTACACGAAAGAATTTGAAAGCAATTTCAGTATCTGATAGCCTGTTTCTTCTAGACGATGAGAAATAGAGAAACAACATTGTTTGATTGATCCGTTCCGTAAGCAAATACGATAGTGTCTGTGTTACATGTACACTGTAATTTGGTTTAGCAGTAATAAATAGAAGAATTAACTAAAGCAGGCCCAATTGGCCCATCATACATCACATTTTTGGATCCAACAAGGATCCATCACACTATTGTTTGATTGATCTGTTCCATACGCAAATACATTAGTGTCTCTGACTCTCTGGTACAATATAGTAAATGGGTTTAGCAGTAATAATAGAAGACTTAACTAAAGCAGGCCCAAGGCCCATCACACTTCACGTTTTGGATCCAACAAGCATTCGTCTTTATAGTTTCAGCTTCCGGAATACGCAAAAATATCAAAATGCCCTTACATTATTAGCAAATTTACAAAACACCCAAAATTAAATCTAAATTCAAAATCTCCGTAAACACCTCCTTCTCACGTCGATACCATCTCCGGCGATCGATCCGCTGCCGTCATGTCGTCGACAATATCGGAATCCTCCAAATCGTGGCCGCGGAAAGGATCCCTGCGAACCACAGTGGTGACTGGTGAGTATTCGTTAGCCTCCGATTGAGTGTTATGTGTTTTGCTTTCTTCAAATGATCTGAACCTCTAAAAACTGCCGATTTGATTATTAGTTTTAATTGCAGATTCATGTTTTATAGATGAGAAACAATCACATCATCAGTATGAAACTCCACCGGGTAGCTGTTTACAACGTATAACGAGGTTCATTTTACACGATGAAGATGTGTATTATGAGGTATTGATCTCTTTGCCATGAAACTGCATAGAATTAGATTGTGATGGAGACTTTGATTTGATTACTTGCCTACTTGTAATTTACTTTTCTTTTTTTTCCTAGATGCTTCTTTCTCAACTGAGTGTTAAATGACAAATTATATTGAACCTCTACATTGTATGTGTGTCTGTGAAGATAAGAAGTGGCCCAGTCTCAAGATAATAAAGGTTCTTGGCTTCTTAGAAACTTACAAACGATGGTGGAGCCTAGACTTGACTGGGGACATCAACTTTTTCAGTTAAAGTTTGTGGCTTTCTCATCCTACGATATAAAGTCATCATTTATGGACTTTGTGTCCCCAGTTGTCTTAGTCTACAGCTCCTTCCATGAATCTTCCTGATTGGTAATTAAAGACCTGGGTGGACTTCTTATGCTTTCCTTCTTACTAAGCTGATAATACATTTGTGTCCATACAAATTGTTTTTTTACATTTTCAGATCTGCTGTCTGATGGCTCTTTCTGCTTTGCCTCGCGGTTGTAAACACCATGTCTTTCCTAGCTTCCACGGGCCAGATGTCCGTAGAGGCTTTCTCAGCTACTTACTGAAGGAGTTCAAAGAGAAAGCGATCGACGTCTTCATAGACAATGACATAGAGAGGAGTAAGTTGATTGGTCCCGAGCTCACAGAAGCTATAAGAGGATCGTTAATTGCAGTTGTCTTGATCTCGAAGAACTACGCTTCATCAACATGGTGCTTGAACGAGTTGGTGGAGATTATGAAGTGTAGGGATGATTATAACCAGACGGCGATGGTGATTTTCTATGAAGTGGATCCATCTGACGTGAAAAAACAGAAGGGGGACTTCGGAGCTGTCTTTGATAGAACTTGTGCAGAGAAGTCAACGGAGGAAGTTGAGGGATGGAGAAAAGCTTTGCAGATTGTGGCTCAACTCGCTGGTTACCATACAAGAAACTTGTAAGTCCTTTCGATTTCCATTTGATTGATTGGTCCTAATCTTTTTAACACATCTCATTGTATATATATCTGGTAAACACTATAGCGAGTAAGTGAGATAGGATCATTAATTATACTTTTGCGAGTTAAGCTTGTCTAGATCTGGGGCAGAGATGTATATGGGGCATTATCATGTGAA
This sequence comes from Brassica cretica, assembly GCA_003260655.2. Lineage (NCBI taxonomy): Eukaryota > Viridiplantae > Streptophyta > Magnoliopsida > Brassicales > Brassicaceae > Brassica > Brassica cretica. The sequence goes on from QGKV02000297.1 coordinate 32,405,872, forward strand.
TTTTCTTTGTCCTGTTGATATATTTTTGATGTGCGTGTCATTTATGTCCTGACTAATTAACAGAGGTATTCATCTTTTTTCTTTTCTTTTAGTGATGATGATGTGGTCATGATTGAAACAATTGTTACCGATATTTCGAACAAGTTCAATGATTCCACAACATCAAATGATTTCAACAGCTTGGTTGGGATTGGAACTCATATCAAGGAGATAGAGTCATTGTTGTCCTTAGAATCCGATGAAGTCCGGATGGTTGGTATCTGGGGTCCTGCTGGAATTGGTAAGACGACCATCGCCAGAGCTTTATNTTGTTCATTTCTCAAAATGAGACGTTAGACTCTCATTTGCGTTTTTTTATCAATTGTTATTGGATAATGGTTAATTTGCCAAAGAACTTTTATTTTTTTACAATGTCTGCTTGTTTATTGTCTTTACTCCGATTACTGTTTTTTTTTTTGTTAATTGATTGGTCGCTTAAATGGTTGGGTATTGGTGAAATGGTCTGCGTAAGAGTGAAACTTAGGTTGATGATATTTACTTTTGGACATTGAATCACTCTGCTATAGTGTGTGACAAGTAGTTGCATTTTGTCACGCTACTCAATTAAGCGTATTTTTCTAGTTTAATGATGATTTTGTTTAGAGATGTAGGAAGAATTCAACCAATTTTGTTTTCTCCAACATGTTTATTTGTTTGTGTTGTAGAGTTCTATTCATGGAACATGAGCTTCATTGTTTTATGAAATGAAAAAAAATACTGAAACTTGAATAGTAAGTAGTATTCGCAGGTCTCTTTAGAATGAGTAAATGTATATGGAACGGTATAACCGGGTGATTGTTATCTTTATAAGATGATTTCGCCTTCTCCAACTTTTGAAAATTTGCTTACACGAAAGAATTTGAAAGCAATTTCAGTATCTGATAGCCTGTTTCTTCTAGACGATGAGAAATAGAGAAACAACATTGTTTGATTGATCCGTTCCGTAAGCAAATACGATAGTGTCTGTGTTACATGTACACTGTAATTTGGTTTAGCAGTAATAAATAGAAGAATTAACTAAAGCAGGCCCAATTGGCCCATCATACATCACATTTTTGGATCCAACAAGGATCCATCACACTATTGTTTGATTGATCTGTTCCATAAGCAAATACATTAGTGTCTCTGACTCTCTGGTACAATATACCCCGTAAATGGGTTTAGCAGTAATAATAGAAGACTTAACTAAAGCAGGCCCAAGGCCCATCACATTTCACGTTTTGGATCCAACAAGCATTCGACTTTATAGTTTCAGTTTCCGGAATACGCAAAAATATCAAAATGCCCTTACATTATTAGCAAATTTACAAAACACCCAAAATTAAATCTAAATTCAAAATCTCCGAGAACACCTCTTTCTCTCGTCGTCACCATCTCCGGCGATCGATCCGCTGCGCCGTCATGTCGTCGACAATATCGGAATCCTCCAAATCGTGGCCGCGGAAAGGATCCCTGCGAACCACAGTGGTGACTGGTGAGTATTCGTTAGCCTCCGATTGAGTGTTGTGTGATTTTTATTCTTCAAATGATCTGAATCTCAAAAAACTGCCGATTTGATTTTTTTTTTTGTAGATTCATGTTTTATAGATGAGAAAAAATCGCATCATCAGTATGAAACTCCACCGGGTTGCTGTTTACAACGCATAACGAGGTTCATTTTACACGATGAAGATGTGTATTATGAGGTATTGATCTCTTTGCCATGAAACTGCATAATTAATCTGTGGAATTAGATTTTGATGGAGACTTTGATTGAGTTACTTGCCTACTTGTAATTTTCTTTTCTTTTTTTTCTTAGCTGCTTCTTTCTTAGTTCTGTTAAATGACAAATTATATTGAACCTACATTGTATGTGTGTCTCTGAAGATAATGAGTGGCCCAGTCTCAAGATAATAAAGGTTCTTGGCTTCTTATAAACTTACAAACGATGGTGGAGCCTAGACATGACTGGGTACATCAACTTTTTCAGTTAAAGTTTGTGGCTTTCTCATCCTACGATAAAGTCATCATTTATGGACTTTGTGTCCCCACTTGTCTTAGTCTACAGCTCCTTCCAGGAATCTTCCTGATTGTAATGAAAGTCTTTGATATACCTTTCTTCTATAAGTGGGTTACTACGCTGATAATACATTTGTGTCCATAAAACTCTTTTGTTTTTTTTTCCATACCGCAGATTGGTTTTTCTGAAAGACATTTTCAGATCTGCTCGTCTGATGGCTCTTTCTGCTTTGCCTCGCCTTTGTGAACACCATGTCTTTCCTAGCTTCCACGGGCCAGATGTCCGTAGAGGCTTTCTCAGCTACTTACTGAAGGAGTTCAAAGAGAAAGCGATCGACGTCTTCATAGACAATGACATAGAGAGGAGCAAGTTGATTGGTCCCGAGCTCACTGAAGCTATAAGAGGATCGTTAATTGCAGTTGTCTTGATCTCGAAGAACTACGCTTCATCAACATGGTGTCTGAACGAGTTGGTGGAGATCATGAAGTGCAGGGATGAAGATAAGCTGACGGTGGAGGTGATTTTCTATGAAGTGGATCCATCTGACGTGAAAAAGCAGAAGGGAGACTTCGGAGCTGTCTTTGAGAAAACTTGTGCAGAGAAGACAACGGAGGAAATTGAGAGATGGAGGAAAGCTTTGCAGATTGTGGCTCAACTCGCTGGTTACCATACAAGTAACTTGTAAGTCCTTTCGCTTTCCACTTGAATGATTGGTCCTAATCTCTTTAACACATCTGAGTGTATATATCTGGTAAACACTATAGCGAGGGAGTGAGATAGGATCATTAATTATAGTTTATGAGTTAAGTTTGTTTAGATCTGGGGAAGAAATTGGGCATTATCATGTAAAATTTTCATTGTTCTGTTGATATATTTTTGATTTACATGTCATTTATTTTCTGCATGTCATTTATTTTCTGACTATTTGACAGATGTATTCATCTCTTTCTCTTTTAGTGATGATGATGCAGCCATGATTCAAAGAATTGTTATTGATGTTTCGAACAAGCTCAATGATTATACAACATCAAATGATTCCAACAGCTTGGTTGGGATTGATATTCATATCGGAGAGATAGAGTCATTGTTGTCCTTAGAATCAGCTGAAGTTCGGATGGTTGGTATCTGGGGTCCTGCTGGAATTGGTAAGACGACCATCGCCAGAGCTTTATATAGACAGCTCTCTAGTAAGTTTACACATGCTGCTTTTATTGAGAGTATCAAAGGAAAGTTTGAGCTAAACTATCGAGACGAGCACGCCTTCATGTTGCATTTACAAGAACAACTTTTGTCTAAGACCTTAAATCAGAAAGATCTAAAAATAGGTCATCTGGGTGTGGCAAAAGCAAGGCTGAAGAACAAGAAGGTGCTCGTCGTTCTTGATGATGTGGATGACTTAAAGCAGCTAGAAGCTATGACTGACAAAACTTGCTGGTTTGGGCCTCAAAGTAGGATTATCATCACGACAAAGGATAAAAAGCTTTTGGTAGCACATGAGATCAACCATATTTACCAAGTGGGTTTTCCATCTACATCTGAAGCTCTTGAAATTCTCTGNCTGGTTTGGGCCTCAAAGTAGGATTATCATCACGACAAAGGATAAAAAGCTTTTGGTAGCACATGAGATCAACCATATTTACCGTGTGGATGTTCCATCTACATCTGAAGCTCTTGAAATTCTCTGCCTGTCTGCTTTTCGTCAAAATTCACCGCCATCTGGGTTTAAGGACATGGCCATAGAAGTTACATGGCTCGCCGGTAACCTTCCTTTGGGTCTACGTGTTCTTGGCGCATATCTGCTAGGAATGTCCAGAGATCAGTGGATACATGCATTGCCTAGACTTAGGACGAGTCTTGATGGGGAGATTGAAAAAGTATTAAGGTTCAGCTATGATGCTTTATGCGAGGATGTTCAAGAATTGTTTCTTCATATAGCATGTTTTTTCAATGGTTCATGCATCGATGACTTGGTGGAGTGTCTTGCGGAAAGTCGTTTGAACGTTAAATACGGGCTCCAAGTGTTATACGATAAATGTTTCATATCTGAACTCGAACGGGGATGCTTCGTGGTGCATAATTTGATGAAGCAGTTGGCTAATGAAATTGTTCGTAAACAGTCGGTTTCTGATCCTGGGAAACGTCAGTTCTTGGTGGATGCTCAGGACATTTGTGATGTACTCGAGGAAAAGGCTGTAAGTTTTGATATAAATTTTTCTTCAGTCTTTTCTTTCTATACTATTTTTTCAATTATTTGTAACTACATAAAGTTCTTTCAGGGCACTGAAACTATTCGAGGAATAGATTTTGACTTATCGGAGGTCAAGAGAAAATTAGTTATTGACGAGCGAGCCTTTGAAGGAATGCATAGGCTCCAGTTCTTAAGATTCCAGAAACGGGGTTTGTATGAAAACACCAAACTTCTCTTACCCCAGGGTCTGAACTTTAGAGCTAATAAGCTTAAGTTTCTTGAATGGTATCGATTTCCGTTGACATGTTTTCCTCGTGAGTTTCAACCGCGGCGTCTTGTCAAACTTAAGATGGAGGAAAGCAGGCTTGAGAAGCTGTGGAAAAGACCTATTGTAAGTAGTTTTATCTGTTTTACCATTTATTTTCTTTGCATTTCAGTGTATCAACTTCCTTAATCTATAATATGCAGCCGCTCCCATGTCTGAAGTTGATGGAGCTGTCTAATTCCGACTACCTCAAAGAACTTCCAGATCTGTCTAATGCCACTAATCTCAAGGTACTGAGAGCTTTATGGTGCCCGAGTCTGTCGGAGATCTCCTCCTCTATTGGGAAGTGCACTAGTCTCCAGGAATTGCATCTAGCTGGTTGCTCCAAGTTGATAGCGATCCCGTCTTCCATTGGGAATGCGATTAATCTCAAGACGTTGAATGTCCAGATATGCTATCGTCTGGATGAAATACCCTCCTCTATTTGGAGCCTTAAGAAGTTAAAGAACCTGTTAATTGCAGGATGCCCAAAGCTCCGTTTGGGGTCACGGTTGAGAAGCTTTCCTGATGTTTCCGGAAAAATTACAGAATTCAATATGAGTAATACAGCGATAGAAGGATTTCCTTCATCAATCATGGCTTTTTCGTGTCTTCGTAAACTCTCAACAATGACTGCCGAAAGCTTCAAGATGTTTCCAGATATTCCTGACACCATCGAAGAGTTACTATTGTACAATGCGGGAATAGAAGAAATCCCTCCATCGATCAAGAATCTCTCACGTCTCACTAAACTAATCATGCCTAGCTGCAAGAATCTAAAGGTCCTGCCGACCAACGTCAACCTGCAATCTCTCTCTTCACTTGATCTCAGTTCCTGCACACAATTGAGAACGTTTCCAGAGATATCTACAAGCATTCGATATCTGAATCTGAGCGATACTGCTATAGAAGAAGTCCCTTCATCCATATGGTCTTGGTCCCGTCTTGTTGAACTGAACTTGGAAGATTGCAACAGCCTCCGGGTGCTCCATAGTTTTCTTGACTCGGACTTGAGCGATACGGGAACAGATTCCTTAGGTGGTGATTCGGAGACTTTTCTACCCTTATGTATACACCTCAAAGAGTGCAAGAGTCTTGTGTCATTGCCCCACATTCCGCATTTCGTATCACTCCTTGATGCATCTAACTGTGAGTCGCTGGAGAGTATAGATGGCTTCTTTACCAATCCGGAGAGATGTCTCAGCTTTGCTAATTGTTTCAAGCTGAGCGAAGCAGCGATAGAACTCATCGTGGTATCAGATTGCAAGTTTTTTCTCTTACCTTTTGAAGAACTGCCTGCTGACTTTTTTCACCGAGCAAGAGAGGATTTACTAACTGTCAATCTGTGTCAGAGCCCTCTTCCTTTATTCTTCAAATTTAAAGCTTGTCTTTTGCTGCTTGATTATGAGGTCGAAGACTATGAGGACAAGAATGCCAGTGAGGTTGGTGAGGACCATGAATGGATGGATGGCAAGAGCCTTTCCTGTGACATCTGGTGCGTTCAGAATGGCGTCGATGTTGGACATGGATCATGCAAGTACCATCTACCAGCAATACTGGGATCTACGGAGCATCTGTATTTATTCGAATCTTCCATCTCACTAAACCTTCCTGAAACGGATGTGAATTTTAGCGACCTTCATTTTGATTTCAAGGTCACTGGTAAATACTGGGATATAAAAGACTTTGCTGTACACCACTTGGAAGACCCTAATGTTCATGATGACCATGGACGCTGTGAAGATACGCACAACGAAACTGAGTACAAAAAAACTGCAGACATCAAGATAGAAACTTACATGCAGGAACAATGCGAAGAAGAAGAAACAATTTAAGAGGTAAGCTTTCTGGAAAGAAGCAACTTATGGATTTGATGATAATAATTGGGATAACAGCACGGTTTAGTTTGAGCTTTATCGTTTTCTCGTGCAGTAACTAATATTAATGTGGATTCTTACAATGTTTGTACTATAACCGATTCAGGTTTTTGTAAGTCCATGGTTGAAGAGTACACAGAGCAGACCAGAGTTGGGTGCATGCGTCCTTTGCGTATAGGTATTGTCGTTTACAAAATAGACTGATTTTGCTTTTACCTCTTTTCATCTATGGCATTAGCAATGTACATATCAGTGAGCTGGTTTGGCGTAGTGATTGCTCTCTGACTAGAAAACTAGACACAACCATGTGATTCAGAGGGCATGTTCAGTACATATCAGTGAGATTGTCTGTCTCTAATGAAGAGGGACTGTTCCTGAAACTGGGATTAATGATTTTGTCTGTGGAATGTGTGATCTATAAGTTGTTTGTTTTTATTGATTTTATTATAATAATTTGGATAGTAGCAGAGTTTCAACACCCACACATGAGTTTGAACTTCATCGTTTTCTCATTGCATTAACTAATATTAATTTGATCCTGACAGAGTTTGTGCTATAACCAATTCAGGTTTCTGCAAGTTATGGATGAAGAGTACTGATACGAATGGATCAGGTCGTCCACCTATTATCTTCCAGTATCCGAAGAAAGGGAAAACGACTAAGCAATAAGAGAGCCACAGGTGGCAGAGTCTGGTTGGAGTGCGTGGAGAATAAGGAATAACGGAGAGGTCATTGTCAAGTTGTTATGAGGCACATGGCCTGTCTAGTGTGAAGGAAGGTGTGAGGAAACCACGTGAGGTCTTTCTTTATATGTTGAGTTGTTCTTTACAAATCGATACACAAAACTGTATCAAGTACAGAGAGCAGAACAGAGTTGGGTGCATGCGTCCTTGTAGCTTATCTTTGCGTGTAGGTACTGCCTTTTGATCTGTGGCATAAGCATGTACATATCGGTGAGTTGTTTGGCGAAGTGATTGCCCTCTGACTACAATAACCAGTCATCATAGACTAAGTCACCATTTGTAGACTTTGTTTCCCCAGTTGTCTTAGTTTACGGAAATTCCAAGAATCTTCCTGATGGTAATGAAAGACTTTGATGGCAAGTTGTTACATTTCCCTTCTATAAGTGGGTTACAAATCTTTTTATTTTTCATTCATCAATTGGTTTTTCTGAAAGACTTTTCAGATCTGCTCGTCTGATGGCTCTTTCTGCTTTGTCTCGTCATTGTAAACACCATGTCTTTCCTAGCTTCCACGGGAAAGATGTCCGTAGAGGCTTTCTCAGCTGCTTACTGAAGGAGTTCAGGGAGAAAGGAATCGACGTCTTCATAGACAATGACATAGAGAGGAGCAAGTTGATTGGTCCCGAGCTCACCGAAGCTATAAGAGGATCGTTAATTGCAATTGTCTTGATCTCGAGGAACTACGCTTCATCAACATGGTGTCTGAACGAGTTGGTGGAGATCCTGAAGTGTAGGGATGAAGATAAGCAGACGGTGGAGGTTATTTTCTATGAAGTGGATCCATCTGACGTGAAAAAGCAGAAGGGGGATTTCGGAGCTGTCTTTCAGAAAACTTGTGCAGAGAAATCAACGGAGGAAGTTGAGAGATGGAGACAAGCTTTGCAGATTGTGGCTCAACTCGCTGGTTACCATACAAGTAACTAGTAAGTCCTTTCGATTTTCACTTGTTAGATTGGTCTTAATCTTCTTAACACATCTGAGTGTATATATAGGATCATTAATTATACCTGACGAGTCAAGTTTGTTTAGATCTGGGGAAGATGATAAACATTGGGCATTATCTTGTGAATTTTCATTGTTCTGTTGATATATTTTTGATGTACATGTCATTTATTTCCTGACTATTTGTCACCTCTTTCTCTTTTAGTGTTGATGATGCAGACATGATTGAAACAATTGTTACCGATGTTTCGAACAAGTTCAATGATTCTACAACATCGAATGATTCCGACAGCTTAGTTGGGATTGGAACTCATATCAGGGAGATAGAGTCATTGTTGTCCTTAGAATCCGATGAAGTCCGGATGGTTGGTATATGGGGTCCTGCTGGAATTGGTAAGACGACCATCGCCAGAGCTTTATATGGAGAGCTCTCTAGTAAGTTTACACATGCTGCTTTTATTGAGAGTATCCAAGGGAAGTTTGAGCAAAACTATCGAGATGAGCATGCGTTCATGTTGCATTTACATGAACAACTTTTGTCTAAGACCTTAAATCAGAAAGGTCTAAAAGTAGACCATCTGGGTGTGGCAAAAGCAAGGCTGAAGAACAAGAAGGTGCTTGTCGTTCTTGATGATGTGGATGACTTAAAGCAGCTAGAAGCCATGGCTGACAAACTTTACTGGTTTGGGCCTCAAAGTAGGATTATCATCACGACAAAGGATAAAAAGCTTTTGGTAGCACATGAGATCAACCATATTTACCGTGTGGATGTTCCATCTACATCTGAAGCTCTTGAAATTCTCTGCCTGTCTGCTTTTCGTCAAAATTCACCGTCACTTTGGGTTTGCGGACATGGCCATAGAAGTTACACGGCTCGCCGGTCATCTTCCTTTGGGTCTGTGTGTTTTTGGCGCATATCTGCGAGGAATGTCCAGAGATGAGTGGATAAATGCATTGCCTCGACTTAGGACGAGTCTTGGTGGGGAGATTGAGAAAGTATTAAGGGTCAGCTATGAGGCTTTATGCGAGGAAGTTCAGGAACTGTTTCTTCATATAGCATGTTTTTTCAAAGGTGGGTGCACTAGTGTCTTGGTGGAGTGTCTTGCGGAGAGTCGTTTGAACGTCAAACACGGGCTCCAAATGTTGTTCGATAAATGTTTCATATCTAAAGACGAACGGGGACTGTTGGTGGTTCATAATTTGCTGGAGCAATTGGCCAAAGAAATTGTTCGTAAACAGTCGGTTTCTGATCCTGGGAAACGTCAGTTCTTGGTGCATGNAATTAAAGTTCTTTCAGGGCACTGAAACTATTAGAGGAATAGATTTTGACTTATCGGAAGTCAGGGCAGACTTAATCATTGACGAGCGAGCCTTTGAAGGGATGTCTAGGCTCCAGTTCTTAAGATTCCGGAAACGGGGTTTGTATGAAAACACCAAACTTCTCTTACCCCAGGGTCTGAAGTTTAGAGCTAGTAAGCTTAAGTTTCTTGAATGGTATCGATTTCCGTTGACGTGTTTTCCTCGTGAGTTTCAACCGCGGCGTCTTGTCAAACTTATGATGGAGGACAGCAAGCTTGAAAAGCTGTGGGAAGGATCTATTGTAAGTAGTTTTTATGTGATTTTACCATTTAATTTCTTTGCTTTTCATTTTATAAACGCAGTTCTGGCTTAATTTAAACTATGTGCAGCCTCTCCCATGTCTGAAGTTGATAGAGCTGTCTAGTTCCGACTACCTCAAAGAACTTCCGGATCTGTCTAATGCCACTAATCTCAAGGTACTGAGGGCTGGTTTTTGTTCAAGTCTGTCGGAGATCTCCTCTATTGGGAAGTCCACTAGTCTCGAGGAGTTGCATCTCTCTGGTTGCTTTCAGTTGATTGTGATCCCCTCGTCCATTGGGAATGCTATTAATCTCAAGACGTTGAATGTCCAGGTGTGCCAGGGTCTGGTTGAACTCCCCTCCTCTATTTGGAGCCTTAAGAAGTTAAAGAAACTGTTAATTGCAGGATGCCCAAACCTTAACCATTTGGGGTCACAGTTGAGAAGCTTTCCTGATATTTCCGGAAACATTACAGAATTTGATATGAGTGATACAGCGATAGAAGAGTTTCCTTCATCAATCATGGCTTTTTCGTGTCTTCGTAAACTCTCAACAATGACTGCCGAAAGTCTCAGGGTGTTTCCCGATGTTCCTGACACCATCGAAGTGTTACTATTGGGCAATACGGGAATAGAAGAAATTCCTCCGTCGATTAAGAATCTCTCACGTCTCACTACACTAAGCATGCCTCGCTGCAAGAAGCTAAAGGTCCTTCCAACCAACGTCAAACTGCAATCTCTCTCTTCACTTGATCTCAGTTCCTGCACACAATTGAGAACGTTTCCAGAGATATCTACAAGCATTAGATATCTGAATCTGAGCGATACTGCTATAGAAGAAGTCCCTTCATCCATATGGTCTTGGTCCCGTCTTCTTGAACTAAACTTGGAAGATTGCCGCAGCCTTCGGGTGTTCCATAGTTTTCCTGACAACATCGAAGAGTTGGACTCGGACTTGAGCGATACGGGAACAGATTTCTCAGGTGGTGATTCGGAGACTGTTCCACGGTTACGTATAAACCTCAAAGGGTGTAGGAGTCTTGTGTCATTGCCCCACATTCCGTATTTCGTTTCAAGCCTTGATGCATCTAACTGTGAGTCGCTGAAGATAATAGATGGCTTCTTTACCAATCCAGAGAGATGTCTCAGCTTTGCTAATTGTTCCGAGCTAAGTGA
>QGKV02000297.1:32416751-32455837 GCA_003260655.2 Brassica cretica
TGACGAGCGAGCCTTTGAAGGGATGTCTAGGCTCCAGTTCTTAAGATTCCGGAAACGGGGTTTGTATGAAAACACCAAACTTCTCTTACCCCAGGGTCTGAAGTTTAGAGCTAGTAAACTTAGATTTCTTGAATGGGATCAGTTTCCGCTTACATGTTTTCCTCGTGAGTTTCAACCACGGCGCCTTGTCAAACTTATGATGAAGCACAGCAAGCTTGAAAAGCTGTGGGAAGGACCTATTGTAAGTAGTTTTATGCGTGCTTTACCATTGAATTAAAGTTCTTTGCATTTCATTTTATAAACGCAGTCTTGTCTTCTGCCTTAATTTATAATATGCGCAGCCGCTCCCATGTCTGAAGCTGATGGAGCTATCTAGTTCCAGCTACCTCAGAGAACTTCCGGATCTGTCTAATGTCACTAATCTTAAGACACTGAATGCTTGTTATTGCTCAAGTCTGTCGGAGATCTCCTCCATTGGGAAGTCCACTAGTCTCGAGGAGTTGAATCTCGCTTGTTGCTTCGAGTTGATTGTGATCCCTTCTTCCATCGGGAATGCCATTAATCTCGAGATATTGAATGTCGGGATATGCCAGGGTCTGGTTGAACTCCCATCCTCTATTTGGAGCCTCAAGAAGTTAAAGAAACTGTTAATTTTTGGATGCTCAAAGCTAAACCATTTGGGGTCACAGTTGAGAAGCTTTCCTGATTTTTCCGGAAACATTACAGAATTTGATATGAGTAATACAGCGATAGAAGAATTCCCTTCATCAATCATGGCTTTTTCGTGTCTTCGTAAGCTCTCAACAATGACTGCCGAAAGCTTCAAGGTGTTTCCAGATGTTCCTGACACCATCGAAGTGATACATTTGCACAATGCGGGAATAGAAGAAATTCCTCCCTCGATTCAGAATCTCTCACGTCTCACTGAACTGAGCATGCTTAGCTGCAAGAAGTTAAAGGTCCTTCCAACCAACGTCAACCTGCAATCTCTCCATTCACTTGATCTCAGTTCCTGCACACAATTGAGAACGTTTCCAGAGATATCTACAAGCTTTAGATTTCTTAATCTGAGCAATACTGCTATAGAAGAAGTCCCTTCATCCATATGGTCTTGGTCCAGTCTTCTTGAATTGATCTTGGAAGATTGCAACAGCCTTCTGGTGTTCCATAGTTTTCCTGACAACATCGAAGAGTTGGACTTGGACTTGAGCAATACGGGAACAGATTTCCAAGGTGAGGGTCTGGACAGTGTTCAAACATTAGGTATAAACCTCAAAGGGTGCAAGAATCTTGGTTCATTGCCCCACATTCCGCATTTCGTCTCAACCCTTGATGCATCTAACTGTGAGTCGCTGGAGAGTATAGATGGCTTCTTTACCAATCCAGAAAGATGTCTCAGCTTTGCTAATTGTTTCAAGCTGAGCGAAGCAGCGAGAGAACTCATCGAGGAATCGGATTACAAGTTTGCGCTCTTACCTGGTGGAGAACTGCCTGCAGACTTTGATCACCGAGCAAGAGAGGGTTTACTAACTGTCAATTTGTATCCGAGCCCTCTTCCTTTATTCTTCAGATTTAAAGCTTGTCTTTTGCTGCTTCATAGNTCGTCTCAACCCTTGATGCATCTAACTGTGAGTCGCTGGAGAGTATAGATGGCTTCTTTACCAATCCAGAAAGATGTCTCAGCTTTGCTAATTGTTTCAAGCTGAGCGAAGCAGCGAGAGAACTCATCGAGGAATCGGATTACAAGTTTGCGCTCTTACCTGGTGGAGAACTGCCTGCAGACTTTGATCACCGAGCAAGAGAGGGTTTACTAACTGTCAATTTGTATCCGAGCCCTCTTCCTTTATTCTTCAGATTTAAAGCTTGTCTTTTGCTGCTTCATAGACAATATGATGAGGACGAGGATGAAAGTGAGGAGGATGAGGACGAGGATGAAAGTGAGGATGAGGAGGACGAGGATGCCAGTGAGGATGATGAGGACAATAAATTGATGTGTGACATCCGGTGCGTTCAGAATGGCGTCGATATTGGACGTGGATCATGCAAGTACAAGCTGCCCGCAATACTGGGATCCAAGGAGCATCTGTATTTCTTGAAATCTTCCATTTCACTAAACCTTCCTAAAACAGGTGTGAATTTCAGCGAGCTTAATTTTGAGTTCAAGACCACTAGTAAATACTGGGATGTAAAAGACTTTGCTGTACAAATCTTGGAAGACCCTGATGTTCATGATGACCAAGGATGCTGTGAAGATACTCACAACGAAGCTGAGTACAATGAAACTGCTGACATCAAGATAGAGAAACTTACACGCTGTAACAATGTGAAGAAGAAACTATTTAAGAGGTAAGCTTTTTTGAAAGAAGCAACTTATTGATTCAACGATAAGAATTGGGATAACAGCACGGTTTCAACAATCCCACACGATTTTGAGCTTTATTGTTTTCTCATGCAGTGACTAATATTAATTTGGATTCTGACAATGTTTGTGATTAACCAAATCAGGTTTCCATGCGTCATGGATGAAAGGTAGAGAGGGCAGAATAGGTATCGTGGCCGTGTATCTTATCTTTGCGTATAGGTATTGTCGTTTACAAAATAGGCTTTTGTTCTATGTATGGCATTAGCAGTACTGTACATATCAGTGAGCTGGTTTGGCGTACTGATTGCTCTCTGACTAGAAAACCAGACACAACCATGTGATTCAGAGGGCATGTTCAGTACATATCAGTGAGATGGTCTGTCTCTAATCAAGAGGGAATGTTCCTGAAACTGGGATTAATGATTTTGTCTGTGGAATGTGTGATCTATAAGTTGTTTGTTTTTATTTTATTTTTGAGGCATCTACTTTTAATATTGGTTAAACAGACATATTATAGCACTGTTAAGAAGAATGTAGGATGACTGCACTGATCTTTATATGAAGTCATATTTCTTGAGAGTGTGTTTGTTGTACATGATATAAGGTTGTACATCCAATAACACTGCCATCTTTGAAGTATTAGTCTTAATAAGTTACTGTTTTATGATTAGAAGCTTGACGGTTCATTACGTTTGATTTCCTTAAGAATTTTTAAAATAAAAATATTTAACTAACTAACAATATTGGGATGCTAAGATCTAATTATCATAGTCAGTTTTAATTCTGAGGATTGTTTTAGCACATTTATAAGAATCTAAAAGAGAAATTGAATCGCATATACATAGGAAATAAGGAATTAAGTTTATACCCATAACACCATTTTGGTTATAATGTATTATATATTGCTATGGAAAGTGTTAAAAATACTCTTTTTCTATGCGTGTAAACGTGAATGCGTGTTTCTTCTCTTCATTCTGGAAATTGAGAAAATTGTTTTTACTTTTCAAATTTTTGCTAGCGATGAAGAAGAGGGATTCGAAGAGAGTGCGTAAAAATTTGAGTTCAAAAATCGAGAAGTTGAAACCAACGATGAAACATTCAGTCGTGCGGCATAAGTAGGATATTGAAAGTTAGGTTCCAATGATTCTTTCAATTTCACGCCAGCGCGATTTTTCCAAAGCCAATGAATCAAGGTAAATTTGGTTTGATTTCATATAGTCTAAGTTTCGAACCGATCTTGTCATGTATTGACAAAAATTAAATTGGTAACATTTTTATTTTTTCAGATTCGGTCAGTTTCAGTGTTTTCTTTCCAACAGAAAGTTCTCGGTTAGGGGTTGAAGAGACAGTTATGTCGTGTGATGATAGGACTATATTATATGAGAGATGTTCGTAGTATAATTACCCAAAATAATTTAAAATAGTGTGATCTATATACATTGTGCTTCCATTATTGTGTTGAATGGTGTGAATGCTCTGTCTATAATAAATATAAATTGTTAGTTGTCACTTGTATAGCTATGGATGTGTCTTTTTTACTAGTATTGGCTATAGTAGACATGCTTAGTATAATCTGCGTGCGTGATTGTGTCTATACTAAATGGAAAATGTTAGTTGAAATAGTTGGTTGCAGGATTGTGAAGTTTGTTGTGCATGCTCTGTCTTTAGTATACTATGAAAACTATTAGTACTATATGTTACTAGTATTTTATCATATTTTCAGATATGTTGCACAATTTATTTAGTAGAATAACGTCTATACCATAAGCCTAATTGAAATAGTTTAGACTACGGTTTATTTTGTGTAATTGGTATATTAAGATTAGTTATCAATGTGTTCTGTTATTGGGCATACAGTTTATTTAAGTGGTTGACATATATGATTTACATTTTGCAGAGTAATCTGTGTGGCAACGTTGTGCCACTGGAATGTAATGCCACACAATGATTGAACCAGTGTGCCTCACTCACATGTGTAGCCTTCTCAACTTCAACCCCGACCAATACTCGTAATGATCTATTGGATGGAACCCCTATGTTGTGTTTTCTCAACTCATGCCTTACTTATCGGTTTTACTAAGTTTTGCGACTAATATCCCTTTTTTTACTGCAGCAGACAGCTCAATTTGTGTATTAATTTAGAAGTTATGTATGGTCCATCCTATTAGTTTAATATACCGCTATATTAATATAGTTTTTTACATTTGATTGTTTTGTATTTTTCCCCAAACGCCTAAGCACATTATTGTCTGGAAAATGTTAAATGCATGTATACGTCACAACAACTACAATACCATAATGTTTGTAATCTAGTATAGTTAACCATTTGTTTATTCTCGGGTCTCCTAAAGCATTTTTCTCCATCCATTTCCATATTGGATCCACTTCCCTTTTCTCACAACAACTACACGACACCACTTTTGAACTTATGCAACAACACATAGAAGAATATAAACATATTGTATTGGAAGTCATTTGTGTGTTTGATAATGTGACCATACTACATTGAGTATAATATAGTCTATTGTTCGCATTTTCTCATACACCACCATTCCGTCATATATGTTTGGTTTAATGGAACCACGTTCTTACTTATTATGTTGTACATGTTATGCATGCATCAACCGTGCAATAATGTTGGATGATTGCTTGCCGGATCTGGAAATTCCATGTTCCAACAACCATTGATGCCCCCACGTTATGGTAAGAGGTTGTATCTGCCTGGCATCTGCGACATCAAGTGCATCCGTTTCCAAAGCTCCATGGCCTGCCGGTGCGGATTCCTCAGACAAGCACCGTCTTATAGTTCAAATACTTTTCTAATTCCCGCTAAATGAAGCTTTTCTAGTTTCCATCAGCGGGATAACTTTTTTGTACCCAACCTTATGCATTTCTTTGTCATGCAACCCAAGCTTTTGTTTATTTTCTTGTCTTTGAAAGTACATATCTTTCGTAGATTCCCTATGGTGCAATATCTCTCATACCAAACACTCAATACGTGGAAACTTATTCACCCTCGCATAGAAAAGTGGAACCTAAACAAAATTAGAGGACAACAGTTTGTTTGGCAATGTACCCTTACTACATTGTCGATAGTATAGTTTATTTTTGACGTTTATTCAGAGATGGAGAATTATCTGTTGCGGTAACTGCTACCCCGTTATTCGTAGCTCCGCTGCATTTGTTACTGATACTTCTAATGCTTGAAATTTGCAGCTTACATTCAAACCGGGCAAAAAATTACAGTGCTTTAAATAATTAAGTTTGGTGTTAAGTTATAGAAGTGGCAGACTATTTTATGCATAGGTTTAGTACAACAAAATTAAGCACGTGGCTATTACTTTTCGTCGGCTTCTACACGCGCATGCGCTTGCAGGACTATATTCGTCAATTTTAGACGAAATCTATCACTTCACTAGATATGTAATGTAACATGACTATATTGTACATTTTGTTGCCTGTTCTGAATATCCCACCAATTCTCTCAATCTAAAACTACTACATTACCTACGTGGGTTTTAAAAATAAAAGCATTTCCTAAGATAATGGGCCTCACGAAATGATTAATGGGTCTGACTAAATGGGCTTGAATCCGAAACATTGAATTCGTACGAGGGAAAGTCTCGTCTCAGCAACGGTTCATGACAATTTCTTTCAAAATCTCCTTTCGCCTGTGAACTTCGCCGTTGCCGGATGGATCGACCGCCGTCGTATCCTCACTACCAAAACCCTAATCCCAATTTCTTTCACCGAGCTCCTCCTCTAAACCCTAATCCCAATTTCTTCCTCCGACCTCCTCCTCCTCCTCCTCCTCTGCAATCTCCCAACACTTACTTCATACCTCCGTCTCCGCCACCGATTCGCGAGCTCTCCGGCACACTCTCCTCTCTACAGTGTCTAATCTCAGAATGTCAACGCACCTTAGATTCCCTCTCGCAAAATCTATCTCTAGAACACTCTTCTCTTCTCCATAAGGACGGTTTCGTTCGGTGCCCTTTTGATCCAAATCACCTCATGCCACCTGAAGCCTCTCGATCTCACTCCTCTTCTCGGATCATTTAGTAGTTACCGAAATACACTCGACTTACCGTAGCTGAATAACGGCGACGGTAACCTCTGTCTCTCCTTAGATGACGTCACAGACTTCGGGAACAACTTCTTCTACAACGATTGCCCGGGAGCTGTTAACTTCTCTGAGCTCGCGTTTTACACTTCCTAGTGTTCTTTAGGGCTCTTACCGTCTGATGTTTGTGCGATGAAGAGTGAGATTGGAGGATGGAGAGATTATCCAATTTCTTATTCCTATAGTGTTCTTTGTTCGATTCTTGGTTCAGAAGCGGTTGAAATTAGTGAGTTGAGGGCGTGGATTCTGGTGAATTCAACGAGATACGGTGTTGTAATCGATACATACATGAGTGATCATGTTCTCTTGCTGTTTAGGTTGTCTATGAAAGCTGTTGTTAAGGAAGCTATTGTGTTTATGAGAGAGTCTGATGCTAATGCCGCTGGTGAGCAGAGCTGCAAAAGCAGAACGTTTGAGTGTCCAGTTTTGTTTCGAGTGTTGTCTTGGTTAGCTTCTCAGCTTGGCGTGTTGTATGGAGAAGGAAACGGGAAGTTTTTTTTTGCTCTAGACATGTTGAAACAGTGCATTGAAGTATCTGCCTCTCAAGTTATGTTGTTTCGGTCACCTGACTCCTCTGGTGTTCTCAAGGATTTGGATGAGGATGTGAAGATTGGGAAAATTTTGGACAGTGGTCAGGTGATATCTGTGTCTCGTGTGGCAGCAGCAGTTGCAGCGTTGTATGAAAGATCCATGCTTGAAGGAAAGTAAAACCCGACGTTTTACACTTCCTAGTGTTCTCTCTGTTGAATGCAGCGAGTTTGAAGGTTCTTATGTGTTGGACAGATAACTCTTTAGGGTAGCTGAGCTTGGGTGTTATGACAGCTAAAGCTGATGAAGAACCGATGGGACGTCCTAGCTAGTAGCTACCGATCTTTTATTGATCATGATTGTCTTCCCAGACAACGCTTATCAAATCAGGTTAATACTAAAAACTATAATTGAGTTTGTTTCTTTCAAATTTTCGTACTTTTTGGTCTTACTGCAACACTCTTTCGTAGATTTTTTTCTTTGTATCCTTTTTTTGGCAATTGAATATCATTGGGGAGAATAACAGATTTGTGTAGTGTGAATTTAGTTTGAGAAAACTTGTATGTATTGCCATTGACTAGAACTGATCGGATTGCTGTAAATGTTGATTTTGTTAGTCACATGTCCTCCTTTAAGTTCCTATCTCTCTCTTGAAGAAAAAATCAAACTAGCATCTTCGGAGATTGTTCAGTCATATGACTTTAATTGATTAATTGAGACTTCTGATTTGATTACTTGCTTCCGTGGAATTTTCTTGTCTTTTTCCTTTCTGCTTCCTTCTTGTTATAGATTAACGACAATATGGATTTCGGGTTGTTATTACTTCTTAAATTTTTGTCTTTTTTGCAAGCATAGCTTTTTCTTTTATTATCCAGTGAAGTTGTTTTGTTGTCTTAAAGACATTCTAATTGAAACTACATGTATGTGAGTCTGTAAAGATAAGTAAAATAGCCCAGTCTCAAGATAATAACAGTTCTTGACTTCTTAGAAACTTACAAACGATGGTTGATCCTAAACCTGACTGGGACATCATTTATAGACTTTGTGTTCCCAGTTGTCTTAGTCTACAGCACCTTCCATGAATCTTCCTGATGGTAATTAAAGACTTTGATGGAGTTCTCATACTTTACTTCTATAAGTGGGTTACTACGCTGATAATACATTTGTGTCCATAAAAATCATTTTTTTTTCCATATCGCAGATTGGTTTTTCTGAAAGACATATTTCATCTCTGCTCGTCTGATGGCTCTTTCTGCTTTGCCTCGCCATTGTAAACACCATGTCTTTCCGAGCTTCCACGGGAAAGATTTCCGTAGAGGCTTTCTCAGCTGCTTGCTGAAGGAGTTCAAAGAGAAAGGAATCGACGTCTTCATAGACAATGACTTAGAGAGGAGCAAGTTGATTGGTCCCAAGCTTACAGAAGCTATAAGAGGATCGTTAATTGCAATTCTCTTGATCTCGAGGAACTACGCTTCATCAACATGGTGTCTGAACGAGTTGGTGGAGATCATGAAGTGTAGGGAGGAAGATAAGCAGACGGTGGAGGTGATTTTCTATGAAGTGGATCCATCTGACGTGAAAAAGCAGAAGGGAGATTTCGGAGCTGTCTTTCAGAAAACTTGTGCAGAAAAATCAACGGAGGAAGTTGAGAGATGGAGACAAGCTTTGCAGATTGTGACTCAAATCGCTGGTTACCATACAAGTAACTTGTAAGTCCTTTCGATTTCCACTCGATTGATTAGTCTTAACCTTTCTAATACATCTCAGTGTATATATATATATATCTGGTAAACTCTAGCGAGGGAGTGAGATAGGATCAATAGTTATACTTTTCGAGTTAAGTTTGTTTAGATCTGGGGAAGATGATAGAAATTGGGCATTATCAAGTGATTTTTTCATTTTACTGTTGATATATTTTTCATGTATGTGTCACTTATTTCCTGACTATTTGAAAAATGTATTCATCTCTTTTTCTTTCAGTGATGATGATGCAGTCATGATTGAAACAATTGTTACCGATATTTCGAACAAGTTCAACGATTCTACAACATCAAATGATTCCAACAGCTTGGTTGGGATTGGAACTCATATCAAGGAGATAGAGTCATTGTTGTCCTTAGAATCGGATGAAGTCCGGATGGTTGGTATCTGGGGTCCTTCTGGAATTGGTAAGACGACCATCGCCAGAGCTTTATATAAAAAGCTTTCTAGTAAGTTTACACATGCTGCTTGTATTGAGAGTATAGAAGGAAAGTTTGAGCAAAACTATCGAGACGCGCACGCCTTCAAGTTGCATTTACAAGAACAACTTTTGTCTAAGACCTTAAATCAGAAAGGTCTAAAAGTAGATCATCTGGGTGTGGCAAAAGCAAGGCTGAAGGACAAGAAAGTGCTCGTCGTTCTTGATGATGTGGATGACTTAAAGCAGCTAGAAGCCATGACTGACAAAACTTGCTGGTTTGGGCCTCAAAGTAGGATTATCATCACGACAAAGGATAAAAAGCTTTTGGTAGCACATGAGATCAACCATATTTACCAAGTGGGTTTTCCATCTACATCTGAAGCTCTTGAAATTCTCTGTCTGTCTGCTTTTCGTCAAAATTCACCTTCATCTGGGTTTGAGGACATGGCCATAGAAGTTACACGGCTCGCCGGTCGTCTTCCTTTGGGTCTGTGTGTTTTTGGCGCATATCTGCGAGGAATGTCCAGAGATCATTGGATAAATGCATTGCCTCGACTTAGGACGAGTCTGGATGGGGAGATTGGGAAAGTATTAAGGGTCAGCTATGAGGCTTTATGCGAGGAAGATCAAGGACTGTTTCTTCATATAGCATGTTTTTTCAAAGGTGAACGCATTAATGACGTGGTGGACTGTCTTGCGGAGAGTCGTTTGAACGTCAACCACGGGCTCCAAGTGTTGTTCGATAAATGTTTCATATCTAAAGACGAATCGGGACGGTTGGTGGTTCATAACTTGCTGGAGAAATTGGCCAAAGAAATTGTTCGTAAACAATCGGTTTCTGATCCTGGGAAACGTCAGTTCTTGGTGGATGCGCATGACATTTGTGATGTGCTCGAGGAAAATGCTGTAAGTTTTGAGATAAACTGTATCCAGTCGTTTCTTGTTACTATTTTTTCGATCATTTGTAGCTAATTAAAGTTCTTTCAGGGCACTGAAACTATTAGAGGAATAGATTTTGACTTATCGGAAGTCAGGGCAGNAAAAAAAAAAAAAAGAAGAGATTTTCAGCTGGGTGTGAATTTAGTTTGAGAAAACTTGTATGTATTGCCATTGACCAGAACTGATCGGATTGCTGTAAATGTTGATTTTGTTAGTCACATGTCCTCCTTTAAGTTCCTATCTCTCTCTTGAAGAAAAATTCAAACTAGCATCTTCGGAGATTGTTCAGTCATATGACTTTCGCAACTTCAATTATGAGGAGGTATTGCTCTCTCTTTGCCATGAAACTGCATATCCGTGAAGTTAGATTTTGATGGAGACTTCTGATTTTCCTGTCTTTTTCCTTTCTACTTCCTTCTTGTAATAGATTAACGACAATATGGATTTCGGGTTATTACTTCTGAAAAGTTTGTTTTTTTCTGCAAGCGTAGCTTACTTTTTTCTTTTATTGTCCATTGAAGTAGTTTTGTAGTCTTACATAAACTAAGATGAATGGAAACCATATGGAACCAAGTAATGTTAAAGACATTTTTATTGAGTGAGTATTTGAAGATGAGTAAAATGGCCCAGCCTCAAGATAATAAAAGTTCTTGGCTTCTTAGAAACTTACAAACGATGGTGGATCCTATACATGATTGGGACAACAATTTTTTTCAGTCAACGTTTTAGGCCTTCTCATTCTACAATAAAGTCATCATTTATTGACTTTGTTTCCCCAGTTGTTTTAGTCCACAGCTTCTTCCATGAATTTTCCTGATTGTAATAGAGTTCATACTTTCCTTCTATAAGTGGGTTACTACGCTGATAATACATTTGTGTCCATATAAATCATTTTTTTTTTCATACCGCAGATTTGTTTTTTCTGAAAGACATATTTCATCTCTGCTCGTCTGATGGTTCTTTCTGCTTTGCCTCGCCATTGTAAACACCATGTCTTTCCGAGCTTCCACGGGAAAGATGTCCGTAGAGGCTTTCTCAGCTGCTTACTGAAGGAGTTCAAGGAGAAAGGAATCGACGTCTTCATAGACAATGACATAGAGAGGAGCAAGTTGATTGGTCCCGAGCTCACAGAAGCTATAAGAGGATCGTTAATTGCAATTGTCTTGATCTCGAGGAACTACGCTTCATCAACATGGTGTCTGAACGAGTTGGTGGAGATCATGAAGTGCAGGGATAAAGATGAGCAGACGGTGGAGGTGATTTTCTATGAAGTGGATCCATCTGACGTGAAAAAGCAGAAGGGAGACTTCGGAGCTGTCTTTGATAAAACTTGTGCAGAGAAATCAACAGATGAAGTTGAGAGATGGAGAAAAGCTTTGCAGATTGTGGCTCAAATCGCTGGTTACCATACAAGTAACTAGTAAGTCCTTTCGATTTCCACTTGATTGATTGTTACTAATCTTTTTGACACATCTCACTGTATATATATCTGGTAAACACTATAGCAAGGGTGTGAGATAGGATCATTAATTGTACTTTGCGAGTTAAGTTTGTTTAGGTCATTGTCATGTGAATTTTTAGTATACTATTGATATCTTTTTTATGTATGTGTCATTTATTTGCTGACTATTTAACAGATGTATTCATCTTTTTCTCTTTTAGTGATGATGATGCAGCCATGATTGAAAAAATTGTTACCGATGTGTCGAACAAGTTCAATGATTCTACAACATCAAATGATTCCGACAGTTTAGTTGGGAGTGAAACCCATGTCAGGAAGATGAAGTCATTGTTGTCCTTAGAATCCAATGAAGTCCGGATGGTTGGTATCTGGGGTCCTGCTGGAATTGGTAAGACGACCATCGCCAGAACTTTATATAAAGAGCTCGCTAGTAAGTTTACACATGCTGCGTTTATTGAGAGTATAGAAGGAAAGTTTGAGCAAAACCATCAAGACGCGCACGCCTTCAAGTTGCATTTACAAAAACAACTTTTGTCTGAGACCTTAAATCAGAAAGATATAAAAGTAGACCATCTGGGTGTGGCAAAAGCAAGGCTGAAGAACAAGAAGGTGCTTGTCGTTCTTGATGATGTGGATGACTTAAAGCAGCTAGAAGCCATGGCTGACAAACTTTACTGGTTTGGGCCTCAAAGTAGGATTATCATCACGACAAAGGATAAAAAGCTTTTGGTAGCACATGAGATCAACCATATTTACCGTGTGGATGTTCCATCTACATCTGAAGCTCTTGAAATTCTCTGCCTGTCTGCTTTTCGTCAAAATTCACCGTCACTTTGGGTTTGCGGACATGGCCATAGAAGTTACACGGCTCGCCGGTCATCTTCCTTTGGGTCTGTGTGTTTTTGGCGCATATCTGCGAGGAATGTCCAGAGATGAGTGGATAAATGCATTGCCTCGACTTAGGACGAGTCTTGGTGGGGAGATTGAGAAAGTATTAAGGGTCAGCTATGAGGCTTTATGCGAGGAAGTTCAGGAACTGTTTCTTCATATAGCATGTTTTTTCAAAGGTGGGTGCACTAGTGTCTTGGTGGAGTGTCTTGCGGAGAGTCGTTTGAACGTCAAACACGGGCTCCAAATGTTGTTCGATAAATGTTTCATATCTAAAGACGAACGGGGACTGTTGGTGGTTCATAATTTGCTGGAGCAATTGGCCAAAGAAATTGTTCGTAAACAGTCGGTTTCTGATCCTGGGAAACGTCAGTTCTTGGTGCATGCTCAGGAAATTTGTGATGTACTCGAGGAAAATGCTGTAAGTTTTGAAATAAACTGTATCCAGTCTTTTCTTGCTACTATTTTCTCGATCATTTGTAACTAATTACAGTTTTTTCAGGGCAGTGAGACTATTCAAGGAATAGATTTTGACTTATCGGAGGTCAAGGGAGAATTAATTATTGACGAGCGAGCCTTTGAAGGGATGTCTAGTCTCCAATTCTTAAGATTCCGGAAACGGCGTTTGTATAACAACACCAAACTTCTCTTACCCCGGGGTCTGAAGTTTAAAGCTAGTAAACTTAGATTTCTTGAATGGGATCAGTTTCCACTGACAAGTTTTCCTCGTGAGTTTCAACCGCGGCGCCTTGTCAAACTTATGATGGAGGACAGCAAGCTTGAGAAGCTGTGGGAAGGACCTATTGTAAGTAGTTTTATGTGTGTTTTACCCTTTAATTTAGTTCTTTCCATTTCATTTTATAAACGCAGTCTTGTCTTCTGCCTTAATTTATAATATCTGCAGCCGCTCCCATGCCTGAATTTGATGGAGCTGTCTTATTCCAAGTACCTCAAAGAACTTCCGGATCTGTCTAATGTCACTAATCTTAAGGTACTGAAAGCTAGATATTGCACAAGTCTGTCGGAGATCTCCTCTATTGGGGAGTCCACTAGTCTCCAGGAGTTGCATCTCGAAAATTGCCGAAAGTTGACCAAGATCCCCTCTTCCATTGGGAATGCCATTAATCTCGAGATTTTGAATGTCCAATCAAGCCATAAGCTGGTTGAATTCCCATCCTCCATTTGGAGCCTCAAGAAGTTAAAGAAGCTGTTTTTTGTAGGATGCTCAAAGATCCGTTTGGGGACACAGTTGAGAAGCTTTCCTGATATTTCCTGTGACATTACAGGACTCAGTATGACTGATACAGAGATAGAAGAGTTTCCTTCATCAATCATGGCTTTTTCGTGTCTTCGTGTACTCTTACTGAATGCCAAAAGACTCGAGGTGTTTCCAGATGTTCCTGACACCATCAAAATCCTAGAATTGAACAACGCGAGAATAGAAGAAATTCCTCCATCGATTCAGAATCTCTCACGTCTCACTTATATGAGGATGCATGGCTGCAAGAAGCTAAAGGTCCTTCCAACCAACGTCAACCTGCAATCTCTCTCTCTACTTTATCTCAGTTCCTGTACACAATTGAGAACATTTCCAGAGATATCTACAAGCATTAGCATTCTTGATCTGAGCGATACTGCTATAGAAGAAGTCCCTTCATCCATATGGTCGTGGCCCCATCTTCTTGAACTAAACTTGGAAGATTGCCGCAGCCTTCGGGTGTTCCATAGTTTTCCTGACAACATCGAAGAGTTGGACTCGGGCTTGAGCGATACGGGAACAGATTTCTCAGGTGGTGATTCGGAGACTGTTCCACGGTTACGTATAAACCTCAAAGGGTGTAGGAGTCTTGTGTCATTGCCCCACATTCCGTATTTCGTTTCAAGCCTTGATGCATCTAACTGTGAGTCGCTGAAGATAATAGATGGCTTAGTTAGCAATCCAGAGAGATGTCTCATCTTTATTAATTGTTCCAAGCTAAGTGAAGCAGCGAGAGAACTCATCGAGGTATCGGATTGCAAGTTTGCGCTCTTACCTGGTGGAGAACTGCCCGCAGACTTTGATCACCGGGCAAGAGAGGGTTTACTAACTGTCAATTTGTGTCAGACCCCTCTTCCTTTATTCTTAAGATTCAAAGCTTGTCTTTTGCTGCTTCATAGACGTTATGTAGAGGACGAAGATGAAAGTGAGGATGATGAGGACGAGGATGAAAGCGAGGATGATGAGGACGAGTATGAAAGTGAGGATGATGAGGACGAGAAGGATGAAACTGAGGATTATGAGGGCGATGAATGGATGGGTGGCAAGAGGCTTTCATGTGACATCTGGTGCGTTCAAAATGGCGTCTATGTTGGACATGGATCATGCGAGTACCATCTACCAGCAACACTTGGATCTAAGGAGCATTNAGCACGCCTTCATGTTGCATTTACAAGAACAACTTTTGTCTGAGACCTTAAATCAGAAAGATCTTAAAATAGGTCATTTGGGTGTGGCAAAAGCAAGGCTGAAGGACAAGAAAGTGCTTGTCGTTCTTGATGATGTGGATGACTTAAAGCAGCTAGAAGCCATGACTGACAAAACTTGCTGGTTTGGTCCTCAAAGTAGGATTATCATCACGACAAAGGATAAAAAGCTTTTGGTAGCACATGAGATCAACCATATTTACCAAGTGGGTTTTCCATCTACATCTGAAGCTCTTGAAATTCTCTGTTTGTCTGCTTTTCGTCAAAATTCACCGTCAATTGGGTTTGAGGACATGGCCATAGAAGTTACACGGCTTGCCGGTCATCTTCCTTTGGGTCTACGTGTTTTTGGCGCATATCTACGAGGATTGTCCAGAGATCAGTGGATACATGCATTGCCTAGCCTAAGGATGAGTCTTGATGGGGAGATTGAGAAATTATTAAGGTTCAGCTATGATGCTTTATCCGAGGAAGTTCAGGAATTGTTTCTTCATATAGCATGTTTTTTCAAAGGTGGGCACATTAATGACGTGGTGGAGTGTCTTGCGGACGGTCGTTTGAACGTCAACCACGGGCTCCAAATGTTGGTGGATAAATGTTTCATATCTTTACACGAGCGGAGATGGTTGGTGGTGCATAATTTGCTGGAGAAATTGGCCAAAGAAATTGTTCGTAAACAGTCGGTTTCTGATCCTGGGAAACGTCAGTTCTTGGTGGATGCTCAGGACATTTGCGATGTACTCGAGGAAAATGCTGTAAGTTTTGATATAAACTGTATCCAGTCTTTTCTTGCTACTATTTTTCGATCAGTTTTAGCTAATTTAAGTACTCTCAGGGCACTAAATCTGTTCGAGGAATAGATTTTGACTTATCGGAGGTCAGGGAAGACTTAATTATTGACGAGCAAGCCTTTAAAGGGATGTCTAGGCTCCAGTTCTTAAGATTCCGTAGAGGGAGTGTGTATGAAAACACCAAACTTCTCTTACCGCAGGGTCTGAAATTTAGAGCTAGTAAACTTAGATTTCTTGAATGGGATCAGTTTCCACTGACATGTTTTCCTCGTGAGTTTCAACCGCGGTGCCTTGTCAAACTCGTGATGAGGCACAGCAAGCTTGAGAAGCTGTGGGAAGGACCTATTGTAAGTAGTTTTATGTGTGCGTTACAGTTGAATTAAGTTCTTTGCATTTCAAATATATTAACGTGGTTTTGTCTTTTGCCTTAATTTATAATATGAGCAGCCGCTCCCATGTCTGAAGTTGATGGACCTGACTCATTCCTTCTACCTCAAAGAACTTCCGGATCTGTCTAATGTCACTAATCTTGAGGCACTGAATGCTTGTTTTTGCTCAACTATGTCGAAGATCTCGTTCATTGGGAAGTCCACTAGTCTGGAGGAATTGCATCTAGCTGGTTGCTCCAAGTTGATAGTGATCCCCTCTTTCATTGGGAATGCCATTAATCTCATGACGTTGAATGATTGCCGGGCTCTGGTACAACTCCCATCCTCTATTTGGAGCCTCAAGAAGTTAAAGAAGCTGGGAATTGCAGGATGCGCAAAGCTGAACCATTTTGGGTCACAGTTGAGAAGCTTTCCTGATGTTTCGGGAAACATTACAGAATTCGATATTAGTGATACAGCGATGGAAGAATTTCCTTCATCAATCATGGCTTTTTCGTGTCTTCGTAAACTCTCAACAGAGATTGCCGGAAACCTCAAGGTGTTTCCAGATGTTCCTGACACCATCGAAGTATTACAGTTGCACCATACGGGGATAGAAGAAATTCCTCCATCGATTCAGAATCTCTCACGTCTCACTGAACTGAGCATGCCTCTCTGCAAGAAGCTAAAGGTCCTTCCTACCAACGTCAACCTGCAATCTCTCTCTCGACTTGATCTCAGTTCCTGTACACGATTGAGAACGTTTCCAGAGATATCTACAAGCATTAGATATCTTGATCTGAGCAATACTGCTATAGAAGAAGTCCCTTCGTCCGTATGGTCTTGGTCCCATCTTCTTGAATTGAACTTGGAAGATTGCCGCAGCTTTCGGGTGCTCCATAGTTTTCCTGACAACATCGAAGAGTTGGACTTGGACTTGAGCAATACGGTCTCAGGTGGTGATTTACGTATAAACCTCAAAGGGTGCAAGAATCTTGTGTCATTGCCCCACATTCCGTATTTCGTATCACTCCTTGATGCATCTAACTGTGAGTCGCTGGTGAGAATAGAGGGCTTCTTTACCAATCCAGAGAGACGTCTCAGCTTTGCTAATTGTTTCAAGCTGAGCGAAGCAGCGAGAGAACTCATCGAGGAATCGGATTACAAGTTTGCGCTCTTACCTGGTGGAGAACTGCCTGCAGACTTTGATCACCGAGCAAGAGAGGGTTCACTAACTGTCAATTTGGATCAGAGCCCTCTTCCTTTATTCTTCAGATTTAGAGCTTGCCTTTTACTGCCTGGCCACTATATAGAAAACAAGCATCCTTTTGGGTATACTTTTGGGCATGATAAGGACGATAAATGGATGGGTAGCAAGAGGCTTTTCTGTGACGTCTGGTGCGTTCAGAATGGCGTCGATATTGGACATGGATCATGCAAATACCGGCTAACAGCGAGCTTCATTTCACTTAGATCCAAGGAGCATCTGTATTTCTTGAAATCTTCCATTTCACTAAACCTTCCTGAAACAGATGTGAATTTCAGCGAGCTTCATTTTGAGTTCAAGATCTCTGGTAAGAATGTAAAAGACTTTGCGGTACAACTCTTNAGAGATCAGTGGATACATGCATTGCCTAGCCTAAGGACGAATCTTGGTGGGGAGATTGAGAAAGTATTAAGGTTCAGCTATGATGCTTTATCCGAGGAAGTTCAGGAATTGTTTCTTCATATAGCATGTTTTTTCAAAGGTGGGCGCATTAATGACGTGGTGGAGTGTCTTGCGGACGGTCGTTTGAACGTCAACCACGGGCTCCAAGTGTTGGTGGATAAATGTTTCATATCTTTACACGAGCGGGAATGGTTCCTGGTTCATAATTTGCTGCAGCAATTGGCCAAAGAAATTGTTCGTAAACAGTCGGGTTCTGATCCTGGGAAACGTCAGTTCTTGGTGGATGCTCAGGACATTTGTGATGTGCTTGAGGGAAAAACTGTAAGTTATGAGATAAACTGTATCCAGTCGTTTTTTGCTACTATATTTTGATCATTTGTAGCTAATTTAAGTACTTTCAGGGCACTGAAACTATCAGAGGAATAGATTTTGACTTATCCGAGGTCAGGGATGACTTAATTATTGACGAGCAAGCCTTTAAAGGGATGTCTAGGCTCCAGTTCTTAAGATTCCGGAATCCGGCTTTGTATGAAAACACCAAACTTTTCTTACCCCAGGGTCTGAAGTTTAGAGCTAGTAAACTTAGATTTCTTGAATGGCATCAGTTTCCGTTGACATGTTTCCCTCGTGAGTTTCAACCGCGGCGTCTTGTCAAACTTATGATGAGGTACAGCAAGCTTGAGAAGCTGTGGGAAGGACCTATTGTAAGTAGTTTTATGTGTGGTTTACAATTGAATTAAGTTATTTGCATTTCAAATGTTAATAAGGCGGTTTTGTCTTCTGCCTTAATTTATAATATGTGCAGCCGCTCCTATGTCTGAAGTTGATGGACCTGTCTCATTCCATCTGCCTCAAAGAACTTCCGGATCTGTGTAATGTCCCTAATCTTGAGGCACTGAATACTCGTTTTTGCTCGAGTCTGTCGGAGATCTCTTCCATTGGGAAGTCCACTGCTCTCAAGTCGCTCGTTTTTTCTGGTTGCTTTGAGTTGATTGTGATCCCCTCTTCCATTGGAAATGCCATTAATCTCGAGATATTGGATGTCAGGGGATGCCGGGGTCTGGTTGAACTCCCATCCTCTATTTGGAGCCTCAAGAAGTTAAAGAAACTGTTAATTGACGGGTGCCTAAAGCTAAACCATTTGGGGTCAGAGTTGAGAAGCTTTCCTGATGTTGCCGGAAACATTACAGAATTAGATATCAGTTATACAGCGATAGAAGAGTTTCCTTCAGTGATCATGGCTTTTTCGTGTCTTCGTACACTCACATCAACAACTGCCGAAAGCTTCAAGGTGTTTCCAGATGTTCCTGACACCATCGAAGTGTTAAAATTGCACAATGCGGGAATAGAAGAAATTCCTCCGTCGATTAAGAATCTCTCACGTCTCACTACACTAATCATGCGTTACTGCGAGGAGCTAAAGGTACTTCCAACCAACGTCAACCTGCAATCTCTCTCTTCACTTGATCTCAGTTATTGCCCACAATTGAGAACGTTTCCGGAGATATCTACAAGCATTGTATATCTTAATCTGAGATATAGTGCTATAGGAGAAGTCCCTTCATCCATGTGGTCGTGGCCCCATCTTCGTGAATTGGACTTGAAAGATTGCTGCAGCCTTCGGGTGATCCATAGTTTTCCTGACTACACCGAAGAGTTGGACTTGGGCGATACGGGAACAGATTTCTCAGGTGGTGAATCTGGTGATTCGGAGACTTGTCCACCATTACGTATAAACCTCAAAGGGTGCAAGAGTCTTGTGTCATTGCCCCACATTCCCTATTTCGTATCACTTCTTGGGGCGTCTAACTGTGAGTCGCTGGTGAGAATAGATGGATTCTCTACCAATCCAGAAAGATGTCTCATCTTTGCTAATTGTTTCAAGCTGAGCGAAGCAGCGAGAGAACTCATCGAGGAATCAGATTGCAAGTTTGCGCTCTTACCTGGTGGAGAACTGCCTGCAGACTTTGATCACCGAGCAAGAGAGGGTTTACTAACCGTCAATTTGGATCAGAGCCCTCATCCCTTATTCTTCAGATTTAGAGCTTGCCTTTTACTGCTTCATGGCCACTATATAGAAAACATGTATTTTACTCTTGAGTATGATGATAAGGACGATAAATGGATGGGTAGCAAGAGGCTTTTCTGTGACATCCGGTGCGTTCAGAATGGCTTCGATATTGGACGTGGATCATGCAAATACCAGCTACCAGCAATACGGGGAACCAAGGAGCATCTGTATTTCTTGAAATCTTCCATTTCACTAAACCTTCCTGAAACAGATGTGAATTTCAGCGAGCTTCGTTTTGAGTTCAAGATCTATGGTAAGAATGTAAAAGACTTTGCTGTACAACTCTTCGAAGACCCTGATGTTCATGATGACCCTAGGATCCACGGGGACGTTGAGTTGGTGCCGTCTCACGTAACGGGTTCAGCGGGGGGACGGGTACGGCAGGGGCACTCCTATAAACGACTCCTATAATGCAGGGACGGCGAGGACTCAAATGGGGACGGATTGGTGAGTCGACGGAGACGTCTCTGAAACGTTCACTTGTTTGTATTATGATGCATCCACTGTAAACGGATTTGTTCATGCCACCAGAAGCTCTCTTCCTCCATTCACTCCGTTGCCCTACGCCTCTCGATCTCACTCCCCTCCTTGATCATTCAGTAGCTACAGAAACATGCTCGAATTACCTTGTGAACCGGAGCTGAATAACGGCGACGGTGATATCTGTTTCTCCTTAGATGACGTCACAGACTTCGGGAACAACTTCTTCTACAACGATTGCTCAGGCGTTGTTAACTTCTCTGAGCTCGATTATAAAACGCAACGTTTTACACTTCCTGGTGTTTTATTAGTGGAATGCAGCGAGCTTGAAGGTTCTTCTGTGTTGGAGAAATCGTTAGGGCTCTTACCATCTGATGTTTGCGCGATAAAAAGTGAGATTGGAGGATGGAGAGATTGCTCAAGTTTTTATTCCTTTAGTCTTTGTTCGATTCTGAGCTCAGAAGCGATTGAAACGAGTGAGTTGAGGACATGGATTCTGGTTAATTCAACGAGATACGGTGTTATCATTGATATAGACATGAGGGATCCTGTTCTATTTCTGTTTAGATTGTCTATGGCAGCAGCTGTTGCAGCGTTGTATGAAAGATCCATGCTTGAAGGCAAAATGAGAGCAATTCGATATGCACAACCACTAACAAGATATCAGCGGTTGGTTTGAAATCTTTGCCCATTTCTATAGTGTTTAAGTTTCATTTCGTGTTTGAATCGATTCCCCATGATGTGTACATCACTCTTTAGGGTTGCTGAGCATGGTGTTATGACAGCTAAAGCTGTTGAGGAACGGAAGGGACGTTCTAACTACCGACCGATTATTGATCATGATGGTAGGCAACGCGTATCAAATCAGGTTAATACTAAACTGTGTTATATAACATGAACGGAGCAAGATATAATTTGTATCGTGTATAACGTGTAGGATATGAATAAAATGAAGACAAGAGAAGAGCTTTTAGCTGAAGAGAGAGACTACAAGCGTCGAAGAATGTCATACCGTGGTAGAAAGGTGAAACGAACGCCTCGACAGGTATGGAAATCTCTTCCTGTTCCATTCCTATGATAATCACAATTCTTATTGCTGTGAATGTTTTGCTGCAGAATGGTTAATAATGCGTATTTCTTATTGAATCTCTTAAAAGAAAGTGTAGAACTTTTTGGCTCAACCATGTCATATTGAGGCATTTTACTGATTTTGTGAGAAAGTTGGACGTTGCTTAAAGTGAGTCTTCATCATTTTTTTTGTCTTGTAGGTGTTGAGGGATATAATAGAAGAATTTACAGAGGAAGTCAAGCTAGCAGGGAATGCCATTACGCTCCTCGTCTTCTATAAGCAAGGATCAGAAAGAAATTGACTCTCGGTACAATTCTGCATCAACAACATTAACAGACGCATCGCCNGCTGCAAGAAGCTAAAGGTCCTTCCAACCAACGTCAAACTGCAATCTCTCTCTTCACTTGATCTCAGTTCCTGCACACAATTGAGAACGTTTCCAGAGATATCTACAAGCATTAGATATCTGAATCTGAGCGATACTGCTATAGAAGAAGTCCCTTCATCCATATGGTCTTGGTCCCGTCTTCTTGAACTAAACTTGGAAGATTGCCGCAGCCTTCGGGTGTTCCATAGTTTTCCTGACAACATCGAAGAGTTGGACTCGGACTTGAGCGATACGGGAACAGATTTCTCAGGTGGTGATTCGGAGACTGTTCCACGGTTACGTATAAACCTCAAAGGGTGTAGGAGTCTTGTGTCATTGCCCCACATTCCGTATTTCGTTTCAAGCCTTGATGCATCTAACTGTGAGTCGCTGAAGATAATAGATGGCTTCTTTACCAATCCAGAGAGATGTCTCAGCTTTGCTAATTGTTCCGAGCTAAGTGAAGCAGCGAGAGAACTCATCGAGGTATCGGATTGCAAGTTTGCGCTCTTACCTGGTGGAGAACTGCCTGCAGGCTTTGATCACCGAGCAAGAGAGGGTTTACTAACTGTCAATTTGTGTCAGAGCCCGTTTCCTTTATTCTTCAGATTTAAAGCTTGCCTTTTGCTGCTTCATGGACACTATATAGAGGACAATGATGCCATTTGGTATGATGATAAGGACGATGAATGGATGGGTGCCAAGAGGCTTTTCTGTGACATATTGTACGTTCAGAATGGCGTCTATGTTGGACATGGATCCTGCAGGTACCAGCTACCAGCAATACTTGGATCTAAGGAGCATCTGTATTTCTTGGAATCTTCCATTTCACTAAACCTTCCTGAAACAGACGTGAATTTCAGCGAGCTTCGTTTCGAGTTCAATATCGCTGGTACATACTGGGATGTAAAAGGCTTTGCTATACAATTCTGGGAAGACCCTGATGTTGATGATGACCTTGTATGCTGTGATGATACTTACAACGAAGAAATTGCAGACATCAAGATAGAGAAATTTAATATGCCGGAACAATGTGAACAGGAGCAATTAAAGAGGTAATCTTTCTGGAAAGAAGCAGCAACTTATTGATTTAAATTTTATAATAATTGGGATAACCGCACAGTTTCAACAACCCCACATGAGTTTGAGCTTTATCGTTTTCTCTTGCAGTAACTAATATTAATTTGGATTCTGACAATGTTTGTGCTATAACCAATTCAGGTTTCTGTAATTCAATGGTTGAAGAGTACAGAGAGCAGAAGGGTGCATGCGTCCGTGTAGCTGCGTATAGGTAGGCATTCTTGTTTACAAAATAGACAAGAAAAGTTTTTTTTTTAATTTTACTTTTACCTCTTTTGTTCAATGGCTTTGACATGTACATATCAGTAAGCTGTTTGGCGTAGTAATTGCTCTCTGACAATCAATTTGTTTGTATTGTGATGCATCTACTGTAAACAGCATTGGTTAAACTGACATGTTACAGCACTGTTCACGCGGGAATAAGAATGTATGTTGTCCGATCCGATCCGATCCGGAGTCATTGTCTTGAGTGTGTTGTATTGTATTTTAGGAAAGTACTCTTATTTGCCCCACTCCCAAAAAATATATTCTAACTATCCCACCCATTTTCTCACTATCCCCTTCTCTTTCCCTTCCACCATTACCCTTTCATTATATATTTTTTTTAATTTAAATAAAGGGGTAAATAAATCTGCGAATGGGTCTCATGTTTTTTTAATATTTGTTTATTTATTTAAAATCTGGGTCCCGCTCCTCGTTTTGTCCGTGCGATCAGCCATTTTTTGTTTTTTTTTGCAATAATTAAAATTTCTCATTTCCTCTTTTTTCTTCATTAGTTCTTTATTTTCTTTTTTTTCTTTGCAATAATCTGGGTTTTACCTCCCCTTTCTTATCTATTCTTTCTTTTTTTGTAATGAGTTCTCATTTTAATCATTATTAATTAAATTACTAACAAAAATGAAAATAATTATTTTGGCTTCCAATTTCTCAATTATCTCGTTCATATAAATGATTTCAAATTTAAAATATTGTATTCATTTATTTTGATATTCTATATTTATAACTGAATTAATAATTTATAAAATAATANCATGGCTTTTTCGTGTCTTCGTAAACTCTCAACAGAGATTGCCGGAAACCTCAAGGTGTTTCCAGATGTTCCTGACACCATCGAAGTATTACAGTTGCACCATACGGGGATAGAAGAAATTCCTCCATCGATTCAGAATCTCTCACGTCTCACTGAACTGAGCATGCCTCTCTGCAAGAAGCTAAAGGTCCTTCCTACCAACGTCAACCTGCAATCTCTCTCTCGACTTGATCTCAGTTCCTGTACACGATTGAGAACGTTTCCAGAGATATCTACAAGCATTAGATATCTTGATCTGAGCAATACTGCTATAGAAGAAGTCCCTTCGTCCGTATGGTCTTGGTCCCATCTTCTTGAATTGAACTTGGAAGATTGCCGCAGCTTTCGGGTGCTCCATAGTTTTCCTGACAACATCGAAGAGTTGGACTTGGACTTGAGCAATACGGTCTCAGGTGGTGATTTACGTATAAACCTCAAAGGGTGCAAGAATCTTGTGTCATTGCCCCACATTCCGTATTTCGTATCACTCCTTGATGCATCTAACTGTGAGTCGCTGGTGAGAATAGAGGGCTTCTTTACCAATCCAGAGAGACGTCTCAGCTTTGCTAATTGTTTCAAGCTGAGCGAAGCAGCGAGAGAACTCATCGAGGAATCGGATTACAAGTTTGCGCTCTTACCTGGTGGAGAACTGCCTGCAGACTTTGATCACCGAGCAAGAGAGGGTTCACTAACTGTCAATTTGGATCAGAGCCCTCTTCCTTTATTCTTCAGATTTAGAGCTTGCCTTTTACTGCCTGGCCACTATATAGAAAACAAGCATCCTTTTGGGTATACTTTTGGGCATGATAAGGACGATAAATGGATGGGTAGCAAGAGGCTTTTCTGTGACGTCTGGTGCGTTCAGAATGGCGTCGATATTGGACATGGATCATGCAAATACCGGCTAACAGCGAGCTTCATTTCACTTAGATCCAAGGAGCATCTGTATTTCTTGAAATCTTCCATTTCACTAAACCTTCCTGAAACAGATGTGAATTTCAGCGAGCTTCATTTTGAGTTCAAGATCTCTGGTAAGAATGTAAAAGACTTTGCGGTACAACTCTTGGAAGACCCTGATGTTCATGATGAGGTTAGAATGCACGGGGACGTTGAGTTGGTGCCGTCTCACGTACCGGATTCAGCCGGGGCACGGGTACGGCACGTGTACTCCTTTAAACGTCAACGTCTCGAGTAATGCAGGGACGGCGAGGACTCAAATGGGGACGGATTGGTGAGTCGACGGAGACGTCTCCGAAACGTTTCTAAGCCATATTCTTGATTTTTTTTGCTTGATATATGGTTAAAAAGGTTTAGATTAATCATTTACATGTTGAAAGCAATTAAAAATGAGACCATAGAATCAAGTAAGAAAAGTTATGGTAGCCATAGATTAAGTTTCAAATGGTGTGGAGAAGATGATATGGATGAAGAGTATAGAGAGCAGAACAGAGTTGGGTGGTGCATGCGTCCTTGTAGTTGCGTATAGTTAGGCATTCTTGTCTACAAAATAGACCAGAAAAGCTTTTTGATTTTACTTTTACCTCTTTTGTTCTATGGCATGTACATATTAGTGAGACTATCTGTTTGTTTGTATTTTGAAGCATCTACTGTAAGCAATATTGGTTAAAATGACATGTCACAGCACTGTTCATTTGAAAATGACACACTAAATGTGCAGTAGGAAACGTCTCGTCTTTATCAAATCTCCTTTCGCCTGTAAACTTCGCCGTCGCCGGATGGATCGACCGCCGTCGTTTCCTCACTACCAAAACCCTAATCTCAATTTCTTCCAGCAGCATCCTCCTCTACACTCTAATCCCAGTTTCCTCCACCGACCTCATCCTCCTCCTCTGCAAACTCCCAACACTTACTCCATCCCTCCGTCTCCGCCACCGACTCGCGAGCTCTCCGGCACACTCTCCTCTCTACAGACTCTAATCTCGGAATATCAACGCACCTTAGACTCCCTCTCGCAAAATCTATCTCTAGAACACTCTTCTCTTCTCCACAAGGACGGTTTAGTTCGGTGTCCTTTTGATCCAAATCACCTCATGCCACCGGAAGCTCTATTCCTCCATTCACTCCGTTGCCCTAAGCCTCTCGATCTCACTCCTCTTCTCGGATCATTTAGTAGTTACCGAAACACACTCGAGTTGCCGTAGCTGAATAACGGCGACGGTAACCTCTGTTTCTCCTTGGATGACGTCACAGACTTCGGGAACAACTTCTTCTACAACGATTGCCCTGGCGTTGTTAACTTCTCTGAGCTCCATGGTAAGTAAAACGCGACGTTTTACACTTCCTAGTGTTGTCTCTGTTGAATGCAGCGAGTTTGAAGGTTCTTATGTAGGGTAGCTGAGCTTGGGTGTTATGACAGCTAAAGCTGATGAAGAACCGATGGGACGTCCTAGCTAGTAGCTACCGATCTATTTATTGATCATGATTGTCTTCCCAGACAACGCTCATCAAATCAGGTTAATACTAAACACTATAATTGAGTTTGTTTCTTTCAAATTTTCGTACTTTTTGGTCTTACTGCAACACTCTTTCGTAGATTTTTTTCTTTATATCCTTTTTTGGCAATTGAATATCATTGGGGAGAATAACAGATTTTGTGTAGTGTTTCATGGTGTATATAGTGCACAAGATTTTCAGCTNATTGCCGAAAGTTGACCAAGATCCCCTCTTCCATTGGGAATGCCATTAATCTCGAGATTTTGAATGTCCAATCAAGCCATAAGCTGGTTGAATTCCCATCCTCCATTTGGAGCCTCAAGAAGTTAAAGAAGCTGTTTTTTGTAGGATGCTCAAAGATCCGTTTGGGGACACAGTTGAGAAGCTTTCCTGATATTTCCTGTGACATTACAGGACTCAGTATGACTGATACAGAGATAGAAGAGTTTCCTTCATCAATCATGGCTTTTTCGTGTCTTCGTGTACTCTTACTGAATGCCAAAAGACTCGAGGTGTTTCCAGATGTTCCTGACACCATCAAAATCCTAGAATTGAACAACGCGAGAATAGAAGAAATTCCTCCATCGATTCAGAATCTCTCACGTCTCACTTATATGAGGATGCATGGCTGCAAGAAGCTAAAGGTCCTTCCAACCAACGTCAACCTGCAATCTCTCTCTCTACTTTATCTCAGTTCCTGTACACAATTGAGAACATTTCCAGAGATATCTACAAGCATTAGCATTCTTGATCTGAGCGATACTGCTATAGAAGAAGTCCCTTCATCCATATGGTCGTGGCCCCATCTTCTTGAACTAAACTTGGAAGATTGCCGCAGCCTTCGGGTGTTCCATAGTTTTCCTGACAACATCGAAGAGTTGGACTCGGGCTTGAGCGATACGGGAACAGATTTCTCAGGTGGTGATTCGGAGACTGTTCCACGGTTACGTATAAACCTCAAAGGGTGTAGGAGTCTTGTGTCATTGCCCCACATTCCGTATTTCGTTTCAAGCCTTGATGCATCTAACTGTGAGTCGCTGAAGATAATAGATGGCTTAGTTAGCAATCCAGAGAGATGTCTCATCTTTATTAATTGTTCCAAGCTAAGTGAAGCAGCGAGAGAACTCATCGAGGTATCGGATTGCAAGTTTGCGCTCTTACCTGGTGGAGAACTGCCCGCAGACTTTGATCACCGGGCAAGAGAGGGTTTACTAACTGTCAATTTGTGTCAGACCCCTCTTCCTTTATTCTTAAGATTCAAAGCTTGTCTTTTGCTGCTTCATAGACGTTATGTAGAGGACGAAGATGAAAGTGAGGATGATGAGGACGAGGATGAAAGCGAGGATGATGAGGACGAGTATGAAAGTGAGGATGATGAGGACGAGAAGGATGAAACTGAGGATTATGAGGGCGATGAATGGATGGGTGGCAAGAGGCTTTCATGTGACATCTGGTGCGTTCAAAATGGCGTCTATGTTGGACATGGATCATGCGAGTACCATCTACCAGCAACACTTGGATCTAAGGAGCATTTGTATTTCTTGGAATCTTCCATCTCACTAAACATTCCTGAAACAGATGTGAATTTTAGCGAGCTTCATTTTGAGTTTGACGAGATCACTGGTAAATACTGGGATGTAAAAGACTTTGCTGTAAAACTATTGGAAGATACTCACAACGAAGCTGAACACAAAGAAACTGCAGACATCAAGATAGAGAAAATCTATATGCAGGAACAATGTGAAGAAGAAACAATTTAAGAGGTAAGCTTTCTGGAAAGAAGCAATTTATTAATTTAATGATAATAATTGGGATAACAGCACGGTTTCAACACTCCCACATGATTTTGAGCTTTTACCGTTTTCTCATGGAGTGACTAATATTAATTTGGATTCTGACAATGTTTGTGATAATAACCAAATCAGGTTTCCGTACGTCATGGACGAAGAGTAGAGAGAGCAGAAAAGAGTTGGGTGCTCGTGTGTCCTTGTAGCATCTACATCTGTGGCACGGCTCTCTTGGACTGAAACTGCGATTGGGCATTTTTTTATTCGAATATGTACTGATATATCAGTTGTTTGTTTCTATTTTGAAGCATCTACTTTATAACAACATTTGTTAAATTGACATGTTACAGCACTGTTCACTTGGGAACAGGAATGTATGTTGAGAGTGGTTTATTTTATTTGATCAGAAGTCGATAATTCCTAAATGGGCTTAATATCCGACACATTTGTAGGTTCTTCTGTGTTGGACAAATGGTCAGGGCTCTTACCGTTTTGATGTTTGGGAAATGAAAAGTGAGATTGAAGGATGGAGAGATTACCCAACTTCGTATTCCTATAGTGTTCTTTCTTCGATTCTGGTGAAATGAGTGAGTTGAGGACATGGATTCTGGTGAATTCCACGAAATACGGTGTTATAATCGATACATACATGAGTGATCATGTTTTCTTGCTGTTTAGGTTGTCTATGAAAGGTGGTGTTAAGGAAGCTCGTGGGTTTATGATAGAGTCTGATGCTAATGTTGTGGGTGGGGAGCGGATTTTGAGCTGCAATAGCAGAACAAGGTTGGTCTGTCTGACTTTGAGACAATCTTGCAGTAAAAGTTTACACGAAGCATCGGCAGTACCTTTTACCATGCTTTTACATTAAAAACAATACTTTGTTTGTATTCAGTTCTTGACTTTTTATGGAAATACATGAGCATTAGGTAACGTGTGACACAAGAAAGGAAAGTATGTATCTCAAGAAACCAAAGACATGACTCTTTTGAAACTCCGGGGACCAAGACGAGTACCAGAGCCATTACTCATCTCAGAAGAACCGTCAATGGCTAACCCTTTACCGCTAAAACACAAGTACCTGTTCACAAAAGATCTCTGTTTCTTCATAGCAGGTGTCTTCCTCTCCAGTTCAGAAGAAACCGTCTGAAACGGCGACGTACAAGCCGACGACGGAGCTCCAGAGTAATCAGAAACCACCGGAGGAGAAAACACAAACCTCGGAGACTCCTGAACCACGACTCCTTTCATTAACCCTTCCGTGAACTTCAACCTCACCGATAAGCTCGGGAGATCACCGCTCTCTGTTCTCATCGGAAACGCTCTTCCTCTGTTTCCAACCTCAGACGGCGACCTTGATCTCGAGTACATCTCTCTGAGAGGCAGCACACGACGGTTGTTGTTATCATCGCCGGAGAAACGGCGATTCTCCTCTGTTTCTTCCTTCTTAGCCCACCGCAACAGAAGCTTCAGACGCGCACCTGTACTGCGTTTGCGTTTCGAATGCGTTGTCATTTCGGTTGAACACTCGCTGATCCCGTCTAAACTCTCTCTGTCTGGACTCATTTCAGCGTTTGAGGCGGTATGATGATCCGTTCTCGCCGCAGTGAACAGAAAAATCTCGGAATCAGATATCTCAAACGCAGTTCCTGGACTGCCGCAGAATCCGTAACGCTCTTCTCTAAACGGTATAACCTTCTCACAACCGCCGTTTGATCTCCCACCCGCGGATCTAAGCCGTTTGATCAATAAATCAGAAACCGCCGTTTTCGGCGTTTGGCGTTCAAGCAAATCAACCGGAGTCATACCATCTACATCAACAACGTTGAGATCAACGCCGGGGACTCTCAACAGAATCTCAATGACGTCGTGTCTAACGGTGTTGAGAACATCCATCACGGCTAAATGAACCACTGTTCTTCCGTTAGCGTTTCTAACGTTGACAATCTCGGAAAAGTCAACGGAGCAGCTTCCTCCTCCTGAGATTAACTTCTTCAGAAGCTCCATCTGCCGGTCTAACCGCTTAAACCCGGAGGCTGCGAAACCAGACACGACCATGTGTAGGCACGTGTCGCCTTCGTTGTTAACAGCTGAGATCAACGGTGGAGATTGGTTTATTAGAGCCTCCATTACAGCTAAGTGACCCTTGTAAGCAGCTATGTGTAAAGCTGTGTTTCCATGGCTGTCTTTAACCTCCATGATCGAATCATACTTCGTTATAAGATAATTCACCACCTACATTATATTCCAAAGTTTAATTCATGTATATGTGAATTAATACGTTAATTTTAAGAATTATTTGATTTTGTTGTTCTTACTTTGATTTGACCTCTGCAAGAAGCAGAGTGCAAGAGAGTAGAGCCATGAGCATCTCTGAGCCCCGAAACGGCGTCGTATTTACCAGATAGTAAAAATTCTTCCAAGATCGCCACGTGTCCGCCTCTCGCAGCACTGTGGACCCCTCTTTTAACCATCTCTTCCTTTACTATTAACTGCCTCTCCGTTAGTTTCCCGCCGTCCGTTTCCTCGACGCCGGCGATATCAGCCGGCAGCAAAGCGAAATCCAGCACGAGGCGAAAAACGTCGTCGTTTCTACCTCTCGCCGCCGCGTATAGAATATCCGTGACGCCGTACTCTCCTTCCCCGAACACGAGAAGCGGATCTCTCTCGAGAAGCTTCTTGACGAACCCCAAATCTCCGGCGGAGGCGGCGGTGTAGAGCAGCCAGCCTCCGTATCCAGCTCTGATGAGGGAGTTATCTCCGTTTCCTCCGATCTCGCACTCTTCCAACAGCCTCCTCGCGACGCGGGAGCGGTTCAGCGCCACCTGGGAGGAGGAGTTATCTCCGTCTCCTCCGTCGTCGTCCCAGACGGTTTCGAGGCGGCGGATGCGGCGGAGGGAGGTGAGTTTGACGAGAAGGTTCGTGTCGTGGTGAAGCAGCTCGATGACGACGTCGTATAGACCGTTAGCTGCGGCGCAGTCGATTGGGGAAGCGTACCACCACTGGTCTCCGGTGCTCTCCCAACGGAGAGGAAATATCGGCGGTGGTGGCATGTCCCTTGCCCCGGTTTAGATAATGAACCCGGTTCTCTTGTAAACCAAAACCAATGGATGAGTTCAATGAGAAAACAGAGCATATGTATAGGAAACTTCAAGAAAACAGAGGAAGTAGATTACAAAGAGTAATATGAATGGTTAGAAATGAATGGAGACTTTTTACGACAGAACACAAAGATATGAAGCAGAAGACTACAAAAAGGAGAAGCCTTGAGGATTGTGTTGTTGTGGCGAAGACAGAAACTTTTGTATGCTTTCACCAGAAAAATTATTTTAAAAAAGTTTATTTTGATCGGCATCGAAAATATATTAGATTCCATTCCCGTGAGTGGACCCCATATCCTTACGTGTTTTATCTTTTATACCATCATGAAAAGGTTCGTAGTTAGTACAGTATATTCCAAATCATTCTGTAAAAGCTGTTATTTTTCCGGAAGAGGAAAAAAGAATTACGTTAAGAGAATTTTAAACAGCTGCAAGAATTTTCGTTTCAC
Source organism: Brassica cretica (assembly GCA_003260655.2). Taxonomy (NCBI): domain Eukaryota; kingdom Viridiplantae; phylum Streptophyta; class Magnoliopsida; order Brassicales; family Brassicaceae; genus Brassica; species Brassica cretica. The sequence goes on from QGKV02000297.1 coordinate 32,448,451, forward strand.
ATTTTTACTACTTATCAGAATCGTCTATTACTATTATGTTTTTGTTGAATTTTTGTAAGAAAGCGGATTCAAAAAAAAAAACTATGTAAAAAGGAAACAATAATGGAACGATGTTTCATCTAATTAGGGACGTCGCTAGTTTGGTTGAAACCAGACGTTGAGGTTTGTAATTTATGGACAATAAACGACATGTGAGTGGTAGTTCCTAAACTATTCTAAATTTTGATAAAAACAAGAAAATGCCCACTTGTGGTGGCTTTAAACTTAAGGGCCCTATAATCAATCATTCAATAAATGTGCATTATGACTTGTAGTTAAATCTTAACCATCATTATAAGTTTGAAGAAGACTATTCATTCTTTTATTTTTATAGGAAAGAAGTAAAAAAAGTCCAAGACAAAATGTATATTTTGTTTTGCTTTGGGTATTGTAGATCTACCTCTCTGTCGGTGTGGTGACTGTGGAGTGTGGACGCATCCAACTGCACATGTTATGTGTCCCTAAACTCAATGCTTAATTGTATTGGATCCCATTCCCATAATCTCTTGATGTGAATGAATCCTGGCAAAACTCTGGATCCTGAGAAGTCTTACAATGATCTGAGCCAAAGCAGACAACAAACTAAACTTGCCTAAACTGTGTCTGAATCATTCAACTCCATTAAGTTGCAAAATTTCAGCAAGACTTGAAATCTACACTACAATGTGTGGTTGAATGAACAAAACAATGAACATCTGATGAATCTGTAGTAACTAATAATAACCTCACTTTACAGGGGCAGTAAGTTTAACAGTCCTCATAACATGCTCAATCCTCTCAACCGCTTCACGCATACTCTTCTTCTTAACCTCTTCCAATAGCAACAAACAAGTCCTATGCCTCGGCGCGATATCTTGGCTAATCATCTCTTCAAATAGACAATACGCCCACTCACACATATCAGCTCTACAAAACCTCTGAATCAAAAAAGTATAAGTCGACTCATCCAAGCTCAAATGATGCTTAGTCACCATTTCCTTCAACAACCTCCCAACCTCAATCACATCCCCTCTCTTAAAGCAAGACCTCAGCAAAGGATGATACGTGTGAACATCAGGCTCACAAACCTTCAAACCCTCCATCTCCCTGAGAAGCTCAACGGCCTTAACCTCCTCGTCGTGGTGACAATACATAGCAATCATCGAGTTATAAGTAGACGTGTTAACGGAAGGCATTTCATCTCTGAAAACCCTCTCAGCTTCTTCCACCCTCCCGGCTCGAGCGAGCGTGTGAATCAAACAGTTGTAGAAAAGAGTATCCCCCTCAATACCTGATCGTTTCATCCTCGCGGCGACGCGTAACGACTCCTCAAACTCTTTCTGCGAATTAAGACACGACATAATCGTCGTGTAAGTGACAGAGTTCGGAGGAGAATCGTTAGCTTCCATCTCACTCAACATCTCATAAACTTTAATAAAGTCACACTGCAAACAATAACACTTTATAATCGTGGTGTAGCTAATCACACAAGGACGAAAGCCATATCCTCTCATCTCTTGGATAGTCCAGAGAGCCTCCTCTACTCTATTGGTCTTACACCAACCGTTAATAAAGATATTAAAAGTATGAGAATCAGGCTTAATGTGAGCCTTTAGCTCTAATAAAACCGATCTAGCTCGCTCGACTCTCTTCTCCTTACATAACGTATCTAACAGCAAGTTCATAGACTCGGTGTTCTTCTCTAATCCAAACTCGTTTAACCTATCGAACACGTTAACGGCTTCTTCCCACTCTCCTGCTCCAGCGAACCTCCTCATGATCTTGGCCACAGTGTTCAACGTCACGGCTTTATCTTCACTCATCTTCTGAACGAACTCCTTCATACGATCCCATTTCTTGGCTTTTCCGAGAATATCCACCGCCAAGTCGTAAGCCTCGGGTGAGTGCTTGTGGTGGTGGGCTTTGCGAGACTCGGCCCATTTCAAGACGCCGAGCGCGGATCTCCAGTCGTCTCTGAACCTGTGGAGGAGCTTGTTGAGTAGAGTGTCTGAGAGGGTGACTCTTTTGCAGAGGGGGTCGTTTGAGAGGCGGTGGAAGACCTCGTCTTCGTCGCTGACGGCTCTGTCGCCGCCTGCTCGGCCTACGATGACGTTCCATATGTGAGATGATTGTGAGGATTCTTCGTCGAGTGATGGCTCTGGAGACGTGGAGAGATTCTTGATTAGGATAGAAGGTTGAGGTTTGAGGCGTGACAAGGAGTTTCCGATGCGGTTTTGAATGAGACGAGACATCGGAAAATCTAAAAAAAAAAAAACAGTAGATTGTGTTGTGAAGTGTTGTCTCGGTTTCGGACAATAACGGTGAGAAGAGGTATGTGTTGGATTAAGACACGGAAGCTCGAACTAAGTTCCTGAAAGGTGGGTGAGCGAAAGGGAATCGTGAAACTGAAAACCGACGACGGCCGTTTAGCCTAGCCGGAGAGCTTTGACAAAGGGGGTTATAATCACTTAAATGGACCGATGCTATGGCCCATTAACAGCCCAAATGACATGAAACGTTTGTGTCGAAGCTTAATTCGAACCGAACTATGCAAACCGAACCCAAGGATGTTCCAATTTCATCCGGTTTGTGTAATTAGACTAATAATCAGTAAATAATATTTGTTATTGCTTTAGTTGAGAGTTGTTGAGTATAGCAAAAACGAACAGTATAATAGACTAAATAAACGACTTTTTTGAGTTAAGACAATTACTTATGTGTTTTCTCAGGATGTAATATAATTGATCAAATGTATATTTAAGAGAAAAAGTTTTAAATCACAAGGTGATTAACCTTTTTACATGAGACAATGGATAATATGATAAGGAACTGGTCGGAAAGATTTACTGTTTAGTTTTGACATCTTGAGACACCTAACTTTTTAGTAATATATGGCCACAAGCCTACAACTAGTAAGAAGTAACATTCAGTTAGTAAGCTTGATTAATTTATAATTAAGTTGTGTGCGTGTATGTATATGAAAAAATACACTCTATCAAATATATAAGCTAAAGATTATTCAACGAGTTAAACGACTAATTATTCTTATAATATTATTTTATGAATATGATTGAAATATTAAAAACTATATTCAAGTGTTTCCCCTTGAAAAAGTTCATTCAAATTATAAATTCTATGGTATTCACTACTGAACTTTGAAAGAACTATAAAATGTATTGTTATAATATATGTATATGTCGTCTTTTAAAGTGATCTTATTAAGATGTTTTAGTACATCACGTACACTAATCTTAGCAAAAAGAAAACTTATACTAATACACAGATTCAGCCAATTGGTTGATGATGTGGCACAATTGCATGTGCACAAAATTTACATTTGTTGAAATATGGCTTTGGTTAAGAGTCAATCTTTTTCTTGTTGAATCAGACGCAGGTTCTTGATATCTTTTCTCTGGTATTGGTTTTAACTTTTTCAGCAACCAATCTAGTCACAAAAAACAATTCATTTTGAAGATGAAAATGAATTCCAAGACAAACAATTAGTTTTATAAGTGGAAATGTGACAAACTTTGATTTACCGAATGTGTAAAGACAAACATAAGATTCAAATTTAAATAATGGAATCAGTTCATTTCAGAAGTACAGGTGCAAGACACTCAAATGTCAGTGCCTCTCTACCAAGATGCGGTGTGGTGACTCGTCCACCCAATGCGCTAACCGAGCTTGCAGTAACAAGCAAACTTCAACAACCAGGCTAGTCACATAAAACAATTCATTTTGAAGATGAAAATAAATTCAAAGACAAACAATTAGTTTTATAAGTGGAAATGTGACAAACCTTGATTTATTGGATGTGTAAAGACAAACATAAATTCGATTTTAAATAATGGAATCAGTTCACCATTGAGCAACCTTTACATTGGTATAATATTTTGGGTTTTGAAACATACAACAACATCATACACTTTCTTCTTCATTAGAGCGACCATATCTGTTTGAATAACACTTTAGTCCAGTTATCACAACACCTTAATCAACGTAATGGAACCAGTTTAGACTTATTATCTGGGATCACCTAAACGTTGAAAAGAAAATTTGCTAAGTTTTTAGAAAAACTGTTATCAATAAAAAAAGGTAAGAACATGTGTCTGTGTGTATCAAACCATCATAATTCATTGTACCTGCTTGGAACTTTGCTTCCCTATCCTTCCAGCTGCAATCTCTATGGTGAACTCCTTTGAGAAAGTGTTGGTAAGCTTCATAGCAGAAATGATTTTTTTTCCCAATCATCGTGGAGAAGTCCCTCTCCACTACCATATTTTACTATGATCAGACTATGTCTAACGTCAATATCCACTTGAAGTAAATACATCGACGGATCTATCTCCTTTTTGGCATCTGCGAGAAAGGAAAATCTCGTCAAACATTCTGTGGGAGAAAGACAACCCAGAGCTTCCTAGTTTGTTTCTCGGCAGCTTCGTGAAACCTCCTCCAGCTCCGGTGTCTCTTCTGTGCTCTTCCAAAGGCTCTTCGATAGCCTCTTCCATAGGCTCTTGAAACCTGACAAGATCAATTGGCTGAAGTAGATTATAGTTGCTTGGGATATAAGCCAGAGAAATGGCACCAAAACTGTGCAAAAACGAGTTGTTAGATGGGAAGATATGCGTGACTGTTCTCTCCACCTCGGCCGAAGTGATGAAGAAGCTTCATGAATCTTCCAGAGAAAAACAACTGGAGACAGTATCAAGATTATGTGTACATCTTCTCAACAAAACCCTTGTCTGAAAATTCATTCTCTTGAACACAAATGTCAGCCTTTTCATCGAAAGCATTGCTTATATCTTTATATTTTTGTTGGTGCAGAGCTTTAGAATACACTTCTCTACAAGTCTTGGTGTACGTCCGCAAAGAGATTATCAAACATTTTTGAAACTGAATTCATAGAGATTAACGAGATGTCTCACGGACTTAAAAGTCGACCACTTGAAAGAGCCTATATTCAATCTTGTCCCTGTCCTTGGTGCTCGAAAGTCTTCTGATTCGCTGGACAACATAATCAGATGTGAACTACTTTCACTAACGTCTTAACTTTCTTTTATCTCACAAGGAACACAAAGCATAGGTCATAATCGTGAAGAAGAGAGGGAGTTAAATTTGATAAAACCATAACTCAAATACTCGATATATCAAAAGCCAAACGTCAAGGGCTTCTCAGTAAAACAACCGGGGCTACAGACTCAGAGTTCAATTGAGAGAGATTAGCCAAAACCCAACAAGAGTTTTAAAACCCAACAAATATTTATTCAAAAACGACAAATTCAAACTTTTTCCTCCAAAACATCATTCCAGAGCATCTTCTCAGATTTAGCACTTTGACATGTGGACGATCAAGTCGACCACACGGGTACTGTAACCCCATTCGTTGTCATACCACGACACCAGCTTCACGAAGTTGTCACTCAATGCGATTCCAGCCTTGGCATCGAAAATGCTCGACCTGCTGTCACCAACGAAGTCAGTTGAGACGACATCATCTTCCGTGTATCCAAGGATTCCCTTTAGTTTACCCTCAGATTCCTCCCTGTTCATTGTTGTTAACATTTCAACCAGTTAGTTTATATCTTACCACGATATGATAATTAAGCTTAACTGGAAACAAAAGCTTACTTAATAGCCTTCTTGATCTCGTCGTAGGTGGCAGCTTTCTCGAGTCTAACCGTGAGGTCAACAACAGAGACATCAACGGTGGGAACACGGAAGGACATTCCGGTCAACTTTCCGTTGAGCTGTGGAAGCACCTTTCCGACCGCCTTGGCAGCTCCGGTGCTGCTGGGAATGATGTTGAATGAAGCAGCTCTTCCACCTCTCCAGTCCTTCATTGATGGTCCATCAACAGTCTTCTGAGTAGCTGATATCATAAAAGCAAACCCTCATTAGTTTCCTCTTACATGCAATCAGTATGGTATTAGCTTTATTGATAACTGAAAGACTTTACCAGTGATGGAGTGGACGGTGGTCATGAGACCCTCAACAATGCCGAACCTGTCGTTAATAACCTACAGGAAGAAACCTAAGATTGGTACGAAGCTCGACATAACACTATCAAACTGACCTGTAATGGGCTATGAGATATATTACCTTGGCAAGGGGCGCAAGGCAGTTAGTGGTGCAACTAGCGTTGGAGACAATGTCAAGGTCGGACTTGTACTCGTGCTCGTTGACACCAACGACAAACATGGGAGCGTCCTTGCTCGGGGCAGAGATGACAACCTTCTTGGCACCACCCTGAACAAACAAAATAACCAAATCATTCAATCAACACATCGCATCACATCCAACAAGCTATATAGCACATGAAACAATCTGTATGAACACTAGACAATATAATAGCAAACAAAAACAAACTTTCAAGTGAGCAGCAGCTTTGTCCTTGTCAGTGAAAACACCGGTAGACTCAACGACGAAGTCAGCTCCAGCCTCAGCCCATGGGATATCCTCAGGGTTCCTTCACAAAATACAAATCACTCGTAAGATTAAAAACCTTCAAAATCAACTATACATACAAGCACTGGGTAAAGATAACCATCCAGTAGATATAGTACCTGATGCCGAAGACAGTGACAGGCTTCTCACCGAAGAGAAGAGTCTTCTCATCCTTGACCTTGAGTTCATGGTGTTTCCATTGACCGTGAACACTGTCGTACTTGAACATGTAGGTCTGCACCAATCAAACACGGAGACTAATCAATTCACGCAAACTCCAATACAATCATCAGCTCTAAAAACGATCTAATCAAAACGAGATTCAACCAACTAAACCAGTTCATGGATCTAACTACTGATTAAACATTCATATCGACCTTAAGAACAAACATGCATAAAACGTGACGATCATCGCCGCTAATCGAATCAAATAAATCACCAGATCGAATTGATATTAACCAGTTCCAGGATCAAAACGACGTCGAAGGAAGAAAAGAAACAAACCATGTACTCAGTGGTGATGAAGGGATCGTTGACGGCTACAAGCTCAACATCGTCCCTCTGAAGAACAACTCTAGCTACCAAACGACCGATTCTTCCGAATCCTATCGATCACATAAACCAAACGTCAGATTCAACAGATCTTCTGCTACATATACGAAAGCCAATAAACCTAATTAGTCAGAGACTCACCGTTGATTCCGATCTTGATCTTACCGCCAGCTACAAAACGAAAAAAATAATTCCGAAAACAATCAGATCAACAGACTCGAGAAACCAAACGAAATCAACAAAGAGATACTCACCCATTACGAATCAAATACAGTGAGGATGGTGGTGAGTGAGGGAGATGGGAAAAGACAGGTGTATTTAAAAGAGAGAAGAACGTGGAGAAGGGGTCGAAAAATATCTTCTGGCCAGAAAA